>OY829518.1:3531748-3937748 GCA_963691665.1 Clepsis dumicolana
TTCCCAATTTTAAATTAGGAACTTTTGGATTGAATGAAAAACAAAAATTAGGTAACTCAAAAATAATAATATAAATAATACAGTAGTAATAATAATTAGATAGTTTTTACTTTCATAATACCTTGTACCTACAAGGTACTTATACTTCTCTGATGAACGTAAAAAAATTGTGGCTAATCTATGTAAGTTACACGTTTAACACGTTCGCTTCATGGCGTCGCAATGTTCCCAATGAATGAGACTTACCAATTTTTTTCTTACTAATGTAAATTTGGAGTAAAAGTGGTAGGTAGTGGTCAAAAATATTACACATAAGTCTCAAAATGCCACTTTGATCTTTTAGTTCGCGTGTTCGCGAAATGGAGGCGTTAGGCTGTTGGTCTTTCGTCTTTACCACAGCAGCACTCTGGCCCAACCCCTTCCGCGTCCAACGTCCAAATTGTCAATTCCACAGTCTTAGTACATGACCTTTACGTAATCTTGTTACTGTAGGAGCACCTGCGCCAATATGTAAATGTAATTAAGGACACAACGCCCCCACTAATTCTGGTGCCATTCGCAAATAAATGGATAATGTATGTGCCATCAAGGTATGTTTGCTTTCCGGGCTACCGGTAAAAGGTTAGTGTTTATGCTGGGGGCTTATTTCAACATAAACAGGTCGGGTTTGTAAAGTCGGCTTGGAGGATGAGTGTTAAGTTACTTTTCAACTCTGTGCGTACCTTAATACAGTACTTAGACAGATTTTTGGGCTTAACACCGAGCATAGAATTACGACTACTTACTTATCACGAACCATAAAACAAATACTGCAATTGGCGCAAAATTAATTGGTACACTTCACTGTCCAATATATTTGTTTCACAGTGCGTTATAGTGCTTTATAATCGTGAGTTTGCGAACCCAATGTATTCCCTAAGAAGTACGCTCAGCATGTCTGTGCAACGCGGAAAAAGCCAGTAATATTGAACTCTGGACAGTGTCGTACGTTCGTATATTATTATATGCTCCGTGGTAACATAATTTAGATAGGTTTGCATATTTACAAACTCTTAGAACGTCACCTAAGTAGGACCGACAATTTAGACGCCACTTTCCAAATTGAACTGAGGCTTAATAGCATAATCTACGGACCCTGTTATACTCCTCCAGAGACTGCGATGTAACTTCATAATTAGAAGATGGCATTATCTTATAATCGAACTTTTCCGTGATGGGGTTACTACGACAGGCAATGGTGGATTAAATAATGAGATTTAACTAAGCCATAGTATGAATTAGAATATTTGGTAAGAAATATTTGGCGTCGAATGAAGTCATCTTACTCATTTTGAATTCTATGCCCAATTGCCCACATTTCTATTCCCGACACTTGTCTTTACGATACGTTAGTATCAATAATAATTTTGGTATGTTTAATTTTTAGTTCTTTTGACATCATGTTATTTTATCTGTATTTCGGTATGCACTGTTTACCTCAAGTGATTATCTTAATTAT
Organism: Clepsis dumicolana; assembly: GCA_963691665.1. Lineage (NCBI taxonomy): Eukaryota > Metazoa > Arthropoda > Insecta > Lepidoptera > Tortricidae > Clepsis > Clepsis dumicolana. The sequence goes on from OY829518.1 coordinate 3,533,247, forward strand.
TTTTTAAACGTTAGCTCGTTATGCCTGAGATACAGAGTTCACTAGTAACCCTAGTTCAGGCACACTTGTTACAAAGATTTTCTGTAAAACATTTACATCATTTATCATCCTGTACCGCAATTTTTGAAATAAATTATCTTATCTTATATTAATTTAAAAATATGACCACGTGGTCACGTGTCCTGTTTCCGCGCTCAGCTGAAGTGGCTGCCTTCGCCGTAATGTGCACATCCTGTCGTTGCTTTTTAATGTCCTTTTTAAACTACAGTCCCTTCCTACCTCTCGGAAAGATTTAGATACTTGGCCACTGGTTCCGGGAACCGTTTCGGTCGAGTAACAATCTTTCTCTCTCTTTTCCTGTCACTCATTCCAAATCCTTTTCCGTGCAGGCTGTTAGACTGTGGAATCGGTTACCTTGTGACATCAGGCAGTCGCACACTGTTGCCACCCTGCAGAATCGCTTGAGGGAGTACTGGCTTGACGGTTCGTCTTAATTGGATGTTATGTATTTATATGTAGTGTACATTTTTTTTTATGTACTTATTATTTTATCGTTATGCTATTGGTATGTACTAGAGTGTATCTGTATTTCTATGTATGTGTATTTTAAATGCTTTAGTTATTTAGGTTAATTTCAGGTTCCGGATCCTTTTACTTTTATTTGTATGTCTACTCTTTTTACTGAAGTCCTGTTAATTGCCCGAAGGTTAACTGGTAGAGATCCCTTTAAGAGATAAGTTCGCCTTTGTACATTTGCTTTTGTTCCGTTATCTGTTATTTTTTGTTTTATGTGCAATAAAGATATATACATACATACATACATACTATTTCTAGAATGTGCCAGTAGTACCTAAATCAGATAACAATTCGAGAATGAAAAAAAAAACTGCAAAGAAGCAAACGACTTCCATTCCGCTTTGCATTGAATACTTTTTTTTTCCAGGAAGACACAATCCCAAAGCTCGTATCCATTAATCAGCCACCTCAGGTCATGAACCTGGACTTCAAAAAAAGATAACGCAAATTTATACACGCATGCTCGGTGCCCTGCCAACATAAATTTCTGGCAAAGACTGTTTTAACAAAGGACATGTTTACTTTTTTCCAGTAAACTTGTCAAAAATACATAAATTTCTCGACGCGCACGAAACAATGAGGGACCTTTTGCGGGTCCGACGGGGTGTGGGATTTATTACCGGTGTTTATATGGATGATTGGATGTGATTTTAAAGGGCTAATGGATAAATTTACCATTTACCATTTGCTAATAAATTTTAGATAGGGATCCTGCGGTATGACTACGATCCCAATTTATCAGGTCTTACACGAACTGAATAGAAATCAAAAGTAAGTCAGACTTTTTGCCTAGTTTGCGAACTTTTGAGATTGTTTCTAGATGGAAGTAATACCCAAATGTAGCAGCGCACAATAATATCGACTTAAAGTAAACTTTAAAGCCCCTGAGTTTGTCTCTATTTCACTAGATATTAAGTTTCTACAAAATGACAAAGATGAAAGTTGATGATGTTTAAATAATTCAGCAACTTTCAAGTTTGATACTTATTTCGTGATTCAGTCTTAGGTACAGGACAAAGTTCTATTGTATTTTTCCTTTGAAAATTCACAAAAAGCAAAGTTCTCAAGCAACAAACATCCAGTTCCGGGAATTCTGGACACATAAATAAACAATCTTTACTTTGTAAGCCCAGATCGCATAAACAGAGTAAATTTGCATACAAATTGAAAGTATCGTTCGGAGGCTGGCCGCACTGCTCTGGATTGGTACATTGTTGCCAGAAATGTTTTGAGTCAATTGGTACGGTAGACAGTGTTGCCAGAAATGTTTCGAGTCAAATGCTACGGTACAGTGTTGAGTCAAATGCTATGGTAAAGTGTTGTCAAATTCTTGTTGTGCTTGTGGTTTGTGAGTTTGTTTCATTTGGTTCTCTTTCTTGCTCTGCTTCTTACATTATAAGATTTCAATGACAATTTTGACTTTTAATTATGAATACTGATACTGATAACAGTGCTGGGTTTCTTCTTCCAAAACAGGGGCTTCAGATTAATACAATATTAAAATGTGTTATCACATCCAAGGACCCAGCCGGACTGGTCTGCCTTCAGGGGCAAGGAGTCGTGTTGCTTTATTCTCATACAATTCTAAATTTAAAATGGGACAGTTCAGCCTAGCTTGCCAGGAGTGCAACATACACAATTATGTTGATGGATGTAGGCTGCATAGCGTCCTAAAATACCGAGTTCTCATCATTTTCTAACAATATTTATTCGTGCTACTTCACCTACAGTCCTTCTAATGTAGGATAGACGAACAGGGGAACAGCGCCATCCATTTGTTATATAGTGGAACTAATGTATTTTTGATGATTTCCAAAAATCTGTGCTGCCTGGAGATATTGTTTCATTTTTTATAAAATCTTTATAAAACCTCTATTATAATTTTGTAATAATTTCAAATTTTTCTTTCTGTTAATTCCTAACTCCGGAGATAGGAGGGACCGATATTTTAATATATTTTTTCTATATAAACTGAAAACTATGGCAGTAACAAAAAAATAAAAATGTTTTATAATATGCAAACAAATCTCTTTCATATGGTGCCCCATTTGAATTAGTAACGCCACTTTGAAATTTAATAGAACTTATCTCTAGTCTCATCTATTTACCACTTTAAAATACTTGGGTAATCATTATCTAACCTACCTAGCTGAAGCCCCTACCAAATGAAATAAGACATGTATTGTAATCTTAATTGGTTTCCGAAAAATTGTGGGCAAGTTCTCGTTGAACCTGTCAACCCTTAAAAGGGATTTTAATAAATGAGTTGGAAGGGGATAATACGGTTTTCTTACACGTTGCTTGAGTAGGTTTCCTTTGATACACTGATGGAATGTGCGTGGAATTTTTCCGAAGAAAATTGAATACTGGGGATTGCTTCGTTCGATCACAAATGGGCAACGCATTGATCACCAGAACAGGGTTAGCAAATAACAGGGGAAGCTCACGCCAACAATTACGATAACTTATTGAATCCAATACTATGGTTAGGTTACAATCATGATTCTTTCAGACCGTGTTTTGAAACACTTTCATGGCGCTACCAGATTTTGTCTTCCAGGGGGAGCAAACGAACAAGCGGGTCATCTGATGGAAAGCAATCAACACACCATGGAATCACAAGTGTGTTGCCAGCCCTCTAAGGAATAGGTAGGTTCGTGTATTAAAGATTCTTAAGTTGTACCTAATGTTCCGGGAATGTTCAGTTGCCGCGTGAAGCTGATTCCATAATTATCTTCGTCCGAAAATTGCGATCCTGCTTAAAATGTCCTTCTTTAATTATCGATAATCATACGTCATTACAATGAGCATGTAAGTGTGTATATTAAAGAACTGCGACTCTCCTAAAAGGCCCCACTAGGAACCTACCTTCCAGGTACTCGCAACCCACAGGTTTAAAATTAAAAATAAACCGCTTTAAGAGTCAGGCAGCGGTTTTGCAGTCTTAAAATTTACATTTAAAATATAAAATTTACATCAGTGGGATTCATTTTCACACTCAAAGACGACCATTAACTTTACTAACAGACTGTTAATTTACCTCATTATTATTTTTTTGTGATTGGTTGTTTTTGTTGAATAAAATTATTTTAAAATGTATCTCAAAAGAGCGCGGCATCCACTTCAAACGTGAATGTAACGATAGAGCAATCAAAAATTATCTTCCACACTCAGAGACGCCCACAAAGGTACCAACGAACTATTAATTGAGCTCTCTGAGCGTGGCAGGGGTGACCACTTCAAAAGTGAACGCATCTGATACTTGGAGTCAGCAAAAATATGAAATTATTAGTGAAAAGTTAAAACATTTTCAAACGTTCGCGGCCCCTGTTTCACTCACCGTTTCATTATGCGAGCAACAAATCCAAATTCAAATATTCGTTGGGAATTTTGTTCTCACGAATAAATCCTACGATCAGATTAAAATAAAAAGACTGCGATTATTCCGTGCGTTCTGAATAAAAAAACCGAGCAAGTGCGAGTCGGTCTCGCGCATCGAAGGCTCCGTACAATAGTACTAGGGTATGTTCATTAGTTAATTTGTTCGACCAGTGTGAGGTAAGGCCCATTTTGACGGTGCGAGTTTCTCGCCTTGACCATACGATTATCGTAGCACGAGAATAAATATGGTATCATGTAAACTATACGTACGATATCGCACGAGAAGAGTGATAACCGCCTCGCCTTTAATTTTTGGATGTCTCTGTGTAAACAAAATTTGAATGCGAGAATCGTATTTCGAGTTCATGTGCATTGCGAGAGGCTATTATGACCTATGATTGTGTCGGCACTTTTAAAATAACTCAACGAATTTTATGTTAGTCGAAGTTCCAAATTTATATGTTTTTTGGGACATTTTTTTTCGCCAAAACGCATTTTTTCATAATGTTTCCTGCCAACTTTTTTAGAGCTCTGAATCAATCGATGAAGAAAAATTTTTTTTTTAAATCGGTCGAGCCGTCTTCGGGTAATCGGGGAACATACATAAAAAAAAAAACGTTTCGACGAATTGAGAACCTCGTTTTTTTTTCAAGTCGGTTAAAAAGGGAAAATATCACATTAGACCTTATAGGTTTACGAATATTTACTTATTTATGTTTATCTATAAAGTAACCTCGTAAGTTGACTGGTCGAACTCGTATGAAAATCGGTTCGCACCGATTCGTACGATACTCGCATGTACGTGAAAAAATTACATACGAGAACGAGTTTAGAAGAGTCGACGATTCGATAATATTATACGAGAAACTCGCACCATCTAAATGGGCCTTTTTAACCGACTTCAAAAAAAGGAGGAGGTTCTACGTTCCACTGTATGTTTTTTTTATGTATGTTCATCGATTACTCCGTCAATTGTAGACCTATTTTCATTTTTTTTTATTTGAAAGGGTATACTCCTGAGGTGGTCCCATTGCCATCAAGTCCTGATCTGATGATGGGATCCCAGGGAAATCGAGGGCAACCCTCAAATTTTACAGGCCCGTACTATGTGTTTCATATATTTTCTAAGGTTATTCAAGTATTTGCGTCTGGTAGTCATCATCTCATGATGATGAGCTGATGATGGAAGGTACAACTCCTTAGTGGTTAGGAGTTGGAGGATAATTCTGAAAACGTTAAATCATTATTCGAAAGGGTATACTCCTGAGGTGGTTCCACTGTCACCAAGTCATGATCAGTCAGAAATAAACGCATTTTATTTTATTTTATTTATTTATCATTATTTTAGAGGATTATTTTACGTTTTTTTTCTAAAGTTTTTTTTTTGAAAGCGGTTTTACTTTTTTACTCTTAAAATTAGATGTCAAAAATGCGTTTAATTCGGTCAACAGGAACACCCTGCTATACGAATTCAAACTAAATTCAAATTCAAATTCCAGTAATTTACAACTTTTTACTGCAGTGTTATCACTTGTGCAATATATTTCAGAAATAAATAACACTAATAATAATTCATTAATACTGTGTTAATGCATATCCAATGTCCATCATTGAAACTCCAGGTTTAAGTCTCGAGTTCAATTAAGGTTCCCATTCATAACACATTCGGACCTTCCCAAATTTGGTCGTTGGCACCGCAATAGCAGGCTGTTTTATGTGAATGACGTTCATTTAGATTATCCATTCGAAAGCGCTTAAAACTTCCTCGTCTTGTGGTTGTATCAAAAATACTCGCTGTATACATATACATACGTACAATATATACATTAGCTCTCCTTTCATCATCATCTTATTTAAGAGTGCTACTCTTGTCGATGCAGTTGTCTCCAGTCCGTTCTTTCCAATGCAAGTTCTTTCACCTCCTGATACGACACAACGTCTATCTTCTCTAACGTCTAGCTCTCCTTTACCCCTATTGAAATAACCTAACCTAAATAGGCTCAACCGGTTAAGTATAGCTTAATTGGTAAAGCGTGGTACGAATTGTATGTATGTATGTCTTTTTATTGCACATAAAACAAAAAATGACAGATAACAGAACAAAAGCAAATGTCCAAAGGCGAATTCCCTTAAAGAGAATTACTGCGGTTGCTGGTTTAAGTCCAGACGCTTAACTGATTTTTCTTTGCATTGTCAATGTTATGTTGAAACGTGTTTTTTGTTTTGACTTTTTAAAAGTTTCCCTATTGTCAGTTGTGATCAGCATAATAAACAGTTTCGAAAAAAGCAGGAACAGCTGGTGTCCAATAAGAATATGTACAAGTAAGTGTGTGGTTTGATTACAACACAAGTTAGAGATCTTCACACACTGTATAATACGTATGCGGAATTTGAATGTTTAGTAATTTGACATAGTATTACGTAAATTTGCTGTATTATAATTCCCGACGTTGCAAGCTTACGTAATGTGTCAACTTGCATTCAGATTCCGCGGATGTGCTGTGTCTATTCTCGACCATACTTCGCTTTATCTAGAGATTCTATCAATATGTCTCTAGAGAGAACACTTACGACTTTTCTACAAGAATTTTTATATCTGCTTGTTCAATCGGGTTTTCATCACCACCTGAAAATTGAAGACGAAATAGTGCAATAGAAATAGTAGAAAGATTTATTATGTAACAATTTTCTGTTTTATTTTGCCCAATATATCATTTGAACGTACGACAAAGAAAATTTAGTAAGTACTTTCTTCTTGGAAATATTTTACTTCTTCAAGCTTTCATTGTTCAAAGAACAATTCATTCAAGAACTATTTAATATAAAACATTCTGACGTTGAAGCCGAAGAACTTGCCCGAAAACGCATTTTTTTGCATACCAGAACTATGTTATTAAAACCAGTTCTCTGCTTTTGCCTTGCAATGCCATAGATAGAGTCACACATAGACGGACAACGTTTACAAATTTCCTTCGACCGTATGATTATAGGTATAGCGAAAAAACTTTTTCCATGGGCCAAGCAAATATCAATCTTATTATCATTATTACTTCACCATCTTTTTACGTCTCTTCAGAAACTTTAGCTAATACTGTTACCATATCAACTTCCGTTTGAATTTGTCGTGTTATTTACAAGTACAGTTCGATTGTGCTTGCTCTAGTAACTCTATGAGTGTCCAGTGGTACCGCAAGAACTGTCTCTGGTTATTTTATTGACAAGACAATGTTATAAAGATTTTGACTTGGAAAAACTTTTCTCAATTTGACTTTAATATATTGTTAGACTGGCACAACCGCGCTCACTTGTCCAGGCTCTCGCAATAATCCAGATGAAAATCAGGAGAACTCATTACGTACACGTCATCACAGTTTACAAGACCACTATTTCTTGTTCCAGCAACGTTCACAAAGCATTTATTACGGAAGCCAGACATGTGTCTAGCGCTATTACAGCAGCCACCATTATTTGCTGTAGCAAAGCTGTATCCGAGCCATTACTTAATCTTGGAACACCGACAAAAAGAAACAAAATACATGTTCACGCTGTAAAGGTATCTGTCGACTAAGCCCGCAGGGAAAGTAATAAATTTTATGAAGTAGAAACATTACGGTCATATACGATACGCCCGGCCCGCGCCATTAGTCCCTATAGATCGAATTAGATGAGTCCTATTGTTGGGGATAGATTGCATTTTCCAGTTGTGTGGACTGTCCTTATTGGATGAAAGGATTAAGGTCTTTATATAGCGATTTCCTAATCATTTGTTTCGAAGGAGAGTCACGGTATGTTGGCAACGTATCAAAGTTAAGGAGCTTTAGTTTGATTCGAGGGAAACAAAGGAGAACGAAAGGGGGCGACAGTATATTACACCTATGTATTTAGTACCTAATAGAATGATTTTTAATTTCTTTTGGTCGTGTGTTATGCAATAAGGATTATCCCGACCCGAAGATCATTAAAAAAATCAAGTGACGTTTAAAATGGTCGGCACATTCAGGCCGTATAAGACATAAATTTTGATATATTAAATATTTCTCGGTCATAATTTAAATTTAACGCCATTGTTGCCACCATACGTTACCTAGGACCGTAAGAATCATGTTTTTTCCACATTATCAAGACCGTTATATTAAAAAGGTTTAAAAAGGTCGGTACTTACCCCTAAAAGGGTAGCCGCCGTTTGTTATGATTTATTTTAAAAGAGGTAGTTTATATCAAGGCAATAATTTTCGGCTTTTCCCTGAATAAGAGGTAAGGCATATAATAAACATGATAAACAACCAATAACGGGATATACTCTTCCTGTTTGACCTTTGCAAGGCTTGGCTTAGATAAACAGCGTTTAGGAAAAAACGCGGGGGTGCCTTGGTATTTAATTAAATCTGAAGAGTATTCACACGATAAGTGACCGCTTCCTATTGAGGAAGCTTTACTTATGTAAAAATAACGAGCATTGTCCCAGAAAATATTCGGGGCAACTTTGAGAAAACTTGTAATACAATATGCCGATAATACAAGTAGATACATACTTAAATGTGTGATATATAACATTAGACATCAAGAAAAACCGGCCAAGCGAAAGTCTCTTTTCAAATCATTATATTAGAAAGAGACTTCCCTTTGTATTACAAGTAACAAGCCATCATGCAACAACCCCAGCATGTCGCTACGCTGAAACAAACGTCGTTGCTGAAGCGATTATATCAGATTTCGGTGTCTAGTGCCGACTATTTTAGTCCACACCCATTATATCAGATTTCGGTGTCTAGTGCCGACTATTTTAGTCCACACCCATTATATCAGATTTCGGTGTCTAGTGCCGACTATTTTAGTCCACACCCATTATATCAGATTTCGGTGTCTAGTGCCGACTATTTTAGTCCACACCCATTATATCAGATTTCGGTGTCTAGTGCCGACTATTTTAGTCCACACCCATTATATCAGATTTCGGTGTCTAGTGCCGACTATTTTAGTCCACACCCATTATATCAGATTTCGGTGTCTAGTGCCGACTATTTTAGTCCACACCCATTATATCAGATTTCGGTGTCTAGTGCCGACTATTTTAGTCCACACCCATTATATCAGATTTCGGTGTCTAGTGCCGACTATTTTAGTCCACACCCATTATATCAGATTTCGGTGTCTAGTGCCGACTATTTTAGTCCACACCCATTATATCAGATTTCGGTGTCTAGTGCCGACTATTTTAGTCCACACCCATTATATCAGATTTCGGTGTCTAGTGCCGACTATTTTAGTCCACACCCATACTAACGACATGACTGTCTCCTTTCCGAGTTTTATGAATTATAATAAGACCAAAAGCCACCACCATATTATGTTATTAGTTTTAAAGAATTAGGAAGTAGGAAGGAAGGCCGGCTTTTAAGGGAACAATGCACTCTTTTCTTGAAGGCCCCAATGTCATAGTTAGTTGGGAACACCGCTGACGGGAGTTGATTCCACAATTTCACTGTACGTGGCAGAAAATACCGACGGAAATGTACAGTAGTAGACCGCCCCTCATCAAGGTGGTGACGATGGAACTCGGATTTGCGGCGCGACGCTGCCATATTTAGAGAGTGGGACGAGGGGAAGGTTGGCCACCGGATCTCTCACTTACCGTACGAAACATAGTAGCAAGCTTAGTAGCTTGCTATTTCACGCCGATATTCAGTGAGAGTGTGGTACTACCTCAGACATAGACCAAACTAGTGGCTCTGTGACCTCGCAACCTCGTTTTAGAACATTCCCGTTTTTTTCTAAATTAAAAACAAAAAAAAAACCTTGTAGTGAGAATCACTACAACCTAACCTAATTCTTAGCTCCAATTTTGACACGTTAATATCTCAATGAATAACATGTTCTGGTGTAAGACATGGGTACTCACGGATAGCTGGTCTCCTGATCTAACGAGTGGCAGGCACATTTCAGGCCTGCAATAATCACAGACGCTGTATTTTCAGCGGAAACACCATGTGTTATTGTCGAACTTCAAACTGACATTGCCACTAGAATAACACGTGCCCAGACACATATCAGGTACCAAATTAACCGCCCAAAGCCACGCTATCGCCCTGTAGTCTCGGTTTTACACGACAAAGCATATTTCAGCAACTTTCAGTCACACAAACGTCAGAAATTTAATTATAACAACAGTAGGTAGTTGTTTTGAGAGAAAAACTTTGACACCTTGTCAGAGCGTTCCGTTTTGCGGAACCTACGTTTCGTTCCATCGCACACTAACCGCGACTCGTTGTACAAGCTCGAAACTTCGTCTTACCACGAATTGTCAGGGACACCCGCCGCGTGCTCGTATACAATTAAAACACGTCTGCGCGTAGCGCCGTGGTAGTTTGTTAAATTTGGAAGTTACTAAGCGGCTGACGAGAGTTTAACATCCCGTCAAACGAAACGCGTTCCTGAATTCCCTGGCCGTGATCTGTCACACTGACAGTCTGGCGGCGATCCCCTTCCTGGGTGGGCGCATGTCACTCGTGCGCGTAATTTGACGTAAAAACGCCGCGTAAATAAGCGCAAACGCGGTACCGCGATGTAATTCCAACCACCCACGCGTCCGCGTAAGCGCGTCGCACCAGACCCGATGCATTGGCAGGCTGTGAACATTTTTGTGACGTCCTCTGAGACGCAGTGTCAGTAGGGTTTGTGAGGAGTGCGTATATGTGTCGCGGAGTGACGTGTGTGCATCGAGGAGCGCTGCCGTTCTCACCTTCCCCGTAGGCCTAAGCTAGCTGGCGGCTTAGTGTGCTCGCACTGATGCCAAGGACTTCAAAGCCTTCTAGTTTTTGACGCCGCGCGCCGTGCGCCACCGCGTCCGATTTCCCGCAGGCCTGGGCCAGTGGGCGGCCCAGTGCATTCGTGCTGAAGCCAAGGGTTTAATAGCCCTCCATCATCGACTACGCGCCTCGCCGAGACAGCGCGAGCCTTTCCCGTAGGACCAGAGTTCCGGCGGGCGGACTCTGTGGCAATTCTGCGATGCCAAGGGTTCCACGCCCGCCCGCGCACCTGCGCGCTGTGCCGCGTCTGCACCACCAGGGGCTACGTCTGACTGTCCCCCGGGCCTCACCTTGCTGTTGCCAGTAGGGTTTGACGGCCTGAGGGTCTCCGAACATACTCGTGCCGGCTACGACTTCCGTAGCCTGATACGACACACCAACACCGAGGTAGACCGAGGAGTCCCGTAAGTGCACAGACAATTTTTCTTTACCGCTGGCCAGCGCGCGTGTGGACTTTTCACCACGTTATAGATTCAGTGCGCGTCGACCGGTTTAGATAAGGTTTAGTTAGTCCCAAGCGTGCCGGCTTGGCTTATAATTGAATTCTTCAATAAATGTCGTGTTCAATTAATTGGCCTTCTTATCATTCTGTCGCTCCCACTAACCACACCAATAGAAGTTAAACCGGCTACGGCTCTTGAAACAAAAGTTCATTAGGAAGCCGCTGTGCCTGTCCGAGCACCCTTCTATTCTTAGATAACCTATATCAGTAGGCTGTAGCGTAGCGAATCAACTCTCCCCAAGTTGGATTGTCAACTTGTCCTATCTCCCCAACATTCCATATTTTTTTCGCATCACTACAACCTATAGGCATAAAACTATCGATCCTGGTCATGGTCACAAAATTTCACATGGATCGTCACATTTTTGTTTTTTTTTTTAGTTTTTTCTCTTAAATTCCTGCGAACAATTCAGTGGCATGTGTGCTGTTCCCTATCCGCACTGAGCCTGCGAGGGAACATGTATAGAACAAGTCCTCTCATTCTGAGAGGAGGTCTGTGCCCAGCAGTGGGACGTAAATAGACTGATGATGATAATGACGATGATCATGCGAAGTTATTATCGATAGTCTTAGCGCCAACGATGGATGATGCTAAAATATTATCCAGCAAGTGAACACAAATTTGAAGTTTTTACACTGTTTATGTGAGGTAATGTTAAGACATAAACTTCTTCCACACGAACGAACCACGGATAAATTCTCTGAGTTTCTAACTAGACCGCAGAAGCTTTAAAAAGTGGCTAACAAAAAACAAATGAGAAATATCTTAGTTTACAACACTAACTAGACTACAATACCTACTTCAAATTATTCCAACGCGAACTTTTTCAATCGCGTGTCTGCTACAGTCCTTAAGGTGCGTAATAATATAAGTTTCTCAACAAAAAATGAGGATGTATCTCTTATTAACGTCTTTTATGCGCAAGTTAGGCACAACTTTGTACAATATAAACCCGTATATTTCATACTGGATGAATAAGTTCCCGGCTAGCGATTTAATATTGCTCGTTGCCGATTTATGAATTCTTGTAAAATGTTGTAAGAAGTTTATTAACCAAGAACATGTTTTACGCTGGTTTAGGGGCAGTGTAATTCACAAAGCTTTTTGACTAAAATTTATACTTTATCATGATACTCGGGACTTAATCGCATAAAAAACATATATTTAAATAAAAAAAAAGACCAAGTGCGGATAGTTCGAGGAACCCGTGCAGCTAGGAGATGTTGATACCCGCCTCTTCAGTCCCTTCGAGACCATGGACGCAACGACGCATCCGAAACGTCGAAGTATTTAAATTCAAATTTAAATATATGTTTTTTAGGCGATTAAGTCCCTAGTATCATGATAATGTGTGAAAATCGCGAAAGTTTAAATCAATTTATAAAATGTATACTGTCTCATGTTACATAATACTTTCTTATCCATCATAATTTTGGTAGTTAGGTGTATTAAGCCAATTTCTGAATAAGTTGTGGCTCTTAGTGGTTCCCGTAATTGATACGGGTTAATTAGCCTCTTGCAAAGCGCTCAGACCCTGCTACTTAATGTTGTTAACACTCAAGTATAATGGAACATCAGTCTCGGCTTAACTTAGTTTCTTCAAATGTAGTTAGTAGTACGAAAGAGCACTTGGCAGCCTAGGAAGCGAAGTGGAAGCCAACACTGTACTTAATAACTTAAACCTTGTTATAGTTTTTAAGGATACGCAATAATGAGAAGAATGAAATTTACTAGGTCAAGCACGTTATTTAGATGTAAGTAATTCTCTTCATCTTCATCTGTGTATGATGTTTGTTGTTCTCTTATGAAGTCCTTGTGAGTATTTATTATAGGAAAAAAATAATAAATTGAAAATTTACCTAAAAGATTTCAGCGAGTTTAACTAGAACCTAGAACTGACTGACTGGACAGAATGTATTAATGAATTTGTCAAAGTCAATTAAGAATTTTTCATAATCTTTAACAGGGATTATTATGATACTCGGGACTTAATCGCGTAAAAAACATATATTTAAATTTGAATTTAAGTACCTCGACGTTTCGAGACCATGGACGCAACGTCGCGTCCGAAACGTCGAGGTATTTAAATTCAAATTTAAATACATGTTTTTTACGCGATTAATGCCCGTTTTCACCAACGACACCTAAGTCATCACCTAGTCAGGGAACCCCTATCCTAAGTGGCCCCTTACATCTCTCCCTAACCTAATTTCAATTTCACCATCCTAGGTAACACATAAATAGGGGTCACTTAACTAAGTGACGGTTTGTTTTAGGTATAGTGATTTCTAAAATCGGTTTCGTATCGATATTTTTTTTATGACAAATAACTTCAAAAATCGTCAAAAAAGATTAAACCAACATTTTAAAAACATAGAAAAACTAGACAAATATATTGTTAATACTAAATTGACGTCTTATTAAAGTTAAAATGTAATATTTTATTTATAGTATAACATCCTTTATGATTAGTAACATTGGTCCTACTTAATTTAGTTAATCAATGTCAAAACGTCTTATTTCTTATTTTTAAATGTTGACTAGGCTGTATCTATGGCATTATCTTTGCCATCCAAAAAAATAAGAACTTACGGTGACAGTTTATAACTATCTAATTTTTTCGAACTTTCGGTGCGATGATTATAATTCACTAGCGAGCATTCATTGACTGAAACTGGAATGATTAGTTATCTGATAATTTATTCATGGACTGTACATATTTTCAAAGTATTGTGTTATTAGATTTCTTTGAAACCCGTATAATACAGAACATACCAGAACCCGCGAGCGCGCATGTTAATTAATCGCTTCTCGTGTGGTTCCTACATGCAGAATGCCGTTGGGTGTATAGCCCTTTTGGTGGCAAAAGCCCGCTGCGGGTGTCAACGCCAAGTGGCACGAAATTTTGCAAAAAAAAAGCTGTCTAGTGCAGGCCTCTTATGGGTGGTCGTCCTTGTCTAATCAGGTATGCATCTAGCAAGTGTGATAGCAAATACGACACCGGCCAGAGGCCCGCTGCGGGCTTCCGCCACTTAGCGGTAATTTTGACAGGAGCCCGCTACGGGCTTCTGCCACTTGCCGTACACACCCGCAGCGAGCTTTTGCCACCAAAAGGGATAAAAAAACAGAATAGGATTACATTTTAAGTGTAAACGGATAGCAAAATCAATAATAAATTGACACAGTGCGCGGCGTGCTGTTATGATTCTGTGCGGCTTCTGGTTTTTTTTTGTATTCTGAGGGTCATTAATAGACTGATGATGAATAAGTATTAGGCATTCGATGCGATGAGGAACATACCTTTATGCAGAACTACATATTCTTCTTCTGTTCTGAGTTATCCTTATATTCCAAATACCTATAATGTTAATTTTTTTCAAGTATGAAAAGCAATGCTTTCTTTCGACATTCTACGAGTTGGTATATCTTATGAAAAATCTTTAGTACTTACCTATCATACTTTCATATAAATCATCTGATCTTCAGTCTGATCTAAATAGTTTGATGTGAATATTAAATCTAATTATTCAACAGCTTCCAAACTCTACAAAATCATTTAAATAGCCTTCCATTTTATATAAATCTTATCAATTAAGTTAATTATTGCATAACAAATGCACGATAACCTATAAAAATTAAAACGCATCTGCGACTGTGCGAACTGTCATTTAGCGCAAGGGGGTCAATATTCGAGCCCCTAAACTTAGAGGGCCCCCTTAGCAGTTAGGTGTTACTTAAGCGTTGGTGAAACGGAAATTGATCTTAGGTGTCACCTAAAAGAGCTAAGGGATCCCTTAAATTTTAGGAGTCGTTGGTGAAAACGGGCATTAGTCCCGAGTATCATAATAATGTGTGAAAATCGGGAAAGTTTAAATATTTAACAGGGATGTTCAATAGAACGCTGGTTCAACCTTTTGGTGTAATACTTATAAATCTATATTAACTTTATAACACATGTATAATTATGTACATGGGTAAATAAAGAGCACGTTTTTAATTTATGACGTAAATTCACACATGCTTAAAGTGTCTAGATTCATCTCTAGATACTTTAAACGTGAGTGTATTTTCACCATAAATTAAAAACGTGACACTCTACAAAAGTAACAATTTCCACGTACCTCTCACTTAGGTACTCATTAATTAAATATCACCTATTTCTTCAAAGACAATCAAACAACTCAACACGGACTTATCATCAGTTTATTGTCTTTCGTTCTGCGTTTAAAACTCAAGTTACATTGTTACAAAATACTTAGTATAAATTTCCGCGTTGACAATGAGATCGTCGGAAAAGCTCCGACAAGAAGATCGTATTAATTAGAATTCGGGGGTTCGCGGTTAAATCAACAAGGCCTTGATAGACTATTTTATTTGCTTTTGTGGAATGAGACAATACAGGAGAATTTGCCATTCATGCCTTCCTACTGGTTCGTTTAGACCTTCGTGCCTCGCCTAAAGAGCGCGAATGTTAAAGCTCTACTTTGTATATACCTACATGTTCGTTTTAAATTCTAAATACCTCGTTCCATATTTAAAATAAAGCTTGAATATTTCTACCCATAATTAAAGTCTATACGTCTCAAGTATTCCAAAGATGAAAATATGATTATAAATAAAATACTCGATAGAAACATTTTTTAAAGTCAGGCCTGCCTTTGCACTTTTATCGTGTCTGAAGCGGAGCGAGAAGAAATATTGTAAATGTGATTGAACAAGAATAAATGATTGGTTCTTCTTTTTGGTTAGACAAAAATCAAATCAACACTTTCACCACAAGCGCGAGAGTGTATTGATGAGTTAAATTTGAGCACACAGTACACATTAATTAGTATTCCCTATGTATACTCTGGGTTTAACACAATACTCGATTCAATTACGTACGTACTCGATCGTTCGATTTTGAAATCAATTATCCGCGTTCAAGTTCGGGTTTCGTTGGAATAAATCCTTGCTAAATTAC
The DNA here is from genome assembly GCA_963691665.1 of Clepsis dumicolana. NCBI lineage: Eukaryota > Metazoa > Arthropoda > Insecta > Lepidoptera > Tortricidae > Clepsis > Clepsis dumicolana. The sequence goes on from OY829518.1 coordinate 3,549,476, forward strand.
TAAACATTGCTCAACATGAAATCAAACGGAATTAAGTACTTATTTATTCATTATTTTTACCTTGTTTATGGCTTGATATTTTGACCGTGGAGGCGTTTTACACCTCTGCTGATTTTAAATTTAGTTTAAATTGACCCTAGAGACTATACATCTCTAAGCCATTTAGATTAAGTATTATATTATAGTATTAATTCTGGGACCCTATACATCCCTTTGTAATTTAAATTTTCACAGATATTTGACCTGGAGACCCTATACATCTCCTGCTCAATTAAAATGTGCCAGTAAAGTAGTGTTCTGGTTTTGCTGTTCTAATAATTACTTTTTACACTTGTTTCTAAAATGCGGTTTTTTTTTCTCTCTTAATCTTTTAAAGACAGAGTGAGGTTTCTTTGTGTAATTTGTCTGTGGTTACGTATTGTAAGAGCTAATGTAACTTGTTTTTAGAAAAAATGACTTTGTGCCAAGTTTCTTGCGGCGCATTCTTCTTGGCAATCATGGTCTTTCTGAAAGAGCTGGTAGACTCAAAAAAATGACGTGTAAAAGAGCATTAAACTGCCTATTTGCTGAATAAAATTTTGAATTTGAATTTGAAGCAAATTTAGCAAGTATGTGTAAAATAAACTTAGTACAGTTTGGTACACTTCATATTGACTATGATTCTTCTAATAAATAAAGGATATAAAACAAAAAGTATTAAAGTTACCCACTCACTAACAAGGTAATCATTGAAACTGATATAACCTACACTGTCCTTAGCTTCTTTTAATAGATCTATCAAGTTATTCACGGCATTGATTTCAATGTTAGTTGATGCAAGGGGCTTTGTAATAATAATAATAAGTTTAGCTGGTTACAGCTAAGGAATTTGTGTAATTTGTCAAATTGCCAGTCCGTTTGTGCGTTCGATTTACAAAATATAAAACTATGAAACAAAAATCACCTTAGACTTGTAGGCAGGACTGATTCTAATATATTTATCGTTACAAAATCTAGTTAATATTTTCCTCGGTGTTTTTCCGTAAAGTAATGACTTAATTTTAATCTTTTAATGACAGAGTGAGGTTTCTTTGTGTGATTTGTCTGTGGTTACGTATTGTAAGAGCTAATGTAACTTGTTTTTAGAAAAAATGACTTTGTGCCAAGTTTCTTGCGGCGCATTCTTCTTGGCAATCATGGTCTTTCCGAAAGCGCTGGTGGACTCAAAAAAAATGACGTGTAAAAGAGCATTCAACTGCCTATTTGCTGAATAAAATTTTGAATTTTGAATTTTTGAATTTTACTATTATTAAACATTAGATACAAACTTGTAAATTTGTATTTAGCGTATGGGCATAAATTTGTCAAGGAGAAGAAAATACAAAAAAATACATACAGTGGAATGTAGAACCTCCTCCTTTTTTGAAGTCGGTTAAAAATACCCAACCATCCATTGAGATCAGATCTGTTATCAGCTAGCTTGGTTGAAGTGTTTGCTTCGCTTCGTTCCAAGAACAATATTTACTGCCCCCTAGACATCTCATATTTCAAACAGATTATAGTTGTTAGGATTTTTGCTACGATTTATAAACCGCTCTTGATATTTTGGATTTGGTTTGGACATTATGACCCACTAATATTTCGTATTGAAAAGTAGTTTACAATTTTGAGATTTTCGATTATTCGCGCGCGGTTATCCACGCTATCGCAGTAAACAAAATGGATTGTTCTTTATAACAACTAAACAGTTCAATTCCACTTAACCTCATTTACTAACAGTAGATTCTAAAATACTTGTTTATTTACTTTAGACTGAACCCCTATTCATTACCTGTTGCATTTTTGTTTTAAGCCAATGCATAGCAAAATATTAACATTATTGTGATTTCGCGACTTGTAGGCAATTACATTACAGGTCATGCACTGACAATTGGTTATTATGTCATCTTGTCTGTACTAATTGATTAATTGAGATTGTTTAAATTAATATCCGGTAATTATCACCTGACAGGCGTAATCTCTTTAGGTCATCTATCATTAAGACTGACGGGATCGGATCCTATAATACTAATACATAATGTATATACATCAATAATGAGCTCAGACAATCCATTAGACTATAGTATCTAATGTATCAGCAAGGTATTATTTAACCTCTTGGTATCTGTTAGTGTCCTACGGGACGTTAAATAAAAATAAGCGGACTGTATCAATATAGGGCTGGTTTAAATGCCGTTATAAATACTAGTTAAACGCTAATTAATAATAAAAATCTAAATTAATTTGGGAGGTGTCCGCGGTCGGTGGAGATCGTAAGGCGAGTGGTGGCGACGCAGCTGGCGCGATGGTCGTGACGTCGCCGTGTCGTCCGCCCGCGCACCTCCTCCGGCTCGTAGCGGAGCCGGTGCTTAACATGCTCCCCGGGTTGAAGTAGAAGGCTTCAAAGATCTGGAAGGGGACAGATGTTATTAAACGCCCTTCGTATGGTGCCTATTTTGATTGGTACAGTTGAGATCTCCAATAACCTGAACAGGCAAACTTTTGTTCATAAATATCTAAACATGGATCATAATAATGACTGGCAATAAAGCCTGTGTATAGATATTTTTAACTTCCGACAAATTACAAAAGTTGAGAAACCCCCGACATTATCATTTCAAAGTTCAATATTTCAAAAAATTGTGATCCGATTTTAATGAAACTTGGCTAAGAACCATCTCGATTACACTAGCTTTCGATTAAAAAAAGCCGCATCTAAATCGGTCAATTCCCTTGGGAGTTATGATGCCACAAACAGATACACAGGTACACAGATACACAGATACACAGATACACAGATACACAGATACACAGGTACACAGATACACAGATACACAGATACACAGACACACAGATACAAAGATACACAGATACACAGGTCCAACTTATAACACCCCTCTTTTTCGTCGGGGGTTAAAAAGAGGGGTGTCATAAGTATGACCTGTGTATCTGTGTATCTGTGTATCTGTCTGTGGTATCATAGCTCCCACACGGATGGACCGATTTTGATGCGGTTTTTTTTAATCGAAATCTAGTGTAATCGAGATGGTTCTTAGCCAAGTTTCATTAAAATCGGTTTACCCGTTTTTGAAATATTGAACTTTGAAATGACAAATCGGGGGTTTTTCAACTTTTCTAATTGAACGGTTTTCACTTAGGAAATTTGCTCAATATTGCTGATTGGGTTCCGTTACTAGTTACTAAGGCGAAGTGTCAGTGGGCCTTCCGCAGAGTGGACGGCCAATCTGGTAAAGAACGGGGTAAGCCATTGCAAGCGGGTAATATAATTATATACTTAAGTGACAGTGGGCGGGGCACATGGATCACAGAACAGATTGCCGATGGAGTCAGAAGGTTCTCGAATGGGGTTCACGGACCGGGAGACGAACTGTCGGTAGGCCTCCAACAGATGGAGCGACGACCAAGTAAAGATTGCGGGATCGCGGTGGACGCGGAAAGCACAAGACCGGTCTGAGTGGAGAGCCTTGGGGGACGCCTATGTCCAGCAGTGGACGTCTTTCGGCTGACATGATGATGATGATGAATAGAATTATAGTCGTGGAGATCTTTGGGGAAGGCCCATGTCCAGCCGTGCACGTCTTCCGGCTGATATGATGATGATGATGATGACTAGTTACTACCGAACATAAAAAGCGGAGCTTCTTATGATTCACCGCCTATGATCCTAATAACAAATGCACAACATCCATTCTCGGGGCGCAGGGGGGCCTCAGGCGGAAAAGTTTCACGTTTCCCATCACGTACCTACCACAATCACGGCTCAAAGTGACTTGTGCGCACTGTCTTAAACTTGCTTTCTTTTATTGGAAGCCTCTGTTGGTGTTTTGGATAGTTTGTGTGCCGTTGAAACGAAATTAATTATGTGGAGTGGTAAATGGAGAACAGCGGACATAACCAGCACAGGGGTGACAACATGGTTAATCATTGCACCTATAAAAGTGTAACAAAATAAATCCCTTATTTTGGTATAAAAGAAAGGTAAACGGATATTTTATTATTATTTTTAACATAAGCGATTTATTTAATTAAACTTCGCGTCGGCTACTCGTGATCACGACGGTTAAAATACCGCTTAGAAGTCGAGCTGATAAAAAAAATATTTATGTACCTAAGTGATTAAGTCCCGAATTCTTATTAGTGCAAACAGATATTACTTAAAATGAAAGGCCAATATACCTAGTGGTTCATTGGAACGAAAATACCGGGTCTGTTTTAACAACGACTTGCCATTTCTAATAATATTGTTGTTATTTCATCATCGTCTTAGATTGGTTTTTGGGTTCCGTTATAGCAAACGCCAAGAGCCGAAGGATGTTTGGAGACAGTCATCAGCAATAATATATATTATCCTGTGACTATGGACAGTCCTGCAAAAATATCGAATCATTATCTGAAGGCAAAAATATATGAAGGCACTCAATCGGCATAAAAATCTGATGGGTTGTGGCCATAGACATTATGTAGTGACAAATATGCACTGTTGTCAAGAAGCGTCAGATTGCTGCATTCAAATTAGATCCGTAAGACTAGCGATTTAAATTCGCAAAGTTGATACATACGAAAGACTGATGATTATCATGTACCCCAATACGTGTAGCGGCCGAATTAGTTGCAGTATAAACTATTAGTATATACTGCAGCCGAATCTTGCGATTACAATACAATACAAGTATTCTTTATTGAAAACCACAAAATAGTACAAGAAGATTACAGAAAAACAGGTATGGTAAACAACAGGCGGTCTTATTGCTTAAAAGCGATCTCTTACAGACAACCAAAATACAGAAACCAAGATGAAGAGGCTAATTTAGGTGGCAGAAATTAACAGAAAGGAGAAACTTAAAATTAACATAACAATTTAAATTAAATTACTAACTGCAAATAAATATACTACTTACATAAATAAACATATACATAATATACAATACACATACTACTTATACAAAACATAAGTGAAAATGTAAAAAAGGCCACAGGTGAAAAGGATTTCAAAGGAATAGATATAACAGAAACGAATAAGAATGGAGATGGACCAAAGACAGAAATAAGTTACTAAGTTAGTTAGATTATATCAATTTATGTCGGCTTAAAACAGATCCTGTTAACTTACTTACGATCGTATAAGCGCGCGTAGCAGGCGCAGTGTAATTGCTCCATATTGTGGTGTTTATGTAAAACCGAGCCAAACTATTTTAAAATTCAGAACGAAACGCCGAGTTTCACCGCGGAAAACTAGATAGGAAATTTAAAGCCAGCTCAACGTGAGCCCTTGTTTCTTGAGGCTGGGCATATGGAGGGTGTATCTGGAGCATTGTAATGCCACCCTGAGGGTCTGGGTAGAGTAGTCGATACATAAAACAATATTATAACCGGGCCTGCAGCTAAGCGATGTGCTTCCGAGGCGATTAATGACGCAGAAAAAATGGTTCCTGGCTGCGATGAAGCAACGTATCGCACGCCAGGGGACCTAACGTATTCCGTATTTTATATCAATAAGATGCAGTCGTGCATTAAAGAAAATAATTGTTGCATTTGATAATCTATTACATAAAGCCGAAAAACCAGAACGGGATAAAAGAAACGAGACAGAGAGAGATAGCGCTCTACAACACCATTTTGACACGTTTCTCCCAAACAACGCATTACTTCTCTGGATTTTTAAAGCAATTCAATTCGATTCTGAACGCGAAAAACTTAAGAAAATATGATATTGGGTGTGTAAATTTTGTGTTTTAAGCAAAATTAAATCGCAAATTCGAATTTCGAGCCAAAAGCGAGCGATCTATTATCTATGCCAGTGTTGCCGTTCAGGGATAAAGAAATCCATTCATTATCATGCATTGCAGTCTAAGGATTTTTTTAGTTTTATCTATGTAATTTTTTATTGATATCATAAAAAGCAAAAAGCAGTGTCCAATATATTTTTTTTCGATAATCTAAAGATTTGACGGACTAATGACAAATATTACTTTTTTACACAGAGGACACATAGCTATAGAGATTCCACGAGAGATATTATAAATTCCACGCGGGCGGAGCCGCGGGTGCTCTCTAGTATATTATAAGCTTCAAGTTACTACTGCCTGTATCAAGTCAACTATCGAATGTAGGTACGATCTTAACCTAGAGTAACACTAACATAAAATGGCAAATGGTATTAGTGTAATAAAATGAAGCGGGTAAGAAAGGCTATGAAAATACGTTAACCTAGAATGTTAACCCTTTATCTTTATTGTTCGTAATCCAAGCGGTTTCCCATCCGTTTTCGCCGAAATATTCATATTCTTTTCTATACTATGTAGCATACCTAGTGGTTAGAGACCTTGACTATGAAGCTGACGGCCGAATAGCCTAGTGGTTAGAGACCCTGACTATGAAGCTTTAGGTCCCGGTTCAAATCCCGGTCGGGGCAGATGTTTGTATGATGAATATGAATGTTTGTTCTCGGGTCTTGGGTGTTTAATATGTATATAAGTATGTATTTATCTATATAAGTATGTTTATCCGTTGTCTGGTACCCATAGTACAGGCTTTGCCTAGTTTGGGACTAGGTCAATTGGTGTCAAATTGTCCCATGATATTTATTAATTTATTTATTTATTTACTTTTTAATTTGGCAACTCGAAAATATCTTCCTCGTTTGTTTGGGAATCCCCTTGTACTGTTCTGTGGTGTTCAATAAATAATAAATATTTGTTAAATCTTGCTACGTGTAAATCATAAAGATGGCACGCAAGATTAATCAAGGGTAGCTTTAGTAAAGCTGTAAAAAAGAAATCTAAATATTAAAAAAAAAGGTGTAACTATCTGATGTAGGTACGGTCGAGGAAATTAATTCCTGACCCACCATGGAACCTTTTCACAGTAAACGTCATAGTGACATCGCATAGCTTGACAAGGAAAATCGTTATGACGTTTACTATGAAAATGTTCTATGGTGGTTAGGAATTAATTTCCTCGACTGTACCTACTGCAGAGCTTTTGAAACTTGACTTTTTGTAAACTTTACCCGCAGATAAAGCTTTATTTAAGTTTTGATTATTTGTTGAAGCGTCCCCACTGGTGCGGGCAACCACAGCGCAGGTTAAACACATATTCTCGAGAGCTTTGCGAGGGATTTGGTGCAACATTGTATATTTTCGGAAAATTCGCCTTTCACAAATAAAAACAATCTCTGTGACTTGTTAGATGCTAGTGTTGGGCCTTAGTAGCGTTAACGCTGTGCCTATTTAAACATTCACCATTATAGTAACACCTATATACACGCTTGCATATAGCTTCGGTTAGGGATGTATTAATAATTTCCTTGGCAACAATATCGTTCAAATCCTTCGCGTAAGTGGACCCCTAGGTTCCATTAAAGGCTTAAGTTCTATTCATTCATTTATATGCGTGATCACACGCGTGTATGGCACCCATTTATTTGCCAAGTAAAGTGATAACACCCTTGATAATGCGTTGCTTACATTACGAAGCGTTTTCATGTTTTTTAAATAATATAATAATAATAGGACGGAAAAGGTATTTTATACGCAAGATTCGTTGATCGTTCTAATAAAAACATGAGAAGGTAAGTGTACGTTTTGTCAACATCAAATATTCCTAACATTTATTATGATGTTAATAATGGCAGGCTGGCTTGGAGGTTTCCGATAAAAGGGTTATTTATTTATGAAACTTGAGATGTAGGTTTGTAATATTATTTTTTTATAAACAGTTTTTTTTATGATCGTATTATTTTAGTAGGAACGGTATAACTCCGAATTTTTCACTAGTAAGAAAAGAAGAATGTAAATCGACCTACAAATACAAATCTCTTTATTTGTTCAATATAGGTTAGTACATAGTACACAAAGATCTTAAATGCGCCGCAAGGCATACAAATAGTCGCGACGCATGCGCAAACACAAACATGTTCACTATAATAGGTGCTTAATTACAGTCGTTCAGAAATTCATTTATAGAATAATAAGCTTTTGACACTACAAAGTTACATAAAGTTTTTTTTTTTATACTAAAGCCGACAAACGGATGCGGTTCACCTGATGGTAAGTGATCACCGCCGCCCATAGACACCCACAGCACCATTGGAACTGTTGGTGCGTTGCCGGCCTTGCAAGAAGCGGTACACTCGCCTTTTAAAGGAGCCCATATCGTTGCAAGATGGGAAAACGTCAGCCGCCAGTCCATTCCAGATTTTGCACGTACGGGGCAAGAAAGACCGTTTAAACCGTACAGTGGAGGAGCACCATCCATCAAGGTGGTGTTGATGGAAACTACTTTTGTCATATTTTAATTCAAATTTGGTCATATTATCTATATTTATTATATCTTCCGGTATTTTGTTATAAATTTTAGGGGCCGTTCCCAATATACTTTTCCGAAATAGTGCAGTACGTCTAGAACTAGTTCATTTCCAGCAGCCTTAGTATCTAACTCGCTCGCAATCAGCATCGTGTTCATTTTGTATGGGGAAACAGCTAGCTCTCACAGTCGTACAAAAACTATCATTTCAACCCGATAACAAGTGTCAAAATAGTTACGCTAGTGCCCTGCAGGTCTCGTATGGTAATGCAATTATTAAGATTATTCTTAGGCTTTTTTTTATATTATGAGGCGCGAGCACGTCCGCACAGGCGCCGCGCGCCGCGCACCGCTCCTATTTCAAAATGTTCCAAGGGGCATATCCTGATGTTTATCAATGCGTACCTAACTATTTTTGACACTCGTCGTCTGAACCAAAACTGACAAAATGAACACGATGGCGATTGCGAGCGAGTTAGACATAAGGCTGCTGAATCGCGTTCCTTTGAAAAACCTTTTCACAACTAACTCAATAATGATATGGTACATTGTGTATAAAGAGCGGTAGGTAAGGGATTACGAACGAGGCTCTAGCGACTTTCACACGACACTGCTCTGCGCCGAGCTTCGTAATTCCCGTACCACCCGTGAAGCATACATTGTTTTTCACCACACTTGCTAGGAAACGTGGCGCGTCAGTATGCCATTACAGCTCTTGGGCGTTATGAAAATAGAAAAGGTGCGAGAGCCTTTTTAGGGCATAACAGCTAAGTTAGCGTGCATGTGAAAACTCTTGTTATGTGCAAGTGTGACAAAAACGTTTTTTTTTTGGCTGACGTATAGTGTGACAATGTGACATTTGCAGCGAAAGGATTCCGCAGTGAGTGCCACGGTAGTTAAAACTTTTATGATTTGTTGCAGACTTGCGCGTGGTTATGAGATATGTTGGCTCTCCGCAACAAATATTCAGTTCAAAGCCCATTGTTAATTTTGACTGGCAAAAAGCGCTTAAATAAAAGCGAGTAAATATAGCAAATTTTCCTACCAAAATTATCCGTGCCAATTAAATTGCTACGATCTATTTATCCCGTTTTTACTGAAAATACAAAAAGAGTCTATCGTCTCGTTAAAGCCAAGGCTATTCGTTCGAACCCTTGCTCTAATTGGAAGTTTGGTACAAAAATATATTGTAAGTACTTTCGGTACACAGAAAATATAAATTAGAAATGTAGGTGCTTAAATGGGTACCTATACCATTTAAGCCCCTCTCTCTCTGTGTGTAGATGGTAGATTTACAATACGAATATTGAGGATTACGCCTTATACGTTTTGCAAACGGACGTGCATGCTTTCTGCATCCCGAAGATCAACGGTTAGTCCTCCTAGTTTCGTTTACCAAATTAACATAGAGCCGTAATAAACTCAGCTGAGGGTCGAGCACGACTTTTCGAATCCTGCGTCACGTAAAATCGAATAGTAAACGTTGTCGAGTTTGTATGACGTTTGGAACAGCGCCCGCCCGTGAACGTATTTGGAACTAAAATGTAGTATGAGGTTTCTCGATCTCAATACGATAACCGTAACGTTACGCAGGATTCGACAAGTCGTGCTTGACCAACTGGCTCAAGTTGTATACCCTAACGACCGAACACCGACGACAAACTGAAATTGTAAGCTAGCGCCAGAAGTTGGGCGCAAAAGCTGCAATTCCATATTTTCTGAAACAGTAAACAAACAAAGAATTGTAGAAGCGACGTCATAAACAAGCGACAATCGAATCAGAACGGCGGCTCTTCGCTTCCCACGAATAAACCGTTCACCGGCTGTCTGCTCAACGAAATTAAGTTCCTTTAAACTTTGCGTCTCAATCAGTTGCAAACAAAATTTTATCGAGATTTGTGATATCTTCGTAAGCCTCATTATTATATATTCAGCGCAAAATGTCAAAGTTGTTTCGAACTTCGATTGAGTGAGGCTCGAATTTCAGTAACAGGATTAAGCTTCAGGCTACGGAGGTTTTCGGGATGAATAGATATGACGTCAACGTTACGTTAGGCGCTGATAGTGCGTAGAAATCACTAGAGCTTATTCGGAATGTAAATCGCTTACAGCGGTTGGCAGACTATTGAAGTTCTCTGAATAATTTGTTTTATTTCCATCCCTTAACTACCATTTCAGTTTAGGTCTTCTTCAATTTGTGTTATTCCCGTCTGTCTGTGGAGCCAGATTAATTTATTTATACCTGCTCCCAGGGTTATCCATTCGCCAGCACCAAATAATTTTTACAAGATTTTATTTCCTTTCAAACTTCCCGGTGTATTTCTGTCTGTGTGTAATCAAATATTGCAAGTAAAATTTGACATACCTACTTCCAATGACCGGATTCACTTAAAATCTGGTTACGTGTAACTAAATTGGATGGTACTTAATACAAATACCAGTCACCAAAAAACACATCATACTCGTACAGTCAGAAAGACAGCTTGATTTTTTTTTAAATAACCTTGTTTTAATTGCAGAACATTACCGGTGTTCTGTTCCAACCTGTTACGCCCTCAATTTGTTTCCATTTAGTACACGTCGCAAGCATCTTGCAGCAAGGAAGGTAATTACATCAAAGAGTCTTACGTGAGTGCCTCCCGCTAGCGGCGAGTCGTCGGTTAGTGCCAATTTTACGAGTGAATTGTGACACTGAGTCACTAGATACAGATATAATAGTTCCCGCAATTTGCGACGGCGAGCGGGCTTCACTTGTGGTAAAAATGATACACTCTTTTTCTTTGGGCAGTCGTGTAAAAACGTGTCAATGTGTGCGTGAGAGCGGCGAATGTCACGGAACCATCTATACCTATAAAACAGTACCGTGACTGACTGACTGACAGACAACGTACAGCCTAAACCACTTGACATAGAGACTTGAAATTTGGCAAACCTATACCTTGAGTATTCTAAAAGTGCTCTGAGAAGGGATTTTTCGAAATATACACGGGATAGGGAATTAGCCCATTTCGAAATGTTTCACGGGCGCAAAGCCGCGGAGCGTAAGCTAGTCAAGTATAAAAATCTGTTAACAAAAGGTAAAACTACAAAAAACACATGAAATACGTACAAAGGCTGGTGATGATGATGAGCTAAGTGCTAAAATTATAACAAAAACAAAAATAAACACCAACGATAACTCCACAAACTTCTGACAGCTTGACAACTAGCAAAAGTTTCGCGAAAATAAAAGAGCATTCTTCAATATTAATATTTCTATTGAAAAAACTAAACAAGAGAAAAACTTCAGAAGGGTTGTCCTTTGCCATTCCATAACCAAGTTATAATGGAAAGGGCTAGGAAGTTAAGAGGAAACAAGGCCCTTGCCTCGACTTCGGAAAGTATTACGACGAGAAAGATTTTCACGTTTACTGAGGTAAAACTTTATAATAGTTCGTACACGTACGATTTTTGAGATTAAAATACGAAATCTTTGACATGTATTGTCCTGGTGACATTGAATGGATTGTCGACTGACTGGATTGCTGAGTGATTGGAAAACCTGATTATGAAGCTTGATGTTCAGGGTTCGAAACTTAGCATAAAGACTTTCTAAAAACAGATACAATACCCTAAGCTCTTACGAGTACAATACATAGTAACCACAAATAAATTATACATGAAGAACAACATTTTTTACAAGAGTAGCTATGTACAGCTGACTACAATTACATGAAAATGCGTCAATTAGTAAATAACAGTAGGCAGGCTCTTTAGATGAGATTTCTGCTTTAACTTAGTTGAATTGTGACCGAATTGCGAATGCATAAATTTTTTCCCTTACCTCAAAGTTAAAAACTCTTCTTTCTATTCAACTTTAAATAAACCCAATTTATTCAACCTCTGGTTTGAATGGACTTCTTAAGTGGCGGTTTTTTCGTGTAAGATACCCAGCTGCTGGGGTTCAAGAGCTTGACAAAGCGCTTCGTTCACTAACTTATGGAACTAAAGACAACCACGTTAATTTTCTACGAAATCAGCAAAATATATCCCTAATGCTCGGTGATAAGAACTTTATTGTTACATTTGTTAAATTGGTTTTTTGTGCGGTTATATTTAAAGGTATTTAAGTACTTGTCTCCTCTGTTCACCCTCTTTTATTCATGTGAAGTATGGTTGTAGTTAATACGAGTACAGCCAAGGCGCTCGTAAATGCAGAGAGGTGCTAGATTTATTATACAACATTTCTGATTTGAATAAAATATAATGATGATTAATTTGTACCATAATTCTCATTTCAAGAGCGCCAACGTTACATAACACTGTTAGTGTTATTTCAAAAACAAAACTTCATATTTTTACACGACTGCCCAACGAAAAAGAGTATATTGTTTTCAGGGTTCATGTAAGTATGTATGTAATTATGTGAGTTTCTTTATTCCACCAAAACTCGCGAACGGCTCAACCAATTTTGATGATTAGGGTATCATTAGATTCCTTATGCCAGCCCGAGTAACACAGGCTAGTTTCATAAAATTACTCCATGCAAAGGGTATGAAAAAAAAAGTGGTCTAGTGACAATGAAACTGGTATCATCGTCAAGAGCTCAGCTAGCCAGATCTAAAAATATATAACACTTATACCATAATCCTTAAGGGTTTTGAGAAAAGTGAAAAAAAATTAAATCATAATTTTATCCGAAATCACATTTGTAAATGAAGTCGGTGATATATTATTTATAAACTTGGCTGTTGAAATTTCGGGATATTACTGAATTCCCATAGGAATATACAAAAATTTCATGGGGATTCCCAAATTTTAATTTTCCAGTGTTAGAAGCACTCTACTCCCAAACAAACTGTAATCAGTGTGGGGTCATTTTACATTGGTTACTGACATGGACAAACATAAACAAGTTGGTGAACTATTTACTCGTAAATGAACCTGTAACGCCTACTTATCTCTGATAGTTTTCCTTTTAAATTCACTATAATGCACTACTGCTCTAATTTTCTTCACATTTCCAAATACACCAGTTTCTCTGGTAGAGGGGGGGGGACGGGGGGACGGACATAATTGACTCCAACATAAATGAGCACTTCAAAGATAAATATTTCGCGAACGAATCCCCCAATCGAAAAATGACCTGTGAACACTCACAATGTTTTTAAAAGACTGATCCAACGATACTCCACATTTTGGGTTAGACGAGAAAAAAAATCCGCACTTCACGTGTAGGGAAGGTACACACAAAAAGGATTTTTAAAGATTCTACCACTTTGTCGGCCTAATTACTATGTATATCCAATACAGCTTTCTAGTAGCAATAGTCTCTGAGCTAAGCCACGGATAGACAGACAAACAGACAGACGGGCATAACGAAACTATAAGCGTTCGGGTTTTACCATTTTGGCTACGGAACCCTACAAAGTTTGTTTTCAAACAAATTGCCTTGATACCTTACCTATCATAACCTATAGGCATAATGATATAGGGTTCTTCCAGTTATCCTAGAAATTTAATTGAAATTTGGCATGAAGGTAGCTCTTATAGCAGAACTAACAAAATAAGTCTGTAAATCTTATATATTTTTAACCCCCGACTAAAAAGAGGGGTATTATAAGTTTGACATGTGTATCTGTGTATCTGTGTATCTGTGTATCTGTGTGTCTGTGTATCTGTCTGTGGCATCATAGCTCCCAAACGGGTTTACCGATTTCAATGCGGTTTGTTTCAATCGAAAGCTAGTTTAATCGAGATGGTTCTTAGCTAAGTTTCATTAAAATCGGTTAACCCGTTTTTGAAATATTGAACTTTAAAATGACTATGTCGGGGGTTTTTCAACTTTTCTAAGTTGTTTTATGTCTGACTGTTTATGTCGACGAACGATATAAACAGACCCCACACTGCATACCTTTTGCTTATTAGCAGGGCTCTGCTAACACTGGATAATTTAAAACATTCGGTAAAAGCAGGAAAAATCTTCAAGACTCGTTTTAGACGAACTATTTACATAAGTACCTAGAAATTACTGCATGTTGTGCAACTCCCGTAATAATGGGAGGCTCAGCGCTCGAAGTTGTAGACGACTATGTCTACCTAGGAACAACGGTTCAGTCAGGTAGGTCCAACTTCGAGAAACGTCGAATCCAAATTACCGCAGTGTTTGAAGTCAAAAGTCTTTGAATACTGTGTGTTGCCAGTGATGACTTACGGATCTGAGACGCGGGCGCTAACAATGGGCCTTATAAAGAAGCTCAAAGTAACTAAGAGGGCGATGGAGAGGGCTGTGCTCGGGGTTTCTCTGCGGGATAGAACCAGAAATTATGATATTATCTGCAGTATAACTAAGGTTACCGACATAGCCCGAAGAATTGCGAAACTTAAGTGGCAGTGGGCGGGGCACATTGCTCGCAGAACCGATGGCCGATGGAGTCAGAAGGTTCTCGAATGGCGTCCACGGACCAGGAGGCGAGCTGTCGGTAGTCTTCCAACAAGATGGAGCGAAGACCTTGTAAAGATCGCGGGACCGCGGTAGATGCGGAAAGCACAAGACCGCCTTGGATCGGAAGAAGAGCCTTAGGGGAGGCCTATGTCCAGCAGGGGACGTCTATCAGCTGATATGATGATTATGACATTTGTGCGGAACCCTCGGTGCGCGAGTCAGACTGTCACTTCTACGACTTTTTTAAATTAAAACAGACGCCCTTTTCAAAGTCAGACGAGGTGGTTGTCGTCATTGGCAAAAAGTGGCATCACAAAAAATAATTAAATTAAAAATAATAATTAAAAAATTAAAAACACGACTGCATCTTCTTAAGTCGAACTGAAAAGTAAAAAAAATAAAATTTAAACCCAACTGCAATAAACTGGCTGTTAGGGCCTTTGTTAGATTTTTGCAGTGGGTGCCGTATTTTTGCAGTGGGTGCCGTATTTTTGCAGTCGGGTGCCGTATTTTTGCAGTGGGTGTCGTATTTTTGCAGTGGGTGCCGTATTTTTGCAGTCGGGTGCCGTATTTTTGCAGTGGGTGTCGTATTTTTGCAGTGGGTGCCGTATTTTTGCAGTGGGTGCCGTATTTTTGCAGTCGGGTGCCGTATTTTTGCAGTGGGTGTCGTATTTTTGCAGTGGGTGCCGTATTTTTGCAGTGGGTGCCGTATTTTTCTATTTGTAATTTCTTGCTGCTGTACGGCACCCGACTGCATAAAATCTGACAAAGGCCCTAACAGCCAGTTTATTGCAGCAGTTTATTGCAGTTGGGTACGATACTTAGGTTAGGAATACGTGGCACTTAGTAGTTTTTTACTTTTCAGTTCGACTTAAGAAGATGCAGTCGTGTTTTTAATTTTTTTTTTCAATGTGACGTATTTCAGTAATCACGAAGTCTTCCCCGTAAACCATAAATTTTGTATACAAATACTAACCCTATTTACCCGTTAATCACTGTTCGGTAAAATAACTCTGAATAACAATAAAACCCTTAAATTCTGTGCTTTATTTCATTCGGCTGAAAGGTTCAACTTAATAAGTGCGTAATTGAGCAAACTTTTAATGCGAAATATACAGAGTAATTTGAATTTATTTGTGGAGTTAATGATCGGGCTATTGGAGCTCTTTTGACGGCTGATTTGAGTCGGGAAGCGCTTGTTAAAGTGTTCATTTGTGTCCGGTGTGGAGAGTAAGATAGCCGGTGTAATTACGGGCACTAAAGGCATTTCATCTTAGCTCTCTAGGTTGGCAACGCATCTGCGAACCCTCCGTGGTTGCGGGTGTCTATGGGCAGTGGTGATCACTTACCATCAGGTGACCCACTTGCTCGTTTGCCTTCCTTGTCGTATAAAAAAAAACATTTATTTCCTCCATTTGCTTCGGAAATTTGTACGAATTAGATCATTTTACTATAGAGAATCCAACATCGTTAATAATCCGACACAATGAAAGTAGTGATCTCTGCTTTATTTTAGTTTTAGTTTCATTTACGTTTACAATTACAAGTAATGAAGATGCGAAAATTAAGTAATAACATTCGTACGTAGAAAGAAGGTGCACTGTTAATTGAAACTCCTGGGCTAAATGCGAAATTCTAAACGATGTTCCAGTAAATGTTGGTAGGAAGCCGTTTTCAATTTGACACCAAATTGTCAGGTGTTGTCGAACGGAAACGCTGACATTTGTTTTATCGGCATCCAATTTAAATTGCACTCTTTTTTTTTTACACATGCGGTCGATGCAATAGCGGAAATAAATGAAACGCCGGCCTGACTGACTAGGTATCTTCTGAATAAATAGTATTGCCCAACTGATCTACAATTAACACTTTACAATTAACATCAAAAAGAAGACATGTTTTTAGGAATAACTCTGAACTCTAGCGGGTGGTAGGACCTTGTGCGAGGTCCGTCCGGATCGCTACCACCATCTTACTCGTTAATCCTGCCGCTAAGCAGCAGTGCTTGCACTGTTGTGTTCCGATGTGGAGAGTAAGACAGCCGGTGTAATTACGGGCACAAGAGGCATTTCATCTTAGCCCTCTAGGTTGGCAACGCATCTGCAAACCCTCCGGAGTTGCGGGTGTCTATGGGCAGTGGTGATCACTTACCATCAGGTGACCCACTTGCTCGCTTGCCTTCCTCGTTGTATAAAAAAAAAACGCTCTTTTCCAGACAATATTAAGTTAAAGCATAATAGCATTTTTTGTTTTATGTGCAGTAGAGAGATATACATACATACATACATACTTGGTGAATATCGCCGCCCGAGTACGAATATTCGAAACGTGCGTAACGTAATCGAGTAGTAAACGTTAACGAGAATTTTGTATGACGTTTGTAACAGCGCCCGCCCGTGAGCGTATTTGAGACTAAAATTTAGTATAAGGTTTTTCGATTTCGATACGATAACGTAACGTTACGCAGGATTCGTAAACTTACCTACAGAGCCCCAAGCATGAATATTCGAATCCTGCGTAACGTAATCGTTATCGTATCGCCATCGTGAAACTTGATATCAAATTTCAGTACCGAATAAGCTAACGGGCGGCGCTGTTCGAAACGTCATACAATTTTTTTTGTTAACTTAACGTTTATTACGTTGCGTAGCATTCGAAATACTTGTGCTCGGGACTCTGAGCCCTTGTATCAATTTCAAGTCGCAACAACCAGAACAGTAAGTTGCCAAATACGTGCCAGTAGAGGCACAAAAATTACACTAGATTCTGAAAAGGCGAACGAACATTCGTTGTGGTACTTATGCCCATATTCATAAACGTCACTCAAGCCTCTATTAGCTAAAATAGGTTTTGTCTTCTTCTTACTAGAGAAAATGTCAATGTGACAAAAAGGGACAAACGAACTTTAACGGCATTTTAGTTAATATAGGTTTATGAATAACAGGGTTAGTCTTTATGGGAACCTGTGTTCCCCGGGTTGAAAAGAAGAAGAATAACATTAGAAACAGTAGAGCATAGGGGCTCCATATGTTTATTTGCATTATAACAAGTCTCACTGAAATTCAAATCCTGGAACGAAAACATTTCCAACATTATTTTTTTAAGCTAGCCACCCACTAAATAGGTTAACATAATTCCTTGGCAGCTACGCTTACATTCCATGTTTAATTTTGATCAAACAAAGTTGGCGTGTCGTATTGGGCTTTCCAAAGTGAGTTGTCCTTAGGGCAAATTAACAATTTAAATACCCTGCCGGGTCACTTCTGGCCGCGTCGAAGCGAGTAAATACTGCACACATTTTCATATCGACCGCTTAAGCTTACGAAGGTAATTTTGTGAAAGTAGCATTAGGTGACTTCATGTGCTCATCATTAATATCATCATATCAGCTGGAAGACGTCCACTGCTGAACATAGGCCGTCCCCAAAGATCTTCACAACGAACGGTCTTGTGCTACCCGCAGCGAATGGTTTCCCGCGATCTTTATCAGACCGTCCGTCCACCTTGCGAGAGGCATGCACTATCACTTCGCCTTCCGGTAGGCGATCTACACTCCAGAACCTTACGGCCTCAATATCCATCAGTTCTACGAGTAATGTAACCCGCCCACTGCCACTTAAGGTGCAATTTGCTGAGATATATCGGTAAATGTACTATTTGCACGAAAATAGTTACGTTTTACGACTTTCTTTTTCTAGTTTGGATTTTATCAAAGTGTGTTTCTAATACTTTTAACAATCTTTGTGTAATACTTCACAGTGCTGGTTTTGTGTGCCGATTCTTATAGAACGATATTTGTAAAATATTCTGTATGTTAAGGTACCTAAAGATTAACAGTAGGCATGACTTTAAAAAAATTAAACGACTCCAAACAGACAAAACCCTGTATTTATGAAAAACGAACCATACAATTTTTAAACAAATGGGAAACAATGTAATTTCTTTTCAAAGTAAACTGCAGACATCATAAGAACTTTTCATCCCGTTATTTTCGCTCGTTGTAAATGGACTGTCCTGGAACTTTACCATTTGGGGTGTTTGTCCACTCGGCGATGTGGCGATGACTTTTGAGTTCGGAACTTTTTTGCCGTTACATTCATGGAATTACCATGGGCCTATGTTTGACTGGAAGGTTCAAATATCTGGACCCTGTACCTTGTCGCTTTATGTCAAGAGGCTGAAAGCAACAATGCATCATAAAGTGCGGATTTTTAGGACCGACTGACAGTTCAAAGAGTTCCTGCATTTTATCGTCACGATCCCCATCAGCTGTACGACCTCCACTGTTGAACATAAATCCTCTTCAGTGGCATTCGAACACTATCAAGGACTTCAACTAGCTCGTACACAAAACAATTTGTAGCTGACCAACTTGGAAAATTTAAAAACCCCAGACAATTTCATTTCAAAGCTAAACTTAGCTAAGAACCGTCTCCATTAAATTAGCTTTCGATTTAAAGAAACCGTATACGGTGCCACAATACATACACATAGCGGTCAAAATTATAACACCCCTCTTTATGCGTCGGGGGATATAAAGATAAACAAACACTAAGATAAGAGGTTACGGATAGCCTCCCCGCCTGACTAAGCCCAAAAGACCATGTAACGCTAGCGTAATATAATGCTAGCAGCATTTCGGCTTTGGACAGCCATGGAGAGCTTCTGGTTTAGAAATGATCCAGAAGCGCATTAGTCCACGCTTTCTAATTCTCACTTTTCCTGTGAGCGATCCCTTTTCGAGAACATTTATTTTCTCCAGTGGTTATCGGCGGGTTGTCTAAACCAACGGGTACTTTAATTATACATGACATTGATCGGCTGAACATTTATTGTAGGAAAAAAAAAATAAGTGTCATGTCATCACTTTTCCACGAAAAAAGGAGAAACATATTTATGACTATTCCATAAATGGAAAATTATTGGAGAGTAAATATGTCATAAAAGACTTACGCGTTTACCTGGACAGTGGATTAGCGTTCCGGGATCATGTGGATCATATAACTGCTAGGGCTTACCGGATTTTAGGCTTTGTCTTGAGAATTGGTAGGGAGTTCGAAAATGTTAGAACCATTGAAATTCTCTTTAAGTCTTTAGTTAGGCCTGTTTTAGAGTACCTGTCTACTGTTTGGGATCCCCGATACAGTGTTCACATAAATTCACTGGAAAGGATTCATTTGTGTTATAAAGCATTCCGATCTCAGGAAAAAATTGATTACAAAAGTCTTGTTTCCCTTGAGGACCGACGCACATTGAGAGACCAATTATATTTGTTTAAATTGATTGGTGGCTTTATTGATTCCCCTTAACTTCTTGGTGAAACAGGTTTTAGAGTTCCTCGATTTAATAGTCGTCGTACTAATTGTTAATTCCGAGTTCCGTTTATCCGAACCAATTATGCAGGTAATTCATTTATTAGTAGAGCCTGCCATAGTTATAATTATTCATTTTCTGAAGTAGAAATATTTAATGTTCTATTGTAGACCTAATTAGTAGTTAAGCTTAAGCTTAATTCCTATTTGTCCAATGTTCACGTTCCTCTTTTTTTTTATTAATATATGTGTATTTAGATAGATTGTTGTGAATTTTGTGATGTAAAGTACAAATTTTGAGAACACCATTCACCCAAATTTGATTTATGTACTAAGTAACAATGGCATCTTTATTGGTTAATGTTAGATATAAATTTATTAGATTTAAGTTAAATTGTACCTGTACCCAAATAAACATTAAAACATACACACAAGATAAATGGCTCAATGCAGAAGCATTATAGAAATAATAAGGCTTATAGAAATAAGCCTCTAAGATAGTCGCCAAAGGCTAGTCGACGTCAAAAACACATACAAAAATATCGTCATAGGTTATCTTCTAGTAGAACACAGCAGTTTTAAGTCTGCGGTTCCATCTAGCAACGTTTCTCACTGTAAAAGATAAAGTTCATGAACTTCGACATTATTTTCGTCTGGCAGATTTCGCGAAAAACTTTTTAAGTGAATAGGATAGGAAGTGAATAGTGTCATCTGGTAAAGATTACACCGATATAAATGTGAGGGATTATGAAGCTGAGATATTTCTTTTGGAGTTTGGAATCTGTCGCGGATATGTATGGATAAACTTTTGATAAAGCTTGACTAAGATTAATATGTTCGTTGTTAGAACAAGCTGTCTTTCTAGTTATGAAACGCAGACTCTTTATTATCATATTTGTAGGTAAATAAACCAGTCGCACGCATATGCGTGTTGTAGGTATATATACATACAACAAGCTTTCAAATTACATAGCATGAGCCATGAAATTTATTAAGAAACCCTCCTTCGCTTTCATCAACTTGTCGTTACCGCTTAACTCCATCAAATCATCCCGGAGTGTCAAGAAAAGTCTTCTTTACTACGAAATCTCGGTTGTTAGTATTCCAACCCTGATTACAAAGTAAATAACAAACGAATAAGTACCGTAACGTCAAGTATAAGAGTTTGATTTTCCTTATTCATTCACAAAGTATCACAGTGTTACTTTCGCTATAATTTTACGGATGATCTTAATAAAAGATATTTAGCTTGGTACTGAATTTAGATGAAATAATGTGTTTTTTTTTGCTAGAAAAGAAAGATTGTAACAATTTTGACATGACTGTTTAATTATTGAAAAAAAAAATGCTAGAAAATGTTTAATAAAAGTGAATATGTACATATTGTCACCTACGTATTTTAGCTAAAGGAATGTTCCTTTAAAATCTTCATAATCTTAGCCTAATGATCACAAGCAAGTATCGTTTCTAAAGCAAAATATTCGGTATCACTTTGTTGCAATAATATATCGGGAATATTTTTTAAATTACCTCGACGTTGCGGTGGCACTACTGCTGCCGTAGTCAAGAAAAGACTGAAGTGGAGGGTATCAATTGCTTAGTTTAGCCGCAAAAAAAAAAACACGATTAAATTCTAAAATGTTGTTAGTATGAATAAGAAACGCGAAAGTTCAAAAGAATACTTTTTTGTAAGTTAGTCTGCATGTAAAGTAGTAACGGGTTGGGCTCCTTGTTCGTAGAACATAGTCGAGGCCATTTTGGAGCCAAGCGGCATTGCCCGCGACGATGGCAAAAGGCCGGACGGTATGTCTCTGATTCCCTGGAGAATGGGTAGGGTTCTAGTTTGGGATGCGACCTGTGTCGATACAGTAGCACCCTCACATCTCCAGGGAACCACACAAAAAGCTGGTGCGGCGGCAGAAACGGCTGAAAATAGAAAAAATTCTAAGTATCAATCTCTCGGTCCGAATTATAATTTTGTTCCTGTCGGGTTTGAAACTTTGGGTCCATGGGGTCCCAGCGCTTACAAGCTTATTTCTGAGTTAAAAAAGCGCTTAGTTGATGCAACTTGTGACCAAAGGGCTGGCAGTTTTCTCTCTCAAAGAATCAGCATCGCTATTCAGCGAGGCAACGCTGCCAGCCTTTTGGGCACTATGCCACGGGGGCCTTATTTAGATTTAATTTAGTTTTAAGTTGTAGTTTATTTAGTTTAAGCTTAGATTTAATGTCATTGTAAATTGCTTTTATTATGTAAATAAAGTATCATATTCACTTCAAAAAAAGGAGGAGGTTCTACGTTCCACTGTATGTTTTTTTTTTTATGTATGTTCATCGATTACTCCGTCAATTGTAAACCGATTTTCAAATTTTTTTTTTATTTGAAAGGGTATACTCCTGAGGTGGTCCTATTGTCACCAAGTCATGATCTGATGATGGAATCCCAGGGAAATCGAGGGCAACCCTCAAATTTTACAGGCACGTACTATGTGTTTCATATATTTTCTAAGGTTATTTAAGTATTTGCGTCTGGTAGTCATCATCTCATGATGATGAGCTGATGATGGAAGGTACAACTCCTTAGCGGTTAGGAGTTGGAGGATAATTCTGAAAATGTTAAGCCATTATTCGAAAGGGTATACTCCTGAGGTGGTCCCACTGTCACCAAGTCACGATCTGATGATGGGGTCTCAGGGAAATCGAGGGCAACCCTCAAATTTTATAGGCACGTATCATGTGTTTCATATATTTTCTAAGGCTATTCAAGTATTTGCGTCTGGTAGTCATCAACTTATGTTGATGAGCTGATGATGGAAGGTACAACTCCTTAACGGTTAGGAGTTGGAGGATAATTCTGAAAATGTTAAATCAACGTAAAATTGTGAAACAAAAACCTTTTAACAAAAAAGTAAAACCGCGTTTAAAAAAAACCTTCGAAAAAAACGTAAAATAATCCTCTAAAATAATGATAAATAATAAAATAAAATAAAATGCGTTTTTTTTGGACAACAGAAACTAAAGCCTAAAGTTTTATGGCCTAGCACTAAGCAGCAGAAATATGAAGTCGGTGCGGTGCGAGCGGAATATTCTTTGAATGAAGCACCGACTTCATATATCTGCTGCTTAGTGCTAGACCATAAAACTTTAGACTTTAGTTTCTGTTGTCCGAAATAAACGCATTTTATTTTATTTTATTATTTATCATTATTTTAGAGGATTATTTTACGTTTTTTTTAATGGAGACCATGGGCCGAGAGAAGCGATGTAAGTCGGCCCCCTAATAGATTTACCGACGACTTGGTGAAGATCAGATCAGATGCAGAAGGTGTTAGACCATTCGTTGTGAATGTCTTGGGGAAGACCCATGTCCAGCATAAAGTTGAAAGAAAAAAAAAATCTAGGTTACAATGATATTTAAGCAATGTACTTGTGACACCATAACAAAGAACTTATACTTGATTTTATTCAACTTATTGTAAAATATCCTAATCTCTGTGCTACCAGGGGCTCAGAAACGCGAGGAACGTCAATTTTTGCTTCGGCGCGTGATCCTCGCTTATAGAAATTCCTTCACGCATACCAGACGGCATCGGCAGGAACCCTCAACTAATTCCCTATAAGTAGTTCTCACAAGAATGCACCTGCCTTTTTACCTTCCACCCAAGTCTTAAGGTTCAACTTTGTGGAAGTGGAAGGACTACTCAGATGATGGACATTTTTGCCTACTAAGGATGAATAATTGATTTTTACATTCCATTGGAGCGGAAAATGTGAAATCGAGAAGCGATAAAGTAGTTTAATTTGTTTGAAAACTAGTTCCTTTTGGGCGGCTAGCGCGATTTTAATTTTCACGGGTCTGTATTGTCTCGCATAGATGATACAATTGTCCTAATGGAATGTAATAATACTGAAGACATCCACTTTTCAGAAAACTTATAAAATAAACCTGATCTACATAATCTAACTTTATTTTGCGTAGCCCATGTAAATAATTTAGGGAAAATCTTTCGGTTTCAGTTGCTGAAAAAATGTGTCAACTTTGTACGAGACAAAGGGACCCCAATTTTCTCGCTTGCAATTCGACGGTCCCCGCGAATAAACGTGTATTATCCAAACACCAACTTTACAGGAAAAATAAAATACGAAAAAAGTTGAATCGTTATTCACCTGATAGATTAAATTGAAAACAATGTATACAGAAAACAATGGAAATTAAAAATCAAATGTATTTATGCCCTAAATAAAAAATGGGTAACGTGGGTTTTCGAGAAAATGTAAGAAAATCATGTTATCTTTTTATCCTTGTCTAATTTTATTCCTAAGTTTAATATCAAAGAACTTTATACTGTTATTCGTGTTATAACGACAAGCGCTCGACTAGGTATTAGATCAATACACTAATGTACAACTTCATAAAGGGAACAATAATATGCTATTACACGAGCAATTCGATTTGCTTGCATATTGTATGAGACAATACGAAAACTTACGTTAGAACAAATTACACGAATAAAAGTGCAAAGTAGTTTGCACAAGCTGCAGGATGTTCAGTATGATGCCACGGGTTATTATTGTTCCAAATAGACGAGGTAATGTGTGTACCGGTGGTTTAGTATTTTTTTCCTGCGTATTCCGCATTTGTGTTTTCCGTAGAACAAACATTGAAGTTAACTTAAAATAGGATATTTATCATTATGTTTGCAAGGAAAAAAATTAGGACGTGCGTTACAGATAAGAGAACGATATTCTGCAATAAACAAAAAAATGTGTAATAGCTCTTACACGGTTATTCGCGGGGACCGTCGAATTTATCTCTATTACTGCGATACCAGAAAGAAAGAAAAAAAAAAACTTCAAACCTGTGTGACAATACTCTTGTATTGTAGGTAATTAAAAATAAGAAATCTTTGAGTTCACTTTTACTCCGTCAAAAGGGAAAAAAAGGTGATGGCGAACATAATTCATGCACGAGTAAGAAATCCGAATAACCGTGTTTATTAAATCGACTATTCGTCAAATAATCTATACCTATAAAACAGTACCGTGACTGACTGAATGACTGACTGACTGACTGACTGACAGACAACGCACAGCCTAAACCACTGGACCTAGAGACTTGAAATTTGGCAAACATGTACCTTGATTATCCTAGAGGTGCACTAAGATGGGATTTTTCGAAATTCCCACGGGATAGGGAAATAGCCCATTTTGAAATATTTCACGGGGGCAAAGCCGCGGGACATAAGCTAGTCCTATAGTAAAGATTCTTATTCATGGTGCAGTCTACATCCCGTGATGGTGATGATGTGATCTTACGTTAGTTATAATGTAATCTGACGGAAGTTTTGTATATTAAAATAAGAGGTAAAAATTGACGATGTTGATTAAATACATCATCTGGAATAATTGATTATTTCATTGGAAATTAATAAGTAGTTAAGTACTTGAAAATAATGTCTAATAATAAGTGTAAAACACTAGTCTCTTACAGTCACTCTTTTTTATCTGAAACTATTAATACTTGTTCAGGATTATTATAAAACAAACCTAACCTTACTACAACTGCAGGACGACCATTACAAAATTCAAGAATTTTTAACGGTTTCAGATAAAAAAGATTACCTAATAACTAGTGACAAACATTACGTTATGCCTAAAAAAATCCTGCGAGTCAAAGGGACTCGGTACAATCACATCACCAATTGCAACCAGAAAACAATTCACAAGTGACATTAGAGCCATATGAGTTCATGTGATGATTCAACCATTACTACATCACACTCAAGTCGGCAAGAAGCCTGAAGTTTGTATCATACTCGTAAAAAATCTCCTTTATGAAGTTCGAGTTCGCTTCAACCTCTTAAACTTGTGAGCCTATTCCCAGGGCTCAACTATTTAACGATGGAAAACCAATCCAACCTCTACAGGGTTAATATCTCATAATCTCCAATTAATCTATTTCCACTGAAGTGTGTAATTTAATTATAACTTCAAAGGGGCGAAAAATAGTAAATTACTTTAGTTTTGGCTCAATTTACGCAGAGAAAAGGGCAAAGTTCAAACGATCTGGGGGTACTTGTAACATGAAACTACCGTGAGATTCAATCATAGTGAAATAAACGGATCACTCACGTATGTCAGTCGAGTATAGCCCGACATATTTCGGACTAATCCGTAGTCCTTCCTCTAGGAGCGCACGCCACGCCGGTGGCGAGACGTAAACTGCGCGCCGCGGCTCTACTCGCTATGTCGGGCTATACTCGACTGACATACGTGAGTGATTCGTTTATTTCACTATGATCTAGGGGTAATTCGGTAAGCGACGGATGCGAGGGGCTTACTACAGAAGTCTATGAGCTTAATCAATCTTTTATAGGAACAGTGCTACGAAAGACTTGAACCGATATGTGCCTGCAAAAAAGTTCAATTTGGATGCACGTACGTTTTATAAAATGCGATCAAAAATTTACGGTAATTTTAAAATTTATCTTTAGTTGAATATTTAACCGAATGGATGACATCTAGATAGGGATTTATTTAGTAAATTCTTTATTATCATCTATGAACTAGATGAACATAGGTGTCAGGAATTTAAATTTGAATGTCTAAGGTATTTTTAGAGGACTTAGCTAAGAAAGTGTGCATTTAACGAGTTTGATATAAAAGCTCTTTCTGAAAAGTGTAAAAGTGAAGGTTTCAAAAGCTATTATTTTTTAAAACACTTTAAAACCTCAGTGCAGTCAGTTCAAGTCGAAATTGAATAATGGACTTTAATTGATTTTACGTTCTATCTTTATTCAATAGTTTAGAAGCTGGCCACTGATAAATTGTTCGTAATTTTTTTCTAAGAACTTTTTTTTATGTTTCAAGAGAAGTAAGTAATTGTCTATTTGAGTAAACGTATCTCCATTTGATATTCAATCAATCAATCAATGGCCTTACAGTGTAATTGCAGACTGAATTTGTGTAGGTGTTTTTTTACTTTACAAAGCTAAAAAATATTTTTCAAATATCCTTAGGTGAAGTGTCTTATTCTATTCAGCGCTTTACTGTAACTTTATACTCTGGTCTCATTTAGATACTTAACCGAAAATCGTGCTAACTGAGAAACTCCTAGAAAACTCACAGAGTGTAAAGTGTAAAACAATCAAACATACGCTAAGTTCTGAACTAACCATCCACAGAATCCGAACTGGCAAGACAAACCGTGAAAATACTGCTAGAATTAATTGAGTTTCCGCTGGTCCTTGGTCTAAGTTTTCTAGTGTTAGGTACTTAGTCTACTTCGTTTTCATACGTGGTACGTATTATGATACGAATGAATCATATCGTGTATGAAATTATGAATACACAATCTTGTTGAAAATACGATATAAAAAATAGGTAATATTCAAATTCCAGAAAGTACGTAAGTACGTTTATCACCAAACTCAATACTTGATTGAATCAGGCGTTACTTGGCGGAGGCCCATGAACCGTTAATATTACAGAACTAAAAGAAAATATTAATTTGAGCCCCTGCTGAATTAAAATTTTGGATTGATTAAAAAACAAATTAATCGGCTCACCCGGACCACACGTGAAAAACAGTGAGCAGATTAGCTAATTGTTTTTTGTTCACGAAATGCATAAAATAAAAATTCAAACTCGCCTTAGTTGAAATGCTCACGTTTATTCTAGTATACAGCTTATGTCTGTAGAGTTCGCAAAGAGGAGTTGCTAGGTCCCACGTGTATTAACATGTGCACAATTTATGCTAGTCAAGTAAGCAACAAAATGTTTTGAAGGTTTTGCAGAGAGAACTTTGTACAAAATTAGGTCTCATAAAGAGGGTTTTTTTCCAAACGCGTAATGTAGAAACACTACCATTAAATTAATAAATAGTAATAATAAATATCATGGGACAATTGACAGCAGTTGACCTAGTCCCAAACTAGGCAAAGCCTGAACTATGGGTACTAGACAACGGATAAACATACATAAATACATACTTATACACATATCCAAGACCAGAGAACAAACATTCGTATTCATCATACAAACATTTGCCCCGACCGGGGATCGAACCCGGGACCTCAAGCTTCATAGTCTCTAACCACTAATTATTAGCTTAATACAAAAAAATACTTTCCGGTACTGTGATTAGCTAAGATATGGTAATTGGCTTCAATGTTACTATAGAAATAACCTACTCTGTAATTTGTAGCTGTTGGTTCTCCGAAAATAAATAAATAAATAAATAAATAAACAAACATACTAGGTATTGACCACGAATAGTCATTCGCGTGTTATATATGGATCTAAAATGTATGATTTGTTGCAAGTCCAAATTTGCCTCGATTTAATACGGAAAATGCAGTGGCCAAAATAGCTCAAGTATATAAAACAATGCTTTTCTTATCTTGGACTAAAATTTGGGTGTAAGTTAACTTCAATACACCTCAGAAACACTTTCACGTCTGAGGCGTCAAATAAATAAATAAAAATGCCATTGCAGTGCAAACGGGCATGAGTGTGTAATTTAAACTCAAGTAATATTATGCCGACGTAATTGCATGTTTGTCTTTAATTAAGCTTCAAATGTATGATAAATTATCTTGAGATGGTTTTTTATGTATTTGCGGAAAACGTGCGCTTTGTTTACAGAATCTATAAAATAGGGGCTGTACCGAGTTTTTGAAATGAAAATGGTCAGTTGTACGATTTAAAATCAGGCATAACGCATTTTATTTAAAGTGTCCTTAGAAACAAGAAAAATGTATACGATCCTGTATTAGGATTTTTATTTATCATGAGTTTTTCGGTGAAGGAAAACATCGTGAGGAAACCTGCACACGCCTGCGAAGCGATTTAATGATGTGTGTGAAGTTCCTAATCCGCATTGGGCCCGCGTGGGAACTATAGCCCAAGCCCTCTCATTCTGAGAGGAGGCCTGTGCCCAGCAGTGGGACGTAAAAAAGGCTAGTGATGATGATGGTAGGATTTTTTGCCGACTGTACTTGTATTGGCATCAAACTTGCTTATCCATATCAATTTTTCCAGTCAATCCGAGTAGTTACTGGAAGCGTGTCAAACTTTGTTTCCAATTTTTGACCTACACATACATACTAATACGACAAGTAAAATAAAAGCTTCTAATATGTATGCGGTTGCGATTGTACATCAGTCATATGGTACGCCATTTTAGTAAAAGTGCGTCGTTACGCTCCACCTTGCATACAATTAGATGAAGTAATTTTGTATTGATTTAAAATTTCGCGATTTTCACACATTATCATGATACTCGGGACTTAATCGCGTAAAAAACTTTTATATTTAAATACCTCGACGTTTCGGACGCGACGTTGCGTCCATGGTCTCGAAGGGACTGAAGAGGCGGGTATCAACATCTCCTAGCTGCACGGGTTCCTCGAACTACCCGCACTTGGTCTTTTTTATTAGTTTTTTCACTAGGGTTGCCACCAGTCCGACACACAACACTCACAACATCCGGCGATTTATGAGACGATATTTGATGACGCTTACACATACTGATTACCGGATTCCACGAAGATGAAAGCTTGAAACCATCCGCCGAGGTATTTAAATTCAAATTTAAATATAAAAGTTTTTTACGAGATCAAGTCCCGAGTATCATGATAATGAAGTAATTTTGTTTTGATTTCATATAGCTCTATAGCGACTGGCATAAAGTGGCACATATCTCAATGCGACGGCACTCGGCGTGCCATTAATCCTCCACTACACCTGGCTAATCAATCTTCTGCTGATTCCTCACGCCGTCCACAGCAATATCTTGCTCAGTATTGAAGCTTGCGAGAAAACCACAAATGTTGAAAATGGCCGGAATGGCTTCGAGAAAAGGATGGTACGGCCGTGCCACTTTGTTTTGCCTCGTATCAAATAATGTTCCGAAGGGCACAGCCGGTTCGTATCAATCGATCGGTTTGTATCAATGATCCTAACACTATACAAACTAAGACTATTACTTACTTACCTATGCTGTGCCACGTTTGAATGAATGGATATTCTGCCACGAGGACTATAATAGTAGTTTATCTACGCACATATCATAAGTCCTCTATAATGCGGTCAGAAACCGTAGAAAATGACCAGCATTGCAGCACGACGACGCCTTCTCGCCGACAGCGCCAGCCCCAGCACCTCCTCCACCAGCAGCAGTGAAGTAACAGTCATTACGACATCGAATTCGATGTCGTAATGACTTTTAGATATCGAATTCGATGTGTCAAATTTGAAAACCAACGTAATTTACAATCATAGTGAAATAAAACGGATCACTCACGTATATAAGTCACGTTTGGTCCGACATGTATAAATAATAATGTGATATTTATTTTCATTTACAATAAAAAAAAACAGTTTACGAAACGTGAGCTCGGTATGTTTGTATATGATTAAAAAAAACAGTCAAATTCGTGACAGATATAGGTATGATATATATCATACACATAAGGCATATGCCTTCGGCTTCTGAACCCATCTTAGAGTACTTATAATATGTGTGTAGATAAAGTAATGTATGCAACTCCACATAATTCGGCCTTATAAACTACTATTATGCAACTGTTACGTAATGAGGGTCCTTAAAACACGAGCGTGGTTTTATAAAACGAGGCAAAGCGGAGATTTATAATAGATCACACGAGTGTTTTAAGGCCTATTTATGTGGAGTAGCATACATCACTTTATCTACACACACATTTATAAGTACTTTATGATGGGTTCAGAAGCCGAAGGCATTATACCTATCATGAATTTAACTTCTTGTTTATTTATTAAAGACAGACATACCGAGCACGCTTGGTATCGAATGTTTTTTTTTTGTAAATCATGTTGGTTTTTGAAGGTGACTCAAATTTTAAACTCATAACAACAGCCTAAGATACAGGCTACTTTTGTATCCTAGTTTAGGCATTCTAATGTAATTAGCATAAGTTCGCTCCCAGAGGAAGGACTACGGATTAGTCCGAAACATGTCTAGCTATACTCGACTGACATACGTGAGTGATCCGTTTATTTCACTATAGCATAAGTTAACCCTTAAATTGGCACTGTACATGACCGTTAATGTCGTAATGACTTCTCGATACTGACTGTCGAAATGTCATCTTCTACGGTTTCTGAATGCAATATAGAGAACTTATGATATGTGTGTAGATAAAAGCTTTTAGACTTCTGTTGTCAAACATACCTGTGGCTGAGTCTGCTGAATTGATGCGGTAAATGGCGCGGAAGGTTTTGCGATGGCAGAATTGTAAACGAGATTTCATATGTAGTTAACGTAACATGCTTTTGATTACAATGGAAGAGCTAAGGACTTTCGCTTTGGTACCTACTGATTATCCTACGAAATGTGAGAAAAAGTACATCGAAAGTTTTACGTGTTTCATTGCGAGTTAGGGTTACAGTGTATAAGTAAATGTAGATAGGTTTACCTAAATGAAACGACGCTAACAATAAACATACTCCTTAAAATAATTCTTCAAAAGCTAGGAGTGAACACTTAAAAATATTGTGATAGAAATTTGCCAAACAGCATGTGGCTAGTAAAATTCTTAAAAATAATAACATTCTGTGTAATGACTTGAATTTCAGTGTCTCTTAGTCAAGACAAGCCACTTGTGTAATCGACGACGTTTGCGTTAACGTGTCAAATACTGTGAGAATATAGTAGGTGCGTTGGTAATACGGTGCTTCAGAGGAGCTTCCTATTTGCTCATAGTACTATACGTATAACTAATCTCTTTACACTGTACTATTGTCTATGTGCTTATTGTCCATCAACGCGATCAAGACGTTTTATAGTGTCAAAAATTGCACTAGAAACTCAAGACTAAGAGGCACCGAAATTTTTAAGTAACGTCGCTTTAATAACAGGTAAACAGTACCTACTGAACTCTAACCACCTTAGTCTTCAAGGAAAACTTTGGTACATGTTAATTCCGCCATAAAAGTTACCCAGGTTCCTGAATAAACGCATTTTACAAACATTTTATGAAATGAAAGGCGCCTTTATATTTATTTCATGGTGCACGACTCAATGGGGGAGTGGGGGAGCAAAAATGTATGAGGTTGTATATTACAGTGATTTTCCACGGCGACCTTTGTAGAAAAAGCTAGGGCGTCTCGTGGATGGTTCAAGTTTTGCTTTGAACAGCGAAATATAAAAGCGTCTCACATCTTCTTAGTAAAAGCGTGTAAATTTACATGTTACCTCCAGTTTAGTACTACTCTTGGGGATCCCTGACATTATATAGCTCGTTAAGTTGATGTCATTTCGTTTCTCGGGTAATTTACTCTTAAAGTTACTTCAAGCATGATCATTTTATTATGTTCTGTTCTTTAATAGTATTTTATGAATATTCCTTGGCCACTGAAAATATGTATAGAAGATACCTGTATACGTTATAAGTTTTAGTTTCAATGGAACATTTAAATCATTTAAAAAAGTTGTTCGTTCATGCAAAAGAAACTCACGTGTGTTTCCCAAGAACTGAGGAAACTGCCGAAAAGTTTGAGGGCCTTTCAAGATCTCAAAGCAAAGATTGACATAATTTTCATAGCAACTCTTTCGGAAGGAACAGCCCGGGTGGTAGAGGTATCCACCTGAGGGTCGAACACGACTTTTCGAAACCTGCGTCACGTAAAATCGAATAGTAAACGTTGTCAAGTTTGTATGACGTTTGGAACAACGCCCGCCCGTGAGCGTATTTGGAACTAAAATTTAGTATGAGGTTTCTCGATCTCGATGCGATAACCGTAACGTTACGCAGCATTCGTAAAGTCGTGCTCGACCCTCTGGGCTGGTACGTGAGATAGTGCCCCTGCTGCTAAAGCAGGATGTGCAGCTGTCAGAAGCTGGCTAACTGTCGTTGTCCAAGCGATTGGTGCTTTGCACCGGTGGGCAGTGTTGGCCACAAACAACCTATCTATAATAGGCCAGGCATTGAATGCGCTAACAAATGTATAGAGGGAAATTCTTGGAGCACAATTTTGGACTTTGTAACTTTGTTTGGACTAGTTAGGAGGTGAACATATCAAAAGTCCCCGCTCGTACCCCTTGAGCCGGGGGGGAGGGGAGGCTTCGAAGGTCAAAGTTTTCAGTTTTTTGCTTAATTCTCGGAAACTATGCGTCCTAGCGACATGACCACTATGTACAAAAGAAGGCTGATTAAATTTGCTACAAGTTTGACTCGGGCAAGTTTTTCGATATCTATAACTATAAAACAATACCTTGATTGACTGACTTGCTGAATGACTGACTGACGACAACGCACAGCCTAAACCATTGGACCTAGAGATTTGAAGTTTGGCACACATATACCTTATGTATCATAGAGGTGCACTAAGAAGGGATCCACTTTATAACGAAAAACTGCCACGGAAGGAGATGTACTATAGTCTTTGACGGATTTGACGGACCTCAACCACGAAAGTAGCAGAGCATCAAAGATCAAGCAATATATCTGTAAAATTAGCTAGTCAATTATTATGAAAATAATATGTTTGTTCTTTATCCCGTTGGAATTCAGAAAAATCCTGGAAAGGGTTTTTAGCTGTTATTATTACCTACTTGCACGCCAAATTTGAAATCTTAATTAATTATAGTTATGGAGATAGAGACACATTGATTCTAAAATATAGATCGCGCTTATTCCCTATCCCGTAGGAATTTCGAAAAATCCCTTCTTAGTGCACCTCTATGATACATAAGGTATATGTGTGCCAAACTTCAAGTCTCTAGGTCCAATGGTTTAGGCTGTGCGTTGTCTGTCAGTCAGTCACTCAACAAGTCAGTCAATCACGGTATTGTTTTATAGGTATAGATATCGAAAAACTTGACCGAGTAAAACTTGTAGCAAATTTAATCAGCTTTCTTTTGTGTATAGTGGTCATGTCGCTAGGACGCATAGTTTCCGAGAATTAAGCGAAAAACCGAAAACTTGGACCTTCGAAGCCTCCCCTCCCCCCCGGCTCAAGGGGTACGAGTGGGGACTTTTGATATGTTCACCTCCTAACTAGTCCAAACAAAGTTACAAAGTCCAAAATTGTGTTCCAAGCATTTCCCTCTATACCTTTTCATTGACTGGCCTATAAGCTTACTTTATACTTTTTATACTTTTTTTATCTTTGTGTTCGTACTTTGGTTTGGTCTCTACGTAAATTCCATCCTGTGAATAGATGCTAAAATGTGATTTTCTAATTAAATAATATCTATATAATTAGTAAGTGATTTATAAGGCGTGTCAGAGGTTCCTGCATCGTTCAAACTACGAATCTCGAAAATCGTCTGACGCTCTATTTATCAGTCGCAACAGCCGAATTTCACCTGCCTTTAAAATATGTTACTACTTTTTTTGCTGCTGTTACACCTGTGAAACCTTTCACTCACTGCCTTGATTAAATTTCTTAATGCCTCATGAATAGTCCCGTGGGATCCGGAAAGCCCTTATGTCCACAAGGAAATTGCGGCGGTCATAGTACCCAATAAATATCACGCAAGCAATCTATTGGAACGGTGGAATAACTTAATGCTAGGGGCGGGACAAATACTTCCTCAGTGGGAATGTAATATGACCAAACCAATTTAAGTCTTAG
Organism: Clepsis dumicolana; assembly: GCA_963691665.1. Lineage (NCBI taxonomy): Eukaryota > Metazoa > Arthropoda > Insecta > Lepidoptera > Tortricidae > Clepsis > Clepsis dumicolana. The sequence continues at coordinate 3,584,174 of OY829518.1, forward strand.
TGGTTTGTAAGAACGACTTATTTTTTACATCACATAAGTAAATTGGTTGTGCGTATTGAGGAATGCGATCCATTTTGATGAAAGTTGCCAGCGCGAATATCTATATTTTAGGAACACTTTATGACCGGAGTGAAAATGGTAGCAAATCAGCTCAGTAAAAATGTCACGCGATATTTTTGCATGCTACGATCATAGTAAACTTTGATGTCGGTGTCAGCGAATATTGCATGGATTCAGTTTTATTTTGGTTTTATGTAGTGGAAGTGGTGGCATGTTGAGCGGTTGTTGTTGTGCTTCGTAAATGGCCTCGTGGAGAGTGCCGAAACGCGTCAGCGTTTAGTATAGTGGTGGTGGTGATAGTTGGGTCTGTGTGGCATGTGTTGATTCGTGTAGCAGTGGAGGTGGAGGTGTTGCATGGAAACATACATTTGCCGCACAGATATAACTATGTGTCATTAGTGGTCGCGGGTGAGCAAAGTAATTGTTTTTTAGTTCATAAATATGGACCTCCGCAAAGTAACGCCTGATTCAATAAATTATTTATTTTGGTCGATAAAAATTGTAGTAAAAAGTATAAAGTGTCACTTTTATTTGCAGAACTACATTTAGTTACTGCCGAGCTACGGGAAAGAATCCGTGTTTAGCTCATAAAAAGTTTATAACAAGAGTTCACAGTTTGTTCCATTTTTGAAATTCAGCACACTCACTGACCGAACGAAATGCAATAGGGGTGATGTTGCTTCAGCCGATTTTCTGCGAGAGGTTGGTATTTCCAAGAAGCCGGCCCATTCGTACCTACAGCAGAAAATAGTTACAGTATGGCTCTCTCATTACAAACATAATTCGTGATAGCATTTCATTTTAGCCAAAAATCTTTTGACTATTTTAAGTCAGTGAATTTACCGTCATTTTCGGTATTATATGTCACAAACAGTGGCACTCGATTGACGAGAGTACTAAGCGCTTTGATTGCACGTTGCATAAATCATTGAAGCTCACGTGAATAATGATGACCATTAATGATTAATAGCGTGTGATAATTAGCTTGTTAGTTGTTGACATTATCTAGATTGTCACGGTATTGGCATCTTAGGTGATTAATTTACTTTGTAATATATCTACCTACTTACCTTAAATACCCTATCCATCTTCCTAACCTATTTACCTTGGGGACCTTATGCAGCACTCTTAGTTCCATCAGTACCTATCTGGGACACTCAACTGTCTCTTGTCTCCTTTCTGAAATGGCTATTTCCCTAATCGTCAGAAAACCCTTGAACACTTGAATCAAGTTTTGGTTAGTAATTAGTAAACAAACCTGGTTCGATAGCAAACCTTCATTAAGATCGCGTCAGGTTATTCAAACAGAGGTAAGCGAGCCTGCTTAGTATTCTTGGGGTTCTATTTCATTCTACCGCCTCTCTTGTTGACCTTACGTGCGTGAATATTCTATCACGTATTCGTGGTCGCTTTCAATTAATTCTTTTTACAAAAGAAATATTTCTAATGTAAAGAAAACCCAAAATGTTGTAACAGAAATTTCCTCTTACACACTGCTTTTACTTTGCTTATGGACTGACGGTCTGGTAAACATCGCGGGAGGCCATTGGCTGCGAGTAGCACTAAACCGACCGCCGTGGAGATCCTTGAGAAAGGCATCATGTCCAGCAGTGGACGTCTTCCGGCTGATAATATATGATGATGATGATGACGATGACACTTTACTTTTACTAAACTTGCGAAACAGATTGGTGCATAAATCCTCCCCGCGCATCTTGTAAATTGCGGGAAATTTAACTGCAGCAATTTTCCACAACTGAAATTAGTTTGTAATGACGCCGCAAAACAAATGAAAGCTGGGATCCGCAACATTTTCAAAGTTAGATCCAGGCATCTTGAAACTTGCAGAGCGTCTGGAAATTTCCTTGGCAGGTTTGTAAATAGATAAGCAAACCGCTTAATGGATATTCCTCGAATCTTTACGGCCTTTTTGTTTATTTGGCTGAGCGAAAACAACGGCAATACCTCGCGATAAACTTTGTCTTTCCACTAAGAAATTTAATAATGGATTTTCGCGATACGGTGAATCTGCTCTATAAGCCTACCATTTCTTTTAGATACTGCCAAGTTGATTGTTTGGACCGAAGAATTTCTTTATTCGGAACTTTTATCTGAGTAGCAATAGATAATTCTGTGAATTTAATATTCGTTATGAAATAATATCTGAGCAGTTTTTTCTTTAGGTATAAATAGATTTATATACTATCCAGTGTTTACCTAGCGTAGTAGGCAAGAACACTAATAAATTAAGTAACATCAAACAGACATTTACAGCTTTAGGTACGCAGATTAGTTCAGCTCTGAATTAAGATACCTAATGCCCATGTTTTTGAAAGGCCCGTCGGTCAGCAAAATACAGATCAAGAAAAGCTATTTTCCGAAGTCCATTAACTAGTAGTCTCTTAATTAAACTCAGTTAACAAGATATTCTTGCACATTCTTCATCATCAATCTTAATCTTTTTCAAAGCAACTGTATTTAACTGCTGCATTCTGAGAATTTAATTAATTGTAATGTAATCTAAATTGTTCCACGTTCACAAAATACTGTAGCTATGAAATGAAAAATGAAATGAAATGTTTTTATTCCGCTATATGTGTAGTGTGTACTGTAGTGGAAATGGTGGCATGTTGAACGGTTGTTGTTGTGCTTCGTCAATGGCCTCGTGGAGAGTGCCGAAACTAAACCACCACCACTAAACTAAAGGCTGACAGTTGAGTGGTGGTGGTGGTGTTAGTTGGGTCTGTGTGGCATGTGTTGATTCGTGTAGCAGTGGAGACGGAGGTGTTGCATAGAAACATACATTTGCCACACTATTTTTAAATAATTTATTGAATCAGGCGTTACTTTGCGGAGGTCCATATTTATGAACTAAAAACAATTACTTTGCTCACCCGCGACCACACGTGAAAAATAGTCAATCTGTGCGGCAAATGTATGTTTCCATGCAGCTCCTCCGCCTCCACTGCTACACGAATCAACACATGCCACACTGACCTAACTATCACCTCTAAACTATACGCTGACGCGTTTCGGCACTCTCCACGAGGCCATTATCCAAGCTAAACACTACAACAACCGTTCATCAAGACACCATTACCACTACTGACACATGACAACCATGTACTCAATCTAGTTAATGACAAAACCAAAGTACCCACAAATATTTTATGAATTCCAAACAACCCTTTAATATAAATTCCAAACTACCCTTTTTTAGATAAATTCCAAAACTACCCTTTTTAAATTTAATTTTAACCGAGTACGGTAAAAATAGACGTTGCCATCACAGCCTACTAACAAATTTAGATCTAGTATTACTTATGTTGGCTGGCTGTCTGATAAGATTTATAGAGTTTTAAAATCAAACAACATCAATGTTGCCTTTAAGACTACTAATTCTTTACGTTTTAGACTTTGTAATAACAAAGAAAAGGTGCATAAAGGGAACAGGTCGGGCGTATATAAACTCACTTGTGGCGACTGTAGTCAAGTATACATTGGACAAACCGGTCGAAGCTTTGATACTAGATTTAAAGAGCATATTTCGTCATATAGGCATGTTCATCCAGAGAAATCAAACTTTGCCAAACACTTATTAGAAACGAATCATTCGTTGTTAGACTCAGATACGTACGAAATATTACATTATTGTGATAAGAGTCTGCGGCTTTCGGTTTTAGAACAATTAGAAATAATTAGGTACAACAACACTGGTACTATTATTATTGAACAAGTAAATTTAGTTTCTTCGCCTTTGTTACGACTTGGTTCTAATTTTAATAATGTTTCATAGTAATAATGAGAACATAACGTCTCTTTTTACCGTACTCGGTTAAAATTAAAATTAAAAAGGGTAGTTTTGGAATTTATATAAAAAAGGGTAGTTTGGAATTTATATTAAAGGGTAGTTTGGAATTCATAAAATATTAGTGGGTACTTTAGCTTTGTCATTAACTAGATTGAGTACATGGTTGTCATGTGTCAGTAGTGGTAATGGTGTCTTGGTGAACGGTTGTTGTAGTGTTTAGCTTGGATAACGGCCTCGTGGAGAGTGCCGAAACGCGTCAGCGTGTAGTTTAGTGGTGGTGGTGATAGTTGGGTCTGTGTGGCATGTGTTGATTCGTGTAGCAGTGGAGGCGGAGGAGCTGCATGGAAACATACATTTGCCGCACAGATTAACTATTTTTCACTAGTGGTCGCGGGTGAGCAAAGTAATCGTTTTTCGTTTTTTTTAGTTCATTAATCTACATATCTGTATAAAAATTTGATATTCCGGTTCAAGGAACTTTATTATACCATTTGCACATGTTTCACTCATACTTACATCAATTTTAAATGATACAATCTGTATTCCGTAATTGGATGTCCCTTTTTTATGCCGCTATATCGAAAGTAGTTCTAAGTCTGCCTACGAATTGTTTTGATGCTTTCAGGCACCACTGATGAATGAGAATGAGTAACAACTAAAACCGTTTATTTTTCTATTTAATTATATGATAAAGTAGTTTCTGGTGCTGTAATGCTATATGCTGGCCCATCTATTTTCTGAGCGTCAATATTTTTATACAAAATTAGTAAAGTGTCTTGGAACCGCTACTTTTCGGTCACCGTGAATATTTGAGCGTGAACAAACAGTACCCCAGTAACTCAATACGTAACCTCACACGCAGGATCACATAAACAAATACACATTTAGATAAACATACCACAGCGTAGATCAAAAGGCAGTGCAAAGAAGTGCGGATCCAATTTAGCCAACAATGCGGACCGAATCGATCGGGTACAGACACTGGCGATTGCAATTTCCCGCTTACAGAGAGCCTGTTATGAATAATGGGGCTTGGATCACGGAGTGGCTGCGAATGATCAAATATTTTAGTTTATTAGCCTTGGCCAACTTCGGCTAGGCTTAGGTTTGGACGGTTATTAAGGGCCTTTCTAAGGGCTAATGAGGCTGGTCACATCAGGTGTACCAAAGCCTGAAATCAGATAAAGAAAAGGGCTAATGAAGATGGTAAACCTGTAAAAGCTTAAGGGCTTTGTAGAAACTAAGTGGATAGAACCAGTGCCGGTGTACATTTTTTGGTCAAGCTGCAACTTTAACCCGTAACTTGGGTTGGGGGAACGCAGAAAACCAAATTAAATTTTGCGATAACAGAAACAGCAAAACTTACTGCCTCTCTTTGCCATTGTTATTTTTTTACCTAAAAGTATAAACACTGAGAGTATTCAAGACAATCTTGTAATCAAGCCTGTAGACTCCAGCCATGACAAAACCATTGTTTATTATTCGTATCTGTTCCTTTGAGATCCTAAACCTTCTCAAGTTTTGAAATTTAACATATTAAAATAAGCAGGTTTTCGAGTCGATATTGATTTTCAGCGATTACAGGAGCTTCGCAGTGCGATGCGGTATTTAATTAAAAACCCTTTTACAGAAATTTCCTTTTTGAAATACCCATAAAAATAAAGCATTTTATGGATACACAAAAACTGATTGAGGAGTAGAAAATTTATTAAATATTTCAGTGCATCGAGTACCTGCTATGTAATGTATTTTACGATTTAACAAATTAAATATTATGTAAGTACATTTAAAGCTACCAAATCTACAAAGATGAAGGACCGTACACAATAGATTTACCGTAGGTATAAAATATTATGAGGCACACAATTAGTACAAAATCTTTTTTTCTAACGCAATTAGATAGCGGGGTCTAATGATTAATTATATTCGAGTCTAAATCATACCAATAAATAACAGATAGACCTTACCTTAATCTAACAATGCCATTCACATTAAATTACTTTGGCCAGCATCATAATAAAATTCTCCCCTTTATCTTCCCACCGTTTTTTTACGCTTCATAAATTATACGCTATTAAAATAAAACAGCTATATTCAACCAATTCTTTCCCAGATTTTAAATATACAACACAATGTCAGGGTAATTTCCGAGTCAAAAGAAGTGGTGTTGGTTTCTGGTTTCACGTAGAATTTTAAGAAAGAATACTGGACTTGTTTTAAATTACGTGGGAGTTTTATTTTATTTTGAACGGAGCCGTCCTTAATGAGATTCAGGTCATTCGATCCTTACCCGAAATCCCTGCAGGGCAATAAATAAAAGGTAAAAAGATTTTCCCTTTCGTCTTATTCTACTTTTTTAGCAACTCAATAAAGTATGTTTCGTATGTGCCTATTTGCATGTAGATATGTTTATGATCCGTCGATTTTGCGCTGAACGTACGAGAATTCAATGCTTCTTTCAGGGGATTTCCTTCCGCCAAAGCTACTTCTTTTGCTAGCGTAACGTTTACTGTTTTATGTTTATCTTTACCTTGAACATCCTGTTTTAATAAGACACGTCGGCAGGACGGAGGCAAGGAATCTAAAAATGCAAAATCTAATTAACAGATAGGCAACATGCCTTTGACAACTTAAATCTGCCATCAACCATCTGAACATAGCTCGGTCCCATTTGGCTTTTCTTACAAAAGTACGTTCATTAGATTGCAAAGGATACTTTCTTAGGCGTCCCAGTTCCTTTGCTTATCAGTTCCTTTGACGTATAAATGTGATGTGCGGGTGACATTATAATTTAACTAAGTTTGAACCTTAAAGCTTGAGAACATTAGCTTTCTTTATCAAGTCTGTGAAAACTGGTATCTTTACATGCCTTTAGCCTGTTCATCTTACGTTCCATCATTTTATGATCCAATCGAAGCATCAACTTAGTTAATGAACACATTCCATCTTAAAAGTTTTTTTTGATTTAAGCTAAGATTAAATTGTATCTACTCACGTACCTATATAAGTCGAATCCCTAGTATCCCTTCATGTTTATGTTTATGTCCGACATGTTTCTGTGGCTGAACACTCAAAGGACTCGGATCCGACGCAATACATTTGTTTTGATAAGATGTCGGTACTGGGAGCGTGAGAAGAGTTTTTCATTTCGCGGGAAGTACGTGAAGCCATTGAAATTAGTGATAGTAGATATTCTTCAATCGTGCGCTCCCAGAGGAAGAACTACAATAAATTAGTGCTAAACATGTCGGACTAAATAAACTTGATTTAACATATGTGAGTCTCACGGTAGTTTCATGTCACGAATTTAAAGTGTATTGGTTATTTTGCAAGTAGAATTCGAAAGCTAGACTTGAGGTATAGTTGCGACTGATTCGAGATTGTTATGGACACTTCTACAAATGAAACCTTTTCTCCGCTGGCCTGGCCGCTAGTCAGCTTCACTCACTTGGACGCTTCTACTGAATAGCTCTTTCATTTGAACGCATTTCCTTCCATAAGAAATGCAACGAAAATAAGCAAAAATGGCTTAGTGCCGAGGCTTCCGAACCGCCGCGAAAGAATTAATTATTCCCATTATAAACTCAAACTCAAACTCACAACATTTATTGACATAAAAACACACTACATCACAACAACAATCACATTATAGAGCTCGATCATAATTATCACGGCCGACACTTTTGTTACTCGAATTTTATTTAGTTACAAATTAAAAAGTTCTTCCTAACTAATAATATTATAAATGCGAAAGTAACTCTGTCTCTCTGTCTGTCTGTTTGTTACTTCTTCACGGGAAAACCGCTGCACCAATCTGAATGAAATTTGGTAAGAAGATAGTTTGAATATTCAGGAATAACATAGGTTACTTTTTATTCGGGAAAATTATATAGGTCCCGCGGGATAGCGATAACCGAAGTCGCGGGCAACAGCTAGTACTTTATAAGTTTTGATGAGTAGATATCCGAGTGAAACAAAGTTAATACTCAGAAGCAAGATTTTTGAACCGAATTGAATGAAATATTTCGTCTCATATACTTACAACTTCATTCAAACATCAATCGAGGCTACGAGAGCAGTTTTGTTTATGAAATATTTACTTATTTCTTTGTTATTGGTTTGGTATTTTTGCTAAAGGGTAACTGATTGGAAACCCGTTTCTGTTAAGCAGGGATCTCGTGACTTCTTGGTAAAAGTTTATTTGGGTTTTAGGAAGAAAATGTTTCATAAACAATGAACGTTTTGTTTCCGCAAGTATGTAAATAGCAGAATTCTAATTACCTACCACAGAAAAACATTTTATACGGTCTAACAAAGAAGAGTATCTCGTTAACTTTTTCTTGCATTTGTAAAGGTTTTGGCAGTTTTCTTGTTTATCAAAATGGTGATTTGACACTTGATATATGTATACCGATTAAGAGAAGAGATGTCGGAAAATGGCTTGTCAGGATAATGTTTCAGATAGAATGATCCGTTGTCTAACGATGTTAACTGATAAACAATACGTGCAAATTACATAATAATAATCCGAGTAAGTGGAAATGTACGGCTAGACGGATGCCCCTTGCCGAATAAGCTGAGGCCCAAGCTCGAATATTCGAATCCTGCGTAACGTAATCAAGTAGTAAACATTATCGAGAAATTTGTATGACGTTTGGAACAGCGCCCGCCCGTGAGCGTTTTTGGAAGTAAAATTTTGTATGAAGTTTCGCGATTTCGATGCGATAACATTACGTTACGCAGGATTCGAATATTCATACTTCGGCCTCTGTTCAGTATTTCCCTCGTCAATGGTCGTACGTAGTTATAATGCATATAAGATTGTATATGCAATACCAAATGTGTAATGCAAATGCCGAAAAAGTTCTCGTTTGGGTCTCGTCGCGAGTACTCTTTAATGTGCAGCCATGTACTTACCTACTGTTCAAATCATTACGGGCAAACCTCAACTTAAAATACTTAGGTGCCCCTTTTTTATATAATCATGTTTATAATTTTACTAGCTGCTGCCCGCGACTTTGTCTGCGTAGAATTCGCCTATCGCTATCTCGCGGGAACTATACAATTTTCAGGGATGAAAGATAGCCTACGTTTTAATCTAGGGTATAAGCTATTCCCACTCCAAATTTCCAGCGTGAAGAAGTAACAAACATACTCACTCACTCTTAAACTTTCGCATTTATAATAATAAGTAGGATTACTTGAAATTAAAACACTGAACAATCCCCCAACATTTTTTTTGTATGTTAATTTTTTTTATCGTTTCTCGATTAATTTGTGAACTGAATATAAAATCTAAGCAACGCCTGTTTTCAATGACATCTTGTCATTGAATCGATGGATAAAAACAAATTAATCACAACACATAATAACACGAGTAACACAAATATTGAATACCTCTTCATTACAAGCAATCAATTTCATTTATTAGTAAGCAAAAGGAAACGTAATGTAATTGATTACGAGAAAATTAGATACAAACCATATTGCGTATCCGTCTCACGAGCTAACGCCAGGAACTTGAAACACTTGAGAGCAATGGAAACGTCGGATTTTATACCAGCCTCTAAGAAATCAGATCTGTTTCATTAAAATATGGTATAGCATCTGCAGTTTTGACGACCGGATGGCCTAGTGGTTAGCGACCCTGACTATGAAGCTTGAGGTCCCGGGTTCGAATCCCGGTCGGGGCAGATGTTTGTATGATGAATACGAATGTTTGTTCTCGGGTCTTGGATGTTTATTATGTACATAAGTATGTATTTATCTATATAAGTATGTTTATCCGTTGTCTAGTACCCATAGTACAGGCTTTGCCTAGTTTGGGACTAGGTCAATTGGTGTCAATTTGTCCCATGATATTTATTTTATTTATTTATTTATATCGAATGAATAAATAATTGTGATCTAAAACTGTGCTTATCGAACATAAGATGCCCGTCAAACCTAAGTTCCAATTAGCGTCTTTTCTAACCTGAGACCACGAAATTATGAAATGACAGAGGGTCGAGCATGACTTTTCGAATCCTGCGTAACGTTACGGTTAACGTATCGAGATCGAGAAACCTCATACTAAATTTTGGTTCTAAATACGCTCACGGGCGGGTGCTGTTCCAAACGTCATACAAACTCGATAACGTTTACTATTCGATTTCGAATATTCGTACTCAGGCCTCAGGCTATCAAATAGGAACTTAAGTTTATCCTCCATCCTAGATCGTGCATATTAATTTGGAGACAAAAGTTATACTACTAAATAAAACAAAATTCAGTTTCTTGCATCGGTGTCACTTGGATAAAATAACTATTAATCATGTCACATTATTCGCATTTCTTCCGGAAACACGCGCATACACAAACTGTGGGGCGGAGGTGCAAAACATGTCAATATTTCATAGGAATAAATGTAGCGCAGTAGTTCTCGGGTGACAGATTAAAATGTTATGGATGCCATACATTCAAAGGACTCAATGATTTATGGTTCTTCGTGCGTCCTTTTTTTGAAGAGATAGTGTTAGATGGATGATGGTTTTATTGCATGTCTGGCAGCAGTCATGTGATATTCCAGTTATAACTTTGCTCATGATCGGATTTCGATTGTACAATATACAATAACCGTGTAAAAGCTTCATAAAATACCGCAGCCTTCATTTTTCTTCAAAACAACTGAAAGCAAAAGCTTTGTCTAAAAAGAAAATTAAATAATGGTGATCACTTCGATTCGAAAAAACTTCTTTCTCCTCGTTAATGTTAGTAAATTCTATTCAACATCGACTTGAGCTTTCCAGATTGAATTTCGGCGTCGCCCTAAGATCATACTTTAGTCGTGATCAGAATCTTAAGCAGACTTGACGCCATTAATATAAACATCAGGATTTGCCTTTTGGAACATTTTGAAATAGGGACAGTGCTGCGAGCCGCCTGCGAGGCGCGCGTCGGCACCCGTGCGGCGTACGCGCGGGTCATATCACTGAGACTACTTGTAGTCTCACAAAATTGGCAACAACATGGAGTACCGAAGGGCCCATCCATCGCTATACTACATATAAATATGTCTATGCTTGACGGCAAACATGTCAATATTTGTAATGTTCAATTAAGAATATTTGTAAGTAGGTACTTAGGTATTATCATCACGTTAGTCGTGTTGTTTATCCTAAAACATTTTTATACTAAGGCTCTAGGACGTGCGAAAGCTTGGATCGAACACACGACGCATATAATTTTATTCAGTTTGACTTACGTCTTAATTTTTCTACTTTAAATCATTTTCAAAGCAACTTGTCTACTTCACAATAAGCATAGTAATAATAATAAATAATAATAATAAATATCATGGGACAATTTACCTAGTACCAAATTAAGCAGAGCTTGTGTTATGGGTACTAGACAACAGATAAACATACTTATATAGATAAATACATACTTAAATACATATTAAACATCCAAGACCCAAGAACAAACATTCGTATTCATCATACAAACATCTGCCCCGACCGTGATTCGAACCCGGGACCTCAAGCTTCATAGTCAGGGTCTCTAACCACTAGGCTATCCGGCCGTCGACATCGATAGTAATTTAGATACTCAATGTTCTTGACTCCATCTAACTATAAACTCAGAAGTAAGCATCTCTTAAGAGATATGACGAGCCTCTCCCTAGCCCTAAATAGTCACGTACGATAATCAATTTAGGTCATCTCACTATAGACCCTTATACGGCGACAAGATTGAAAGATAGACTGTTATGGTTCTTCCGGCCTTATGCATTGAGATGAGTAGCAGGATAAGCTATCCCGGCAATATTGGGGGTGTTAAGGTAGATTCAGAAAGATACTTGCGTAGAGTCGCGGTGATTTTCTACACCCGCCAATGAGAAGCAGCGATTTGTATTTATGCGATATATATATTACCTGCGATATCGTGCAAGTTTCTTTGCATTGTGAAAGAAGCTTTACAATGCATGATTCTACTTCAGGTTGTTTGGTGGTTTTCCCCTGACTCAGTCATACGAGGAAATATTTCAGCGATATACTGTTAGAGCAGTGTTTGCTTCGCAGAAGGTTTGTTTTCGGAACCTTTAAACGTAAGATTGAACTGTATGACAGTCAGCAATTTTTGTAAAATAACGCAAAGTGAAAATACTGTTTTAAGCATATTTTGCAACAAGCTCTCTGGAATCGCCAGAAAGTTTTTTTTTACAGTGGGTTTGGGGTGGTGTTTGTCAATAAGCTGTAAGAAATTACAACAAAAGACATACGTATTTCGTATGTTTTAATTAATTCTCAGTTACTAGATATGTAAATAGAATATTAAACTATTATTGAAAACCGAGTTGAATAGTCCGGAGCATAATTTCGAACTAGAGAAATTTAGCACCTTAACTAAAATTACGCGAGTATTAATTAAATTTTGATGAAGCTTATTCGATTAGTTGCGTCTGGTTGTCTAATAGATATCACTTGTAGGGTATAAGACTTATCCCGCCCGTTTCTGTAATTTGACTATACGGTTTAGAGATGTTCAATTAAGAATATTTGAATTATACTCGTACATTAGTCTGTATCATCACCACGTCAGTGACAGTCGTTTTTCCTGAAATATTTTGTTTTATCTTAAGCTACGAGCCACTGTCCTCGAATATAAAAGACATAGCGTTTTATGACAAATAAAACTTAAAGAAGACTGTCCTTTTGTACTACAATTAGGCACTTGGCCTAGACGCCATAAAAGTGGCTAAAATTTGACGAATGTGCTAGAAATTGCTTAAATTACAATATCATTGCATTAATTATAGAAAGCGGAAAGCTTTGGAGTCTGGGGGCAACTTTGAAGGAAGATAATTAGATATTTCTCAGCATCAAAGTCTAGTAAATAGTAGGTAATTAATATGTCTAACGATTAACTAGAACCGTTATGTATTTAGGTTTAAATTTTTTTTTAAAGCATTAATTGAAATGCTTGTAAAGTTGTAGGTAAGTTGTCGGTTTCCGTATTGTAAGTGACTTAGATCACATGAAAGTGTCATGTGATCGGATCGATTTGAAAAATACGTACTCGTATGTTAGATGAAAACGGTACAATACAAATATTATTTATTGAACACCACAAAACAGTACAAGGAGATTAAAAAAAACAGGTAAGGTAGACAATTAGGCTGTCTTATCGCTTAAAAGCGATCTCTTGCATGTTTTATGCAAGTTGGTAACTTCATAGCCTCAATGACACCCCAAACAATAAGGTACTTATAGAATACAAAATCATCCCCATTCCTATCCCAAACAATTAAAATAGTAATAATAAATATCATGGGACAATTTACACGAATATTGACTTAGTCCCAAACTAGGCAAAGCCTGTACTATGGGTACTAGACAACGGATAAACATACTTATATACAATATCAAACATCCAAAACCCGAGAACAAACATTCGTATTCATCATACAAACATCTGCCCCGACCGGGGATCGAACCCGGGACCTCAAGCTTCATATGATAGTCAGGGTCTATAACTACTAGGCTATGCGGTCGTCATTCATTCTTGAAATATATGAACTCGTTCGTTTTCCTAGGTATACGTCAAAAAAACTAAATTTTTAGTTGTATCACCCTGTCGGCGTGATTGGTAATAATATTGTATGTCCGAACGTACCATATTACAGTTTTCTTAACCACCAAGATCAAGGATCCCAAGACTTTTTGAGCTGAACTGCGGACAGACAGGCAGAAAGGCGGACGGACATGGCGAAACTATAAGAGTTTCTTATTGACTTTCAAATTAAACGCTTTCTTGAACGTATGATGAGGTACATACAAAAATAGCCTCTGGCTTAAAACCTGGTACAATGAAGACACCAATTGCGTTACACAGACTACCTACCTATCTATCGTCTATTTGGTTTCAGTTTCCGCCAGTGATTGATTCTCAAGGATGCTTTCAAGTTGATTAATCACTGCCAAGAGAGTTCGCCTAGTCGCCACTAAATAAAACTACATTAACACTATTATAATGGTACCTATGTATTTCTATCAATTTGTCACTTGTCTCAATAAATGACCACAGATGCAAGAACAAATTATACAGGTACAAGAAATATCAGAGTTATAAATGCTAACCAAATAAACTTGCAATCGAATTTTGCACTTCGTAGTAGGAGGGCCTGATATCGAAGGAATTTCCCCAACATCTAGTACGCTGGGCTATTAGTATCTAGTTTTTCCCTGCCACCTTTTCGATGTCGTCCTTCCAACGCATCTGAGGTCTATATAAAACATTTATTTAATCGAGATAACATAATGAAACCTCAGCACCACAAATAAGTAAATGCATCGAACAGTTGAATTATCCTTATAACCAGCTTCGTTATATAACGGACCAATCAGTTGGTCAAACAGTAGCCGCGTGTGTTATGTAAATGATGTGTTAATTCAGTGAATAACTACCTGTACATTTAAATTATTCATAAAGCTGATCTTCCGACATCTAATCTACAAGTTCGCGATAATTACCCTAACTACAGCTCTGATATCATGGCCGAAATACAATCCAACTTGCTTTACTTAATTCCTTTAACTCAATGTACGCATCATGCCTGCTTGGTTGATGTTTTCGATGTCATTGTTCGCAGAAATTGTTTCTAATTTGAATAAACTATAGTTAAATAAACGGATCACTCACGTATGTCAGTCGAGTATAGCTCGATATGTTTCGGAATAATACGTAGTCCTTCCTCTGGGAGCACACGCCACGCCGGTAGCGAGACGTAAACTGCGCGCTGCGGCTCTGCTCGCACGGCTGCTCGGCGCAACTGACGGCGGCTCACAACTGCCCTCATTTTCATCGTCATTTTTATTATTGTCAAAAGTAGGGTAGCACACTACACTGATCACATCACCGTCCATTTCACTATGATTTATTTCACTATGATTGAGTCTCACGGTAGTTTCCTGTTAAAAGTGAATGAACTATATTTATTTTTATTCTTTTATAATTATTTCCTATCTTTACTAGAACTTAAATTGGCAATTATTAACTTATTTTAGCCCATACATAAGCCGCTTTTTACAAGTTTTTATTCAACTTGCAATGTCTATAAGTATGTAGGTACGTTGGGGTCAATTCCTGCAACTGAATTTTAAAGCATTTTGTACTGAAAAAAAAACCGTTTATTTAAAAAAGTCACAGATCATGCTATGGCATAACACACCTCGTACAAAATTATTCTTTCGCCATGGGTGCCTCTAAAAGTCAAAGACTTTCAGCCACAAAAAACACTAAGGCACCCTTATATGTAACCGACCTATAAAACACTGCCATATTTACAAAACACGCAATATCAGCACCAACTCGAAGTTATAAAACATGTGGGGACATAAAACTATCTCTCCACAATAAAGTGGGAATAAAATTGTGAATTTATTGTCGTACTCTTGAATAATGCATAGTGGAATGACAGGAGACGAATACGTCCTTACTACCGTGGCTTATTTGAATAGAGGTGCCGTCTCAGGAAAACCGATATACATAAAGGTACCTATTACAGTTCTTGTCTCGGCACTCTTGTTTGGCGATGTATACGAAAGAGGACCGCGAATTGTGTGCCTGAAATGACTTAATTCATCTTGAGACAGTAAATTATTTGAAAGAAGATAACAATAAAAAAATCGGAATCCCAGATACAAAAGGGTGTGCAGCAGGGATCTAGACGTACAAAATGGCCCTTACCTACAGACAAAACATAAATGAAAGTATTTTTTTGAATAGAATTCAGTTAATATTGTATTATTCAAAAATCATTATTTAATAAATACTTATTACCATCAAAGCCACTTTAGTCATTATTAACTTTAATTTACTAAAATAGATGTTTAATTTAATAGTCTCTTAAATCTTCATCTACAAAGTCAAGATACGAAAATTCCAGGAACGACCATTGAGTACCATTTAAAAAGCGAAAATGAAATAAAATTCGAATGAAATAACTCATGGGGTCGGAAGGCTAACCCTAATTGTGTTGTGGTAAACAATGTGGAAAATGACGTGTTACCGCCGACGTTATAAATCACCGGGCATTATATTTTACAAATAGCACATGGGAGATTATTTACATTTCCCGCTCGCTTTGCTGGAAAACCGCATTTTGTTTCCAAAATATTTTATTCCGCGCGGAATAAATTTTAAAGAAACATTTGCGCTGCTATAGGTCGGAAAAACCGAAACACAGTTTTGCAATGTAACTGTGTCTATTTTGCAGGTACCTTTGTTTTTTCGCGACTTATTTCGCGAGAAATTCGGGCATATCATTTAGTGAATTATCTGCATACTTCAAGAAAAACTTTAAATTATCCCATGGGAAACAAACTCAATTTTTAACATATTTCTATCTATTAGGTATGTACCACCTGCTTCATCGTAAATAATTATTGTTCATACTGAAGTTCGAAAAACCGAAACATACATTTTATCATAATAAAAAGCTACGCATCAGATAATGCTTTTTCCCTTCACTCCCTTGAGCTTAGTTAGTTTATTACTTACCTTTCTGTCTACTGGCAAATTGTCACTTTACGCAGCCTGTCCCGCTCAGCCACAGGCGTGTAATGTTAGTGTTGGGTCAGGAAGATTAACTATGTGGCTACGATTTAATCATTGGGATTCCTGAGTATACATATTCAGCTGTAACGTTATACCTTGCAAGACTTTTACCAGTGATCCGGAAAACGTATCAAACTCAGTTCAAAGAAGAAGATATTTTGCCAATGTAGGTTCTTGTCGCAGTGAATTAGCATATGCGTTTGATGAGAAAATGTACGATATTAGACATGAAAGAACATGTAAGAATTAGTTAAGTGGGAGTCAGTAACAATCACAAAATGAAAACCGACTTAAACCTCCAAACTGTAAATAAGATTTTTAAAAGCGAATAAATCCGGTGTGCGATCCTCTTGGCTTTCCGTGCCGACCCACGAACCCGAAAATATGAAGACTTCAATATAAATTTTTCTCACTTGACATTATACGATTGTGCAGTACGGAATGGAAAAATCTAAAATGCTAACTCTGAAGTGTCAAATGCCATAGGGTTAATAAAGACAGACCGAGGAAGGAAGTGAAGCTGTCACAAAGAAACCATTTTTCAAAGGATTCTTTGAGACGATGTGAAAAGATGACTGACTGGATGCACTTTAGTTCGTAATAAAGATGAGGTAAAAAGTTAGTTTCTTAGTTTCGTTAGGTAGATAAAACACCAATAACTATTATGGTAAATACCCCAATGATTGACGCCCTGCTTGCCAACTATTACGTCAGTGTCGAGCACTGGATTACTTACCTAAAGTTCATCATCATCATCAGCCTATTTACGTCCCCCTGCTGGGTACAGGCCTCCTCTCAGAATGAAAGGGCTTGGGCTATAAGTTCCCACGCGGGCCCAGTGCGGATTGGAAACTTCACACACACCATTGAATTGCTTCGAGGGAGTGTGCAGGTTTCCTCACGATGTTTTCCTTCACCGAAAAGCTCATGATAAATTACAAATGTAATTTCGCACATAAATTCCGAAAAACTCAGAGATGCGGGCCAGGGTTTGAACCCTCGACCCTCTGCTTCAGAGGCGATAGGTCAAACCACTAGGCTATCACGGCTTACATAAAGTTGGTGAAGTATTATAATACACCGAGGGCCCGACTGAACAGACCAATTTTAACCACGCATAGCTGAGCTTATTTAGAGTTAAAAATGTAGTATCAAGTATGATCGGTTAGGCTTATTTTGGAAGATATTTAACTTTTTGTGAAAAATGATCCTGAAAAAATCTTGCAAATCTAGTTTGAGTCAACTGACATTTTAGTACTCAAAATGAACTTACGGGTTATTAGCCCATTAATTTATTTCACCTAATCAATCTAAATGTACTTGTTAATTGACGTAACGGGAGACTCTATAGACAATATTATTCCGAATCGGATCCCCAAATCTAAAGCAAATTGATTTAATTGCCATTTAAATAGCTAAATTGGTTTATTTTGTCTAAGCTCCAATTTGCGCGAATGTAAACATTCCTGACTTCGTTTAAAGAAGCCATTTTGACCTACGCGATCCAAATTAATATAGTTAGTTATTCTGTATTGGAAAAGGCGTCTGGCGGTCTATGCCCTGATTTTTATATGAATGGGTAAATTAACGCAGCGTTATTTACAAGCGTGGGGAATATTGTGCGAGTTATTTATTATATTATCAGGCAAAAAGCCGTGATAGCCTAGTCCTCTAGCCTATGGCCTCTCAAGCAGAGGGTCGTGGATTCAAACCTCGGCTCGCACCTTTGATTTTTCGGAATTTACATATGTGCGCTGAAGGGAAATGTCGCGAGAAAACCCGTACACTCCTGCGAAGTAATTCAATGATGTGTGTGAAGTTCCTAATCCGCACTGGGCCCACGTGGGAACTAGTCCAAGCCCTCTTATTCTGAGGGGAGGCCGTGCCCAGCAGTGGGCGTTAAAAAGGCTGTGATGATGAAATTCAGGCGTCGTTATAATCCAGACTTTGCGGGTGGTAGGACCTTGTGCGAGGTCCGTCCAGATCGCTACCACCATCTTACTCGTTAATCCTGCCGCTAAGCAGCAGTGCTTGCACTGTTGTGTTACGGTGTGGAGAGTAAGACAGCCGGTGTAATTACGGGCATAAGAGGCATTTCATCTTAGCCGTCTAGGTTGGCAACGCATCTGCAAACCCTCCGGAGTTGCGGGTGTCTATGGGCAGTGGTGATCACTTACCATCAGGTGACCCACTTACTCTCGTTTTGTAAAAAAAAAAAAAGACTGTAGCTGTCTAAATGGTGGGTTAAAAGCTTTGCCTGCACTTAGAAGATTTAGACTGTAGTGCGCACGAGGTTTACTGTAAGTAGGCTGCTTATATACCATACTCACACAGTATAATTATGAAACGAGGAATAACAGTTCCCCTGTTGCATTTGTTTTAAGTCTCTCCGAGAATCTCCTCACATTTTAGGGTTCCGCAGTCTACAAGGAACTTTTATCTGTCCGTCCGTCCGTCTGTCCGCGGCTTAGCTCAGAAACTCTTGCTACTAGAAAGCTACTAGAAACATGTATACACATATTAATCACGCAGAAAAAGTGGTTTAATAAAATCTTGAAAATAATGATGACTTTTGTTTTCTCCCTTACCGTGTATGGGGTGTCATTAATTCTTTCAAAAATGTTGGGGGTGTGCGAAGACCATTGTTCGATTCAGGGATCCGTTTGCAAAATATTTAGCTTTAAAGTGCTCATATTTTGTTACATTAAGTACGTGTCGTCGTCCCCCTCCCTACCCCCCTCCTACCAGCAAAAACTTTGTATTGGCAATTCTTATTTATTCAAATTCAAATTCGTTATCATTTATTGCTACCATGTAGCACATTATAATTTGAGCTTTAGGTGGTAAATAAACCGCGCAATTAAATTAAAAAATAGAATGCGAAAATTGCTGCTAAGTTTAGTATAAATAAATTACGATGGAGGAAATAAACTTACTCGACGCGGAAGCGTATGACAATACACAGGTTTAAGATGGCCGCAATTATGAGTTTGACTACTATGGACCCATACCCTTTTCATACTTAGTTAAATATCAAAGAGATAAAGTTCCTAAATATCCATCGTATTATGTATTGCATCATTTACGAAACGTACGTACTTAATAAGGGAACATATATGTACTGGTTAGCCTGAGAAATTCGCTCGAAGTATTTTCTATTCGAAATACACAGCACCTGAGCGAATAGTAAGCAAATTGTTGTAAACAATAATAAAAATTAATAAACAAGCCAAACGAAGTGATTAATTTTTCAATCGGCAATCTATGAAATGAAAAACAATCGCCTAAACGTTTTGTTATTTTGAGATTAACAATTCAATCATTTTTGTGCAATTTCAATACAGGCGGCCCCATTTAAATACTACAATCTGTATCCTTAAGCCTACTAGTAAGTAAAAAAAAAAGTAAAAAGTTTTATTTGTTAACAAAAAATCTTACAACAATATTACAAAACAGTACATACAAACCAATACAAGTTTTACCCTGTACTGCTCCTTCACCTTCATACGCATAATAAAGTTGTTGATTTTGTACAACAACCTTACTATTTGTAGATTTGTAGATTTGTAGTGTTTGTTAAAAAAAAAAACAGTAAAAGGAAGATATTCACACAATAAATAACTATCTTGCTTTTCCCGAAGAGGAAAAGCTAGTTCAGTAACACAGAGCTACCTTGAAGTGCTTCCGAATAGAATCCCGGCTTAATTTCCATTTTCAGACAATTTAATTTACCTCCGCTCCGTTTGTTACACTAAATGCAGGAAAGAACACCGAAATGCACTTTTCTCTCATATTTAATTTAAAATTGCCAGGTAATAGTACTGTAGAATTTACATAGAAACGTAAGTTTTGTAAGATAAAGTGGATTCTGGACAGGTCATATTGTATGATTCCAATTTTAGATAAAGCCCCCTTTTATGCATACCCACTGATCGGGCAATTAAGTTGGGACTAAAACTGACGTCAGGCCCTTAATTGGACATTATCAGAACCATGAAAGTTATCCTCGCTTCAGGGAAGGTCCTAAATTAGGGGAATATATAACGTTGTCTTTAGACGTGGGGGAAATAGGCTACGCATTTATCTAATAAGTTTCGTTTGTGCTATCATCATCGCCCATAATTTACTCGGACGGATTTTTGCTAAAACGCTTCTCAATTTCATCCAAAGACGTACCTAACTGTTTACACTAAGGTAAATTTCACGTCGCTTCAAACGTTTCGATCGCGTTTGCGTTAAAGTGCCAAATACTATGAGAATAGTACAATGGCAATGAATACGTTACGTTACGTTATGTTATTTAGACATTAAAGCGATCGAGATCTTATATCAAAAATTACATTGGAGAAACTGACCGCTGAAACCATAGCCGAAGAAAATCTTAGACAGAGATGCAGTACACAGTACCTTTATATAAACAATATCTCTCCGTGTCGTCTGCAATGATCAGTTAACATGCATTTGTCTCTATTTATACAATGAAATTTTACTAGAAGGAATCCTAAAAATGTGACCGGATCATAATGTGAGTTTAAGTAGGTATCTTCCGTCCAGGTTCAGCGTGGGAAACCAATAGCGGCACTACAAACTTATTTATGTTAGTACCGTCCACTATCCTGAGCCAAAACTCCTTACGCACGCACTGGGTGTAGTTTCTCTGAAAGAAAATTATCCGCAATAAAAGTATTAAATTACTTAGCTACTCTCGAGGGTTGGCTGGGGTAAAAAATTCTGGCTGCCAGTAAATTAGCGCCTCCCCCATTGTTTCCTTAGGGACTGTGTATCCTAAATAGCTGACTAGTATTGGGAATTGAGATCAGCAATACATAATATAATGCAATAGTATTTATTTAAAACATGAATATGAAAAACAGGAGTCCATGACATTCACTCAGAAAAGACACACATGACAGACACTTTATGGAATGCCTTTATGGCCAGCGTTACCAATATTCAACACCCCCCCATAACGAGGACATCATCAGTCCGTCACTATGTCACACCAAGTTGGCTGGTAAATAGCTCATGCTTCGTACAACCAAGGGGCTTGGTAAAAACATCAGCTACCATCACATCTGTAGGGATGTACAAAACTTGAACATTGAAACGGTCTATCATGTCCCTAACATAATGATACCTAAGTTCGATGTGCTTGCTCCTTTTGTGATGTACCTTGTTAACAGCAAGTTGCATAGCAGATTGATTATCGCAATATAACACAATCTTACAAGTACTCAACATTAATAGCTCTCTTAACAACGCTTGTAGGAACACCGCCTCTCTACTAGCTTCACTTAAGCTAATATACTCCGCCTCGGTGGACGACAACGAAATACACGACTGTTTGTAACTACCCCAAGATATCGAATTACCACCATACTTGAATACATATCCCGTATATGATTTACGATCTTCATCTGCAGCCCAGTCGGCATCTGAATATCCTTCTAGGATAGAATCATCAATGGGTTTCTTAAAAACTAAAGCTTTCTGTTTAGTTCCCTTAAGATACCTCACAACTCGTTTGGCTTGCATCCAATGGAATTCTGTATAACAACTATTAAATTTACTTAAGTATGACACGGCAAACGAAATGTCAGGTCGCGTAGTTACGCATAGATACATTAGACTACCTATCAACTCTTGGTACGGATATTTGGATACAGTGTTATCCGTAGCACAAGTACTCTCACTAGAAGTAATATTGGTTATCATGGGAGACTTTACAGACTTACAGTCAGTCATGCCGAAACGATCTAACAACTTGTCAATCCTATTTTCCTGGCTAAGTCTGATAGAAGTTGCATCACGTTCTACTTTTATGCCCAACATATTTTTAACCGGACCTAAGTCTTTTAACTTAAAATGCCGTAGCAAAGAAGATTTTAATACCTCTGCCAAGCGATTATCGTTATAAAAAACGAAAAAATCGTCCACGTAGAGAGCAATGTAAACAATCGACTCACCTGACTTCCTGATGAAAATGCAGTCCTCTTGTTTACATTGTATATATCCCAAGGAAAGTAAGACATCTTTTACCTTTTCATACCAGGAACGCGAAGCTTGCTTCAACCCGTATACAGCCTTTCGTAATCTATAAACTTTATTCTCGCTCCCAGGACACATGAACCCTTCAGGCTGTTGCATGTATATCTCCTCGCGTAATTCGCCATTCAGGAATGCAGTCTGTACATCTAAATGGTCAATCTTTAGATCCATTTGTACAGCCAGAGCCAATAACAGTCTTATAGAACAGTGACGAACGACCGGTGAAAAGGTTTCGTTGAAATCTTCACCATACTTTTGAGTAAAGCCTTTGGCGACCAACCTCGCCTTGTAACGTGTAATATTTCCATCAGAGTCCCGCTTCGGTGTAAAAATCCATTTATTTTTAACTACGTTCTTGTCAACTGGTTTATCAGTAAGCTCCCAAGCTTCGTGTAAGACAAAAGAGTCAATTTCTTCCTGCATGGCTTTCAGCCACAGCTCTTTATCTTCACAACTTAATGCTTCTTTGACGGTACGCGGCTCTATGGGTTCTTTTACATTACTAACGTTCGTTACGTTACAAGTGGGATTCGGTTGACGTGAACGCAGGTTATATCGATGTCTAGTTATCTCTTGTTCTTCCTGAGGTACATTAAAATGATCTTCACTAGACACGTTTTCATGTTCTCGCTCCGCCTCAACAGGATAATTAAATGACTCGCCAGCAGCTGGTTCTGACTCTGCCGCCGCATGATGATCTAATGACTCGAAGAAAACAGGTTCTTGCTCCGCCTCAACCGGTGTAGTCGTTAGATTCTCCTCATCACCACCTCCTGTAAGCATAATGGGTTCAAACATATGTTCTTGTTCCCTATTAAAGCGCCTTCCTGGAAACACAGATTCATTGAAAACCACGTCACGTGATACAATAATCTTATTGTCATCAGGATTGAACAGACGATATCCCTTCACGTTTTCACAGTAGCCTAAAAAAATTAGCTTCTTGCTTTTTGGTTCCAACTTTTTCCGTTTACAGTCATCTACATGTGCAAATGCCTCGCAACCAAAGACACGCAAATTCTTAAGGTTAACCTTATTGCCACTCCATACCTCTTCGGGTATTTTACCCGAAAGTCTTGAGCTTGGTGAACGATTAATAAGAAAGGCTGCAGTATTAGCAGCTTCTGCCCACATTTTGTCATCTAGATTAGCATTAAACAGTAGACAACGGACTTTATCGAGTAAACTGCGGTTAAATCTTTCAGCTGAACCATTTTGCTGGGGGCTATAGGGCACTGACAGCTGATGAATGATCCCCTTCCTTTTTAGAAAGTTTGTTAACTCGGTGTTAACATATTCAGTACCATTATCTGATCTTAAAACTTTAATTTTCGCATCGCACTGATTCTCAACAAGTTTAATAAAATCTATTGTGTACTTACACACATCACTTTTCTTGGCAATGGGGAAGACAAACACTTTCCGGGAGTAGTCGTCTAGGAACGTGAGGATGTAACGCTTTCCTCCGAGAGAACCAGTCGGCATCGGCCCGATGACGTCAGTGTGAATGAGGTCCAGCCGTGCTTTGGCGACCTGCTTGTTAGGATTAGTCACAAAGGGAGTGCGCGATTGCTTACCCTTAAGACATACCTCACAAACTTCCTTCTTAGTAGTAACCTGAAAATCAATACCATTAGCAACCTTCCTAAGTGACGCCAAGCTATCAAAATTTAGGTGACCTAATCGTTGATGCCATAACATCATGTCCTTAGAAGTAGCTGAAGTGGTTAGATTGGCTCTACCGACAGTCTGAAGTATGTAAATTCTCCCGTACTTCCTAGCAGTTAAAACTACCTTACCAGATTTTATTATGTTACATGTTGTATCAGTAAATGTAAGCTTAAAGTTCTTCTCTGTTAAACTAGACACAGATATCAAATTAACAGTAAGATCAGGTACAAACATCACGTCTTTCAAAGTTATATTCAACAATTCACCATTCAAGTTGGATGTAAAATGTACGTCACCTTTACCGCCTACGGCTAGCTTCTTGCCATTAGCCACACACACTTCCTTCGTCGACGAGTCACGGAGAGACTCGAACCAATCACGACATCCTGACATATGGTCCGTAGCTCCGGAGTCTATAATCCAAGAAGTGTCACGTTTACCAGTGCTAAGTGCCGCCAAGACCAGATGAGTCTCTGAATCTTCATCGACTTGAGTACAGTCCTTCTTGACATGACCCTTTTGTCTACACTTAAAACACCAAAGTTTCTTCTTTGTATAAGACGAGGAACTGGCGTGTTTCGATGTACTTGGCACATGTTTTCCATCGCCACGGGAACTGGTCTTGTTGCCGCGATTTCGTGCGAGTAAGCAATCATTATCACCATTTGCCCCTTTCCATCTTTTGTCTTGCAGTAGTTTGGTCTTAACTTTATCCGTCGTTAAATCAATGCTTGAGTGCTCTAGAGCCATAATCATGGGTTCATACTCTTGAGGTAACCCTTGAAGCATTATAGCAGCAAGAAATTCATCATCTAGAGGTTTATCCATACTACTAAGTTGATCTGCTAACGACAAGATCTCATTTACGTACGTCTCCATGGAATTAAACTGTTCTAACTTTATTGAACACAAAGCTCGTAGACATGTCAACCTTCTGTGCAAACCAGTGTCGTCATACGCCTTCTTCAGCGCATCCCACACATCCTTCGCCGTCTTGGCCTGAACAATGTGAGAATAACATGACTTGTCAACACTCAAGCAGATCCTAGCTCGAGCCTTCTCCTCTCGAAGTTTATGCTTGGCCGTTTCACTACTTACGGTTTCACCATTTACGGTTTCAGTTTTTCCGGTAACAAAATGCCACAAGTTCTCGAAAATCAGTACATTTTGCATTTGAAATGCCCAATCTCGATAGTTAATGGTGCCTTTTAGCTTTTCCATCGCAACTGTCAAGTTTGAAGACTCACCCATATTTCAGCAAATAAACAATATTCACACCATATATTACGTAACTGTAATTAATCGACCCATAACCTATTGGGAATTGAGATCAGCAATACATAATATAATGCAATAGTATTTATTTAAAACATGAATATGAAAAACAGGAGTCCATGACATTCACTCAGAAAAGACACACATGACAGACACTTTATGGAATGCCTTTATGGCCAGCGTTACCAATATTCAACAACTAGAGGCAACATTTTGCCCTCTTTATTACTTACGGAATTAGAGCCACATGAAACAGAGTATATTTCAGATTTTATTTCAGAGGATTCGTGATTTTGTTCGTATCTTACACGCACAGAGCTTTGTAGCTTTCAATGTTTGAATCTACAACAATGCGTCTCCGATATTTGACGTTATTTGCAGTGGCGTTCAACTATTCTTGCGAAATGGCTCCATCTTCTTTTAAAGCAGTGTTTTATGGTTTTCGCCTGCAAGTTACGTTTTAATTCATATATCATTTTCTCGGAAACATGTTATCCTTAGCGACGTTGACAGCTACTCTGACCGACGGTCGGATATTAAAGTTTTGACGAGAACAAAAATAAACGACTCGACGGTGGCGGGTTGAAATTCAAAACTTCAGGATGACGTATTTAGTTCACGGATTATTTGAACTTACGCGCGTCATAATTGGAACAGAGTTCCATGAACCAACGACGAAAAATCAATCTTTAAAATTTTATGTTTCTAACTGCAATTACATAGAACTGTTTGATTATAAAATATGTCAGCTTCAGTCAAGCCTTGCAATCAAAAAAGCCATTTACTCGAATCATAAAACTTCTGGTGTATTATTATTAAGTTGAGCGAAGTGGAGAAACAATCGACGGCGAGGGACAGTTAAAACGAACAAATCCCTGTCGCGCTCTTATTTCTAAACCATTCGATCTTATATTGTTTTAAAAATAAATTGGTTCTTTGCTTCTAATTCCGAAAATAACAATTTCAAATATTATTTGGTGCGAGACGGCAGAGGTCAATCGCCGTTTGACCTTATAGACAGACAAATGGTAAAGGCAAAGTTAATCAAAGTAAGTAGAGCCTCAGAGGTTAACTGAATTAGAATATTTTATGGTGCTAAACTTTGCTCCAGCCTGAAATGTTTTGGTCAAGTAGCAGGTCTCCCTAAATTATTTTAATTTACTTAAAGTACCCATAACTTTGATTAATTACCATCTGCTGTACAAACCTGGTGAAACGAAGCAATAAGGAAAACCGGCCAAGAGCATCTCGGACCATGCTCGGACTAGGGTTCCGTAGCAGTTACTTCAAAGAAATGCACTATAGATAAAATTGCGTTTAAAACATTTAAAAAAACTCTCGAATTGTGTTTCTAAACGAACAGTCAAAATTATTATGTGCCCCACATTGATTTTTGCTGAAAACGTCTTTTTTTTTTCAGCTTCTGTTTAATATTGTATGTATGGAGAGCCCCACTAGAAATATTTACTTTTGTTATTTAATTACCAAACTAAGTAGCCGCTTTTATAAGACACCTATATAGGTATAGATACTCTAAAATTCATCAATATACATCTTGTAGTTTTTGAGTAAAATTCCTTTGACATACGGAAGGACGGACGGACACGACGAAACTACAAGGGTTCCGTTTTTGCCATTTTGGCTACGGAACCCCTTATTATAAGTATCTTCAGGTCGTAATTAATATTCTCCCCGGGGCCCTGACAATCCCGGGAGATCCGCTGTATCCCGGAGATATAAGATAATTTATGACATCATTTAAATAAATTGATTCCTAATTATTATGGACCTTGAGCCTTTTAAGTTGGCGCAAAAGGTATGGAGCGAGGAAGCTCAAGGAGAATTAGTATGATTTAAAGTTATTTTATTGCGCGAACTTACTTGCTGTTAAGGTAAATGTCTGTTCGACACTGCCCTAGTAGTTATCTGATGTGAACTACCTTCACACCAAATTTCAAGTTTCTAGGACAAATGGAAACACCCTTTTTGATGACTGTATCTTTTGATTGTGTGGACTTAGATGTTTGATTTTTTGGCGCCTTCAGGGGGCTGCTGCAGGGTTGAGTATTTGATATTAATTAGCATGCTACTTCTACGCGTTCCTGAGAAAAGGGACTTGACAGGCAGACAGACGGACATCAAAGTGATCTTATAAGGGTTCCGTTTTTCATTTTGAGGTATGGAACCTAATAATGTAGTAGTTGGCACCTAACACTTATTACACGACTGCCCAAAGAAGAACAGTGTACTGTTCTCAGGCTTCATGTAATTTTACTAGATGAAGGGTCATCATGCCAGCCGAAAGACGTCCACTGCTCGACATAGGAATCCCCCAAGGCTCTCCACTCAGACTGGTCTCGTGCTTTCTGCATCCACCACGGTCCCGCGATCTTTAGATGAAAGGTAGGTACCTACACGGAAACAACATGTCAGTCGCCTTAACAGCTTTTTGAATTATCGCGATTTGAAAGTTTGAAACGATGTGATTATAAATAAAATAAATAAATACCATTGGACAATTGACACCAATTGAGCTAGTCCCAAAGTAGGCAAAGCCTGTAATATACTGGACAAAGAATAAACATACTTATATAGATAAATACAAACTTATATACATAGTAAACATCCAAGATCCGAGAACAAACGTTCGTATTCATCATATAAACATCTGCCCCGACGGAGGATCGAACCCGGGACCTCAAGATTCATAGTCCATATAATTATCCAATAATTATCCATACAATTTTCGTATAAATCTTTTTTGAAAGTGATAAAAAAAACAAGTTACATAAATATTTGTATCTGTAACTGAGTGGTAACTCTTGAGTGCTCTACATTTTGAGATTCAAGTGACTAGATCTTTCCGTATAACCTTAAGATACTGTTAGCAGTCACTTATTTCATTATCCCACTTTGGAGCTTCTGTTATGTATATAAATTAGTAACTTTGTAGTTGCCGAAGTTAATTTACCCCTCAGAGCCCCGATATGACGTCTACAAAGTTCTGTTTTCATAACTTGGAGCTGCGACATGGTTTTCAAAGTTACATCATCGTTCTAGTTAGTTGAACTAAGTGTTAGTGAGACAGTATCTAGTCCTAGTCCGTGATGATATTTGTATTTAAAGTACTGAAAGTTTAAAGTTTTGTGACTTGTTCGATTGAAGCAATTTATACGTTAGTTACTATTGGACGTATCCAACAAACAAGTTCTACTAAACGAAATTTGAAACTTATTGTGAAATTCGCAATATGATTAAACGCTTGAATTAGTAGAAGTAACGGGTAATAGGTAAGTGTACAATAACAAAATATTTTGTATTCCTTTGTTTTGGAAAAGTTTCTGTTTAATATTTTTTCTACGGTAAATATAAATCTGATTTTTTTCGTTGGATTTACGTGAAATAAAATAAAATAGAGATGTGCTTCATACAGAGGCTTAACCGTAAGAAGAATAATAGGACAGCAATGATACAAAGACTTTAGAAAAACACAACGCTTTTAACTTATAATAGCAATCTCCTTAGAAGTTATATTTATAACTTCTAAGGAGATTGCGTTCACACTCCAACACTTACGCCGTGCCTCTACGCTACCATAATAGTCACAATACCGACGTATAATAATAATTACTAATTATTATGTGCATTTCCCTTATTTAATACATATGCGTATCACGTAAATTGTAAATTCAAAATTTTACGAGTACAAGTCTTTTTTGAGTCTGTCAGCGCTTTCGGAAAAACCATCATTGCCAAGAAGAATGCGCCACAAAAAACTTGGCAGGAAGTCAGACAATGAATACTATGAAACTGATCACTCACGTGTATAAGTCGAATTTAACCCGACATATTGCAATGTAGGTTTCGCTGTCGCTGAGTCGTGCGCACCGCGCACCCATACTTACTATGAATGTATGAATTAGCCGGAAACATAGTTTATGATCAGTTTCACTAAGTCTCACGATAGTTTCATGTTAAGATTACAACTACCTAATCACAACCTACCTACAGTTTTAAACAGGCAAAGTTTCCCAATTAAACTGTACTCACCTCCGCTGTCATAGCCCTTTCACATCTCTGTAAACCGGTAGGCTTATGTCACTGGTGTGAAATAAACCATTGGTAGGTACTTACCTATTGGCCACGTTTTCGCTCGACCGTTGGCGCGACGACCGTTTTCCTAACGCTAAGCCACATACATCGCGATAAAGCGAACATTCGTATTATCGCGATGTGTGTAGCCGAATATATTCGCGAATACTTCGACACTTTGGGCGAAGTCGCAGACACTTCGCTCCATTGTCGGTGAGCTCGCACACGTCGAAGCGCTTTATCGCAATGAACTTCGCTTGCGTAGCTATACTTCAGTCGGCCTAACGGGCGTCGTGCGTAGCGGGTAGCGGGCGTATTGCTTTATTTTATTTATAATTTTTTTTTGTTTGCGAGTTCACCTGCTGTTTTATTAATAGTAATCATCCACTGCCGCGTTTTCTTTACCACCTTATTTTACAAATGGCACAATAAATGCAAAAAGTTATTATTTAACGCCATAAAATAAAGAGCGACAGCTTCATCCAAATCACCTTCATTAAACTATTGCGACATGTCTCTGTTTGCGATGTGGACATGCACATTCGCCGTAAGCCGAAGACGAAGTTTTATAGCAATAATTCGGGAAGTGTGTGACCGTAGCATAATGAACATTGAGGGCATTGTGGGGACGTCCTATATGTGTGTTTCTTATTGGTATGATCAAGTATCTCAAGTTCAGTTATAACTTCACCTACAGTATAAAGAGTTTATAACGGGGATTATATTGTTAACACATAAACTTTATCTTGAAACTTTCTAAACTTAAACTATGCAAAGAATGTAAAAATAATTGACAGCTTACCGTAGTCAATGATAGAAATGGCTGGAACTTGAGACTTCAGATAATGTTACCATATTCAAATATTTAAGTTCGCGATCCTTCGCGACAGGTATTGTAAATTAACCGATTTGCGGTAGGCTTCTCGATGGCGCAATGAACTGAGAAAGATCGCGCAAAGTCGTGACCGTGCCGATACTAGAGGCAGAGGCCGATTTTATAAAGCTCCACTCGAAAATGGAGAAAAAACCTGGGGAATTCAAATTACAGGTAGGGAGGGAGAAAATTCCTGTCCCAATTAATTATTATACCAGTCAAAATTTACATTTGAGCAGTAGTTTTGTTGCTACAAGTGGTATTTCCACAGGTCCAATTTGTAAATCAGGCCGCTGGTGTGATCTCGCAAAGGGAATCCGTGAGTTCCATGACGCAGTGTCGAGTGCTGTGGCCCAAATTCTCATTAGAAATGGAACAATCCAAAATTCGGGTTGAGTCTGTCTGCGAATTGTAAATTAACATTGTTTAATTACTCATTGTTTCATCACTGTCTAGCATGAGACTCTTAAAAGGCGTGTAATCGGATGTTGGAGTGTGTAATTAAGTTATTGCTATCTCTAGGAAACTATACCTAGACAAAGACGACAACCTATGTGTATTTTGGTCTAGGGAATAAGCTATCTCCATTAAAAGTTTGAATGAAATCCTGACAGCCGTTTCAGCGTGAAGAGGAAAGAAGTAATAAGTAAACATACATATATCTGATATTAAAACTTACTCAAGTGAAAGAATTTTTGAAATCACTTCAGTAGTTCCAGAGATAACCCCAACCAACAAACATACAAACAAATTTCACCTTTTCATTACACAATATTAGTATAAATTAAATAAAAAACGAATAAAAAGAGGATTCACCTTAAAAATGGCAACAATAATACAAAACTGTCACATTGCTATGAAACTTACGTAAAAGCTTGCCCTTTAGTAATAACTTTCTAGTAGTATTTTGTAAGAAGCTATTTAAACAAGATCTCGTTTCTCCCTAAAAACCCAATTAACGTAACACAAGATAATACCACACCATTGCCTTTGCTCCAATTAGAGTTTCGAATTAATCATACTAACTCAAAATGGATCTTTGCTTTTCAAATTATAACGGAAAAAGCATGACGATGAGTTACGACTAATTAATCATTATTTGTAATCGCGTTTTGATTGGATCACTAGGTATACAGGAAATAATTGTCATTGGCTAAACGTTTGCGTCAATAGAGGACGTAACGTGGTTATTATCGTCTAATAACTAATCATTAACATATTGAAGCTGTCTGATCTGATAAGGGGTTTATTAATTGATGAAAATTGGCACAAATGTTCAGCAAGAAAACGTCTGAAACAATCTTTTGAGAGCAGGGTTTTTCATAATCTAGAGCAGGGTCTCTCAAACTTATAACCTCACAAACCCTTTAAGTTACTTAGATCGCTGCGAACCTCTTTCAAAACCAATTTTACGTATACAGTAAGTAGTTTAAATAAAAGTTAATACAATCGGAGAAATAATGTTGATATTGTTGTTGGGAAAAAAAAAATGAAAATAATCGATTTATTGATTATTTTTGTTTTTATTTTTATGAAACATTCATAGAATGAAATTCAACATACAATGACAATGCAAAGAAAAATTCGTTAAGCAGCTGGACTTGAACCAGCAACCTCGGTAATCCGTACCACGCTCCACCAATTAAGCTATACTTGACGTTGGTGTACCTAACGAATTTTTCAATGCCTTGTGTCATATTTTATTTGGAAGTTCTCTCCTCAGCGCCATCTATGAGTAGCTTAATCAAGCAGCTCACCCACTACGGAACTTCTACAGTTACGCATTAGTGGCAAGAGATGGAGCTATTTTCTGAATCAATGAAAATAATGATAAATAATGATAAATGATGATGATGAATAGTGATAATAATGATAATAATTGTATGTTGAATTTCATTCTATGAATGTTTCATAAAAATAAAAACAAAAATAATCAATAAATCGATTATTTTCATTGATTCAGAAAATAGCTCCATCTCTTGCCACTAATGCGTAATTGTAGAAGTTCCGTAGTGGGTGAGCTGCTTGATTAAGCTACTCATAGATGGCGCTGAGGAGAGATCTTCCAAATAAAATATGACACAAGGCATTGAAAAATTCGTTAGGTACACCAACGTTAAGTATAGCTTAATTGGTGGAGCGTGGTACGGATTACCGAGGTTGCTGGTTCAAGTCCAGCTGCTTAACGAATTTTTCTTTGCATTGTCATTGTATGTTGAATTTCATTCTATGAATGTTTCATAAAAATAAAAACAAAAATAATCAATAAAACGATTATTTTCATTGATTCAGAAAATTGCTCCATCTCTTGCCACTAATGCGTAATTGTAGAAGTTCCGTAGTGGGTGAGCTGCTTGATTAAGCTACTCATAGATGGCGCTGAGGAGAGATCTTCCAAATAAAATATGACACAAGGCATTGAAAAATTCGTTAGGTACACCAACGTTAAGTATAGCTTAATTGGTGGAGCGTGGTACGGATTACCGAGGTTGCTGGTTCAAGTCCAGCTGCTTAACGAATTTTTCTTTGCATTGTCATTGTATGTTGAATTTCATTCTATGAATGTTTCATAAAATTAAAAACAAAAATAATCAATAAATCGATTATTTTCATTGATTCAGAAAATAGCTCCATCTCTTGCCACTAATGCGTAATTGTAGAAGTTCCGTAGTGGGTGAGCTGCTTGATTAAGCTACTCATAGATGGCGCTGAGGAGAGATCTTCCAAATAAAATATGACACAAGGCATTGGAAAATTCGTTAGGTACACCAACGTTAAGTATAGCTTAATTGGTGGAGCGTGGTACGGATTACCGAGGTTGCTGGTTCAAGTCCAGCTGCTTAACGAATTTTTCTTTGCATTGTCATTGTACGTTTTATTGTTGTTGGGCTTGTTTCTTATTGTTATCACGAATCGAGTCGATTCTGGAGCAATTTTGGTCAATTTTAATCTTAATTCAGATTCAGCATTAAGTCCATATTTCCCTGTTTCGTTTTTATGATGACCACGTGTAAATCTTATCGCGAACCCTCCACGATCATTAGCGAACCCCTGGAAGTTCGCCAACCCCACTTTGAGAAACCCTGATCAAGAGAT
Source organism: Clepsis dumicolana (assembly GCA_963691665.1). Classification (NCBI taxonomy): domain Eukaryota; kingdom Metazoa; phylum Arthropoda; class Insecta; order Lepidoptera; family Tortricidae; genus Clepsis; species Clepsis dumicolana. Next base: position 3,617,698 of record OY829518.1, read on the forward strand.
TGTTGAAATTACAAATAAATTTCGATATTTCGTTAATTTCCAATTTAATGAGGCTATTTATAGAAAGCAGTGCCTTAACATTGCCATGGTAATTTCTAATCCTGTCTATCCCAAGAGTGAAAGGGACAGAACTAGTCGTTAGTAAACGTATTTCAATGGTACCTACTCAAATGATTGATGAAGAATGACTAGGAAATGATGCTATTGTGGGACAGGAAACAATAATTTCACGGAAGTCATTCTTTGCTCGTTGATTTCATTTTTTATTTCTTACAAAAGGACTGTAAATAATTAATCATGTTTTAAGGGGGTGGGGTTGTTTTTCTTTAGTGCATTTATGTCCTCAGGGAGGTTTTTCACCCGTGGTTTTTGCACGATAGTCTAATTTTTCCTCGTAACGGGTGCGGAAAATGTAATAACCATACAATGACAGCGGAAGCTACTTTTCCCTGTTTACAAAAAAATACCCGCTGTTCCCAAGCTCGCAATGTATACATTACAATAAACAGCTTCAGTGCCCATATTAGTCTTGCAAGCACCAAACACCCATAGTTTTATGGGGGTCGGCTGACCCAACAGTTAGCGGTCAGGCGTACTGTGTCCAGGGAATATCCCCACTAATGTTACGTGGGAAAGTGATGTATGAAGTAAAATTAACAATTTAGCCTGGCTGTTGCACACATAAAATTTCCCACCAACTGTTTATGGATTTTCATTAATTATTAAAAGTGCCTAAATTGACCTAAATGGTTGACTTCGTCCGCGTGGGTCATATTTGCTGATGTTGTTAGCCCTAACAGCTAAACATGGGGGCTTTTGTAGCCATTATTTATGACACAAAAAATGTCATGCTATTAGCATAAGCTATTAGCATAGACCAACTAAAGTTAGTTGCTTGCTTTTAGTAATTCGGACTATAGTTTGGCGTGATGTCAAAAAACTGTAATCAGGCCCCTTAAAAATTAACATAAAAATTTTAGTTACAGCCGGTTTCCATGTTAATTAGTTCTTGTCGACTTCCAAACTGTTCCAAAAAATGGGGAAAAAATACAAAAAGGTACTCCAACTGAGATTCCAAACTGTTATTGCCACCTCTAATAATAGCAGGTCTTTAACAACGAACACAATTAGCCCACACGTTCGGTGTAATCCTAGTAACCTACCAGAAAATACTGTTACCAAGTTAGCCAATCTAAGTTAAAGCAAGCGCCGTTGAAATTTATTAAAGTTAAATCTAGGGTAGAAGCTAATTACGCACTCGGCGTTTTGTTTGAACGTCGACATCCGACGAAACGTAACTATATATTTCAACCTAGTACAATTTATATCGACCAGTTTAAAAATATTTCAACATCACCAGCTTTTTTCCGAAACCTTGTTGCTGGCCATAGCAATCCTATAAGAACAAGAGGAAATAATCTTCTAATTACGCTTAAATTCTACGCCCTTGTCGGGATAGTACTCGGCGTTTTCAGTGAGCTCTTTGACAAAAATAAATCAAGATAAAACTAAACCACTAAACTAAACGCGTAGTGCTCAAAATCTAGACTAATTTTGTGTGCAATTATTAGGATTTCTCAAAGCTCTTGAGCCGCTCTTTAATGTCCATTGCTTTAACACCCTCATTTTTCAGACATGCGCCTCAAACGGAACTTTTAAAACTAACAACTTAAGCGTTGCAGTCCGCCGCTAACTATTTTTTGGCTATAGCGTAAAAACTAGATTTGCTTAGTCAGTTCTTGCAACGGTTTTTGAAAGCTTTTGTCCTGCTCTATAATATCCATGCCTTATGTGACCTTGCACAAGTTTGCAACGTGACCAAATTGAGCAGAGTTTGCCTTTTGAAATTGGCTGCCAGCAGTAAAACGTTTAGTGCTCAAAATCTAGACTAATTTTGTGTGCAATTATTAGGATTTCTCAAAGTTCTTGAGCCGCTCTTTAATGTCCATTGCTTTAAAACCCTAATTTTTCAAAAATGCGCCTCGAACGGAACTTTTAAAATTAACAACTTAAGCGTTGCAGTCCGCCGCTAACTATTTTTCGGCTATAGCGTATAAACTAGATTTGCTTAATCGGTTCTTGCGACGGTTTTTAAAAGCTCTTGTCTTGCTCTACAATATCCATGCCTTATGTGACAGTGCACACGTTTCCAACGTGACCAAATTGAGCAGAGTTTGCCTCTTGAAATTGGCTGCCAGCCGTAAAACGCGTAGTGCTCAAAATCTAGACTAATTTTGTGTGCAATCATTAGGTTTTCTCAACGCTCTTGAGCCGCTCTTTAATGTCCATTGCTTTAACGCCCTCATTTTTCAAAAATGCGCCTCGGACGGAACTTTTAAAATTAACAACTTAAGCATTGCAGTCCGCCGCTAACTATTATTCGGCTATAGCGTTCAAACTAGATTTGCTTAGTCGGTTCTTGCAACGGTTTTCGAAAGCTCTTGTCCTGCTCTACAATATCCATGCCTTATGTGACCGTGCACACGTTTCCAACGTGACCAAATTGAGCAGAGTTTGCTTGGTGAAAATTGCCACCAACGGTGTTTGGTGTGAAAAGTAATATTTCAATCTGCTAAGTGGGTACAGGCCACATTTTCTGTTAGATCTTGACTTGTTATATCATACTTTTGCATCTTTCCAAAAAGCACACGTCTTTAAAATTGACAATTTCGATCAAAGTGTTCGTTAGAAGTTTGGTTAGGTAACTTGGATTTTATTACTTAAAACTCTGAGGTTTTGCGTTAAACTGAAGCTTTTCATGAACGACTTGTCATGTTATTAAGAGTAACCACTGTTTCCCCTTTTTTAAGGTGCGAAAATTGAAAGTTAAATTTTGACTTCTTCATTTGGTCGGTTTATAGTCGGCCGCTATATTTTGGCCGCTAACTTCACACCGGTACACTTTGTTAGGCTAGTGAAAAAATCAAAAGGTAAAACTTGTATATTACTAAACATTACCAACAAGGCGAATTTATATAAAGCTTGTTACAAGGAGCAGCCAGGAAAGAAAAATGAGATACGCTGCTTTTCTTGCACAATGTTTGACATTGGAGAGGATGAAACGAAAGTAGGTCGCAATTTGAATAAATTGTAATTATAATGAATTCAAAATCCGTGAAAGACTTAATGAAATAAGTAACTTCAATCGTCGATCGTTACGTAGTTCAAACTTGTATTCATACGAGTAAGAGTTCCAGTATGTAAAACAGCTCAGCCCATTTTCAGTAATACGAGAAGCACCATAAGAGGAAGATATAAAAAATAATGACCTCAAACTAATTTCGTTTACGCTGTACCAAGGAAAGGCTAATCTTTGTCGCAGTGAGCACTGATAACAAGACCATTATCATGTTTCACTCGGAGATAAGCAAGGTTGCTGTTAGGCTGAGTTCAATTAATTATTAGTCACTAAAGGCTGTTTTAATTATTCGAGATTTTCTCCAATGCAGTCGCAAAGGCTATTCCGTATAATTATAGAACCTGCTCACAAAATAAGAGAATAGGGTTGAGAAATGCGACCTGTAGCAGCCGGACAGCCGGACATACGAAAACATTTTTTGCCCAAGCTAAAACAGTGACACAAAGTAACACGTGACATAGAGAATTGATAGAGATGTTGTGCATATTTTTCGCCAAGTATTTTTTTTGTCAAAAAGCATGTAAATTTTGGCACCTAGGTGCACAAAACCTACTTTAAATACTTATTCAGAACAAAAACGGAGAGAAATATTTTGTACATTAGTTAAATACGTAGTTTTAACTGCGATTTCAGTGTTTAAACACGAAAGTCCTCTGTCAACTGACCTATCATTCTCGGCTTAATTACAAACCCGTCCTGGTTTGCAGTGAAATTAAATACAACTTTAGTCGAAAGTCAATACTTGCCTTAGAAATTAATGTATTCATCAATGAAAACCGGAACAAATTTCGTTTAGAAGTTTCTGGAATTAGGGAGGAGGATTATGTTACCTAGTGATAATAATAATTTCAAAGCGATAACGTTTACAAAGTAATCCCATAATAGTGTTATGGTTTTTTTAGGTACGGAACCCTAGCCAAGTCAGATAGGTATTTGCGTGTGATCCTGATTAGAGACTAGTAAAGTTATAAACAAAAATATCCATTACCTTAAAAGATAGCCTACGCACAAATGCTTATTACGCTTAAGAGATAGATCCAAATTCATTTGCGTGGCGTATTCGCTAATCACGGTTTAACCTAGCCAATCACCTTAATCGCTTCATTATTGTTATCTTTGTGAATACCGTGTCTTTGATAATTTTAACAATTTTGAAATTAACCATTTATTATCCTGTCAAATTATTAGTTAATTAAATTAATAAACCATTCATCAGTCCCGGGATCAACAATTATGAAAAAGTACTAAATCCCCGTTACGGGATCTACTTCGAAGGTCAAACAGAACTGTGGAAACTGTGTGTGTGTGTGGGGATACTGTGGTCATTTACCTCAAAAAATATTACAGTCTGGGGGGGCAAACGACACAATGGCAGCCAGTCACGGGTAATTGTGCTGTATCGAACAGTGACGAAATGGCTTGGACAAGACCTCTTTTGTTTTCGACGTATTTATACAGAACATTCTCTGAGAGCAGTCTGTATGCAATCTGTATAAAAGTAGCTTTCCACTTGATACGGGGGGTCAGAACAAGAACCAGTGATGAATTTTTGCTGTATGTTAATGATCATTATAATACTCAATGTCGGCATGCATAGTTTGACGGGCATATGCTTATATGAATATGAAACTTTTATTCAGCTATTCGATTAAGATTAACGTGTAGAAGATGGACGTATATAATTTTATTAAAAACATAATGGAATGATCTGAAATATGCCACTTACAAGTATGTGAGTACCTACAACTTTCATAAAATAAGTAGAGCATTTTTAGCATACTTATATTAGATCTTTCAAACTATTAAAAGTGAAATAATGTGTATTTTAATTAGGCTTGCCAGTGTTTAGGCGTGTGTCTAAGATCGTCTGTATCCTTCAAATGAAAAATCATTATCAAAAAATAAATGGTGTATTCTAACAAATGGAGAAATGCTAAATATACTAGTATTGTGCCGGAAGACGTGTAAACCTGTTATTCTATTATGTCATGTAGTGCTTTTTAGGGTTCCGTACCTCAAAAGGACAAAACGGAACCCTTAAAGGATCACTTTGTTGTCTGTCTGTCTGTCTGTTAAGACCCTTTTTCTCTGGAACGCGTGGAGGTAGGATGCTGAAATTAATACCAAATACTCAAACCTGCGGTCCCTTGAAGCTGTGAAAAAATCAAGCATCGAAGTCAACGCAATCAAAAGATACAGTCATTAAAAAAGTCGTTTCCATACAAATTGCCGTTTATTGAAAACCTAAAGGGTACTTCCAGTTGTCCTAGAAACTTGAAATTTGGTATGAAGGTAGCTCTTATAGTACAACCACTCAGAAAAGTCTCAAAGTCTTAAATTTTTATGTCTGTCTCTAGATTTCGAGGACCAATATAACCCCTTGACCCCAACTTGACCCCACACTGCGTACATTTTGCTTAAGAGGAGGGCTCTGCTTATACTGGACTTTTTAAAACACTGGGGAAAAGCGTTAAAATCTTTCTACGGAACCCTCGTGCGCGAGTCCGACTCGCACATGGCCGGTTTTTCGCTATTAGAAAGCCCCAAAATCGTAGCCTTAGCAAGCTAAATATGTGTCAAATAAAACCCGGTTACAACGCTTGACGGCAATCGGTCGCCTGTGAAACGCTCTTCACCTTTTGTATACAGTGCTGTTCCTTCTTGCACCATTCGTGTTTAATACTACTTCCTAGTTTTATAACATTCGTAAATTCAATGATTGATATAACTTTAGATGAGACGACAAACCACTATTTAGATTGTGAATATTTACTTACTTCTTAACTAGTAATTAGTACTTTTACAATTAATTATTTCATTCGCCAAAATGTGCGTAAATAGCCAAAGTAATATTCGTAAAAAAAAAAAATTTGAACTTTCAATTCAACTATCTGTATTTTAATACTTAAAAAAGTAAAACCGCCTTCAAAAAATAAAACATTAGAAAAAAAAACGTAAAATAATGATAAATAAATAAAATAAAATAAAACGCTTTTATTTCGGACAACAGAAACTAAAGCCCAAAGTTTTATGGCCTAGCACTAAGCAGCAGAAATATGAAGTCGGTGCGGTACGAGCGGAATATTCTTTGAATGAAGCACCGACTTCATATTTCTGCTGCTTAGTGCTAGGCCATAAAACTTTGGGCTTTAGTTTCTGTTGTCCGAAATAAACGCATTTCATTTTATTTTATTTATTATCATTATTTTAGAGGATTATTTTACGTTTTCTTTCTAAGGTTTTTTTTTTGAAGGCGGTTTTACTTTTTTTGTTAAAAGATTTTTATTTTACAATTTTACGTTGATTTAACATTTTCAGAATTATCCTCCAACTCCTAACCGTTAAGGAGTTGTACCTTCCATCATCAGCTCATCAACATGAGATGATGACTACCGGACGCAAATACTTGAATATCCTTAAAAAATATATGAAACACATGACACGTGCCTATAAAATTTGAGGGTTGCCCTCGTTTTCCCTGAGATCCCATCATCAGATCATGATTTGGTGACAGTGGGACCACCTCAGGAGTATACCCTTTCGGACAATGATTTAACATTTTCAGAATTATCCTCCAACTCCTAACCGCTAAGGAGTTGTACCTTCCATCATCATCTCATCATCATGAGATGATGACTACCAGACGCAAATACTTGAATAACCTTAGAAAACATATGAAACACAGTACGTGCCTGTAAAATTTGAGGGTTGCCCTCGATTTCCCTGGGTTCCCATCATCAGATCATGACTTGGTGACAATGGGACCACCTCAGGAGTATACTATTTCGATTAAAAAAAGAATTTTGAAAATCGGTCTACAACTGACGGAGTAATCGATGAACATACATAAAAAAAAATACATACAGTGGAACTTAGAACCTCCTCCTTTTTTGAAGTCGGTTAAAAATCACCATTATTGTGTTAAGTAAATACCTACCTACTTTTACAAATAAAATAGGTACCGGAATCTAAAGAATACAGTTTGATATCATGGAACGAAAAAATATATAATGTAAAACGATATGGTAATCATAATCAACAATTGCAATTTTTACCAAATGCCTTGTCGTCTTTCGTTCCGCTTCGCTTTGGCATTCGCCGTCTCTTTCTCGCGTGATTTTGTACCGTTTGACAGAAAAAGATGGGGAAGCCAAAGAGAATCAGAGCGCGTTAGACAATTAAATAAGGCCTCGGCACTGCCAGTACAGCTTAGTTTGTAAACACAAAGTTAGTACACCCCACTTTTTTATTTCCCTCCACCCAACCCCCATAAAACTAAAGGAGTCACTTACCGTTACCAAGAAGAATAAAGCAAGCAAAGCGCGGCTAGTGATCCGGAAAAGTCACGCTCCGAGCCGGGAGTGATAGCTACGTGTTTGAGGTTATGTGCACGTTAGGTACTACAGTATACTGTTTATTTCCTTGTGTTAATTATCTGTAAATAGAAATAATGTTCCTTGAATGATATAGTATCTTTCTACTTAATTGCTAGTAGTAGTATATTGTAGACTGGCCGTTAAGGTGTCAGACTTTTGGGGTGGCGCGTATCCAAATAGAAGTGTTGTTGAAAATCGAATGGATGCGGATAGCGCAAACTCGACGAGAGTGGCAGTGGACGTCATTCTGATGACATTGTAGTGATGGCAGTTAACGACGTAATAAAAAAAAGTGTATGAACTATGAAGGTTTAGGTTACAGAACAGTAGATCTATACGAATTAAAAGTAATGTATCGTTTGAGCACGCAATAATTTTTAAAACAACATTTTGAAACTAGTTCAATGAATCATGTTGTTTTTTTCTCATAACTTACGAAACAAAGACTATCCAAGTCGCGCTAAAGCATCACTTTTCATGGAAAAACGGCTAAGCCCTTGTGATTTTTATGACGTAAAACTGACGTGCAGAATTATAAATGGTTTTGTGGCGAGAACAGACATCCTTTTTTATTTTCAGTCTGTCTGTTCTTTTTGCGATCGTCTTGCAATTTTTATCGTAAAGCTAACGAAGTTTGAGCGATACGCCAAGGATTTTATAGGTACTGTTCGTGTTTCTTCAATAAAGTTCGTATTGGACGGGTTGAAATGAAGCTGTGGATATTGCGGAGCAGAGAGACGCGATTTAACTTTTTTTGCTGAAAGAAATCTTAGTTAAACAGTGATTAAGAGAAACGGCCAGGAACGTGTTGGAAACCGGATAGGGTTCCGTAGCCGTAACGTAAAAAGTCCTTGCAAAAGTTTGTTAACTACGGAATCCTAAAAACGGTTTTACTCTACGAGTATTCCATTGACATATTTTAGGGGGAAAAGCGGTTAAACTGGCTCTAACTCTTTTTTCGAGCTTTCTTTTTAAATACCTATTGTGATTTGTATTTGTATTTCAAGTACGATAAATACACATTCCAACCCCAAAAACCGCAAGCAGAACTCCGATAACATAAATTATGTGCTTCAGATTAGATAGACTAGCTGAAGCTTAAACTTGGTTAATTTAACTAATTTGATTGGCGAACTATCTGGTATTAAGTAGGTTAAGCCTGCTTAAAAGGTCTCTTTTCGATTCACAGTGCTCTGTACTGATGCCTCGGGCTTATTCAAAGCCGATGCTTCCAACACGGCTGGGATTAGTTGGAACCACGACTGGAATAAATATGTTGTTGTTTGATTACGAGGAACTAGCGTCGTGGCTCTGTTTTGCATGTAAGATCGAAAAGTAAAATTGGGATGTACTATCGAACCAACTGAATCACTGGCACCTTTTCATAGAAAATGTCATGGCGACGTCGCAATGCTTGATAAGGAAAATCATGATGAAACTAACTGTGGGTCTGGAATCAAATGGGTGGACTGTACTAAAAAAAACCATCTCAGTTTATATTCAAGATCGAGACGTTTTCTTGTGTCGAAATTTTCACTAGAGACTCAGATAATGTGTAAGTATACGAGGGCTGTTTGATAAGTACTCGTTTATGGAAAAAAAACATTTTTTTTTGTATATATGCATTTATTTTTCTACGTAGTCAACTTTTAACTCTATACATTTGTTCCACCTATACTCAAACTTCAATAAACCATCCAAAAAGTATGATTTTGGAAAGTCATTAAAATAGGCCTCTGTGGCGGCAATGACTTCGTCATTTGATCCAAATCGCTTGCCACCGAGCCATTTTTTTAGGTTGGGAAACAAAAAGAAATCGCATGGGGCCAAATCTAGAGAATACGGGGGGGTGAGACAATAGTTCGTAGCTTAATTGTGCTAATTTAGCCGTCACAACTCTGGACGAATGAGCCGGGGCGTTGTCGTGATGAAACAGTACTTTTTTCTTTTTTAAATGGGGTCGTTTGTCCTTCAACACGGCGTCAAATTCATCCAATAAATTGGCATAGTACTGCCCTGTTATTGTTTTTCCCTTTTCTAAATAGTCTATATGTATAATACCCTGCGCATCCCAAAAAACGGTCGCCATGACCTTTCCAGCCGATGGGACGGTTTTTGCTTTCTTTGGAGCAGGTTCACCCGGTAAAATCCACTGCTTCGACTGCTTTTTCATTTCCGGGGTGTAGTGGTGGACCCACGTTTCGTCCACGGTCACGAAACGACGCAGAAACTCCTTCGGGTTACGTTTGAACACGGCCAAACACTGCTCCGAAGTAGTCAGTCGGTTCCGTTTTTGCTCCTCCGTGAGTAAACGCGGCACCCACCTCGCCGATACTTTCTTCATACCCAATTTTTCTTCTAATACGTGTTGTACCCTCTCGATTGAAACGTTTACAGCATCAACGATTTCTCGAAGTTTAATTCGGCGGTCGGCTAAAACGATGTTTTCAATTTTCTTAACCATATCGTCTGTAGTCACCTCAACTGGCCGGTCTGGGCGATCCTCATCAAAAACGGTTGTTCTGCCCCGCTTAAACTCGTTATACCAATATCTGACGGTTGTCATAGAAGGAGCACATTCATGGTAAACCGCTTGCATTCTTACTTTTATTTCATCACATGTTTTTCCTTCCAAAAATAAGAATCTAATTACAGACCGATACTGTTCTTTCTCCATTTTAACAATTTTAAGTTCACGCCTTCACTGAATCGTTGTCAAATAAGAAAAAAAACAAAAGAATGCCATTTTTTTTTAATTTTCCCACCTCTGAAAAATGGCTTAAAAATGTGGTATACTATTTGCGGCCAGTGATAGTAATATATTTAGAAAACGGGTACATATCAACCAGCCCTCGTACATCACACACAAGATACGTCTTTCGAACACGTAGCAAACTACGACTGCAGTGTGTGAACCACAAAATGAGATACCGCTTTAAATCCTTACCAATATAATTTCCGTCTTTATGACTGCTACAGAAGCAAATGTAGTTACTTCGAGGACTCAGAACAGTTCCACAGTAATCACGGAGGTTAAACTAACTAAAGGCGCGGCGCGAGGTTATGGCGTTACCTACCTTTTAATTAAACCGGCCGCGATCCGCTAAGTGAAATAGAAAATTAAGTGGCTTTCGAGCGTCATTGAAATAGTTAGGGTATTTAACAGATTAAGCGGTTTCAGGTCAGCTTGCAGTTCTGTTGTGCTAAGAAAAGGCGTATTTTATTTTCAATTTTTTTTAAATGACGGAGCATGAGGGTTACCTGGAGGATGACGATGTGATGATGATGTGTGGGGACGCCCGGCTGGATCTGGCGGACTTTCGACGTTTATTCAGCCCAGTTCCTCGTGGTTTGAAGCCGACAATTGCTGTCCCAGCTGTGATCGTAACTGTATCTTTTGATTGCGTTGACTTAGAAGTTTGATTTTTTCACATCTTCAAGGGATCGCAGGCCTGAGTAGGTATTTGATATTAATCTCAGTTTGCTAGCTCCATGCGTTCCAGAGAAAAATAATCTTGACAGATAGATAGACGGACGAACAACAAAGTGATCTTATAAAGGTTCAGTTTTGCGATACGGGATTCTATAAATGACTAAAATAATCACAAACTGACAATTTGACTGCAATTATTAAAAAAAAAACCATTCCAATGTGTGTCGGTCCTTCGAACTGTGTAGGAAAAGAACTCGATACTGTCGCATGCGAGTCACGTATTACTGTTCCATGAAGACTTAAAATAATGCCGCAGTGGAATTGAAGCACTTGGAAAATGGCCATTATGCATTCTTACGGGTAAGTACTTAAAGGCGATACGGGGGAACATAATTGGACTGGCTTATGCAGTAAAGTAACAAAAACAAAAATAGCCCATTTTTGATTCGCAACACTTGATAATAATTCTTGAGAAAACATGCGAATTATTTTTAGAGCAACATGTCAATAACCATAATAATTTAGATGTCATACTCCATTGTATGCATTCTATAAATAACTGTTTTTGGGTCAGAGTGGTGTACTATTACCATTCATATAGCATCGTATGTACCGTAATGAACATCCAGTTACCTATAACATGATATTTGGATAGATTTAAGGACACAAATTAATACATTGTCTGAAGGACATTTAGCACACTACACTACATTATTACAAGCTGTTATTCAACTTGCACTGTTCATATGTACGTAAGTTCGCAACTATATAATGTTAAGTAGTAAGTTGTCCGTCAATTCTTGCAACTGAACTTTAAAGCAGTTATCCTCAAACGATTGAGATGACATTTGGCATACTTATGTAAATCCGGTGACAACATCTGGTAGTGAAATCTTTGTGGTACTGCTGGGATCGTCTCCACAGGAGGGAAATTTTCAACGGCTAATCGCCACAAATCGTCGCTAAGTGAGTTAGTTGTAGCCAAGTTGTAGCTGGCGACGTCGCCTTGGCGTTAGTTAGGCCCTTAGCGGAAAAATCCAAGTTGCATAAACCCATCTTTACTTCAGGAGTCAGGGCCATGCCTCCAAATAATACCGCCAGTAATAATAAAAGTGCCATAAACCGCAGTTCGCTTTGTACAAGACAATAAGCCGTTATTGCCGGAGCGTGCATCTTTGTTCCAGTCGACATGTGATCTTATTTCTATAGTCGTGTCTATGGGGCTATTTAGCCCGATTTACGCATCGATGGGGCAGAGAGGTCGCCGTACCGTAGTTTCAATAGATATTAATACACTTAGCTACCTGATGGTTTTTTTATTTTTTATAGATAGAGGGAGGCAAACGAGCAAACGGGTCACCTGATGTTAAGTGATCACCGCCACCCATGAGAACCAGCAACCCCTAGAGGGTCACTAGTCCGCTGCCGGCCTTTAAGGGAACAATATACGCTTTTCTTGAAGGCCCCTTAGTTGGGAATACCGCTGATGTTAGACATTAAAATACTAACCATAGATTTAAGTTTGTAACTTCTAACACTATGGATTTAAAGTTTGAAATAAATGATTTGTATTTTGTATTTGTATATATGAAAGATAAGGTTAATAAATAATAAAAAATAAAAATAAAATTATTTATTGGCAGACAACTGGGGTCCATACGTGTTAGTAATACAATAATAAGCCTTAAATTTCTATGTAAGGTACGAAGCACATAAATTTTATAGATAAACAAAAGCAACACGCAGCCGACTCAGCTCGGCGCACGCAGCACATGCAGCTCGGTGAGCCGGCCGAGCGCGGCGCTGTCCGGACGGGCGGCTAGCGCCTGCAGAAGGCTGTTCGCGCTTCCCCTAATCCGGTGCACCATCGAGGCAATGTTTTTACGCATAAGTGCAAAAAAATCGTCTGTATGCGCATGGGCAAACATACCCGAAGCACTACATCGTGGCGGAAGTCGCAACAATGCCCTGAAAGCATTGTTATACTGGATGCGCAGGGTATTATACCCTTTTTGGGTATAACTAGACCACAGGCTACTGGAGTAAAATGTTTGGCAGAAAGCTTTAAACAGAGTAATCTTTACTGGAACAGTGCAACCAGCGAATCTGCGAGCCAACATGTTACCCCTTACAGCTAGCGCCCTGCGCTCCCTTTCGATATCACAATCATCTCTAAAGTCTTCGGTAACTATGTGCCCAAGATATTTAAATTGTGACACCCTTTACACAATCGAACCGTTTAGAGTTACAGGAGAAACAAAGCTTGTCATTTTTAATTTTCTTTTAAATACAAGCGGTCTTTTTAGCATTATAAAGTAATCCATGTCTTTCAGCATATTTTTCACAAATTGACAGCAAGACTCGAAGACTCGAGGAGGAAGAATCGAGGGACTCAGCAGAACCATGTCATCAGCAGAGCTAATGTTGTTGAAACAAACATCATCCACGTGACAACCAACATGGGTACTGCTGAGCTCCAATAATAGGCAGTATTTTCAACGCGGCGTACATACGCCTATGGGCATTTAATAATACTATAACGACTATAGGAAACGACCACATTTTGTTAATTAAACTTGATTAAACGAAAGATCACGGGGATAAAAATTAACGCGAATTGAAGTTTTTGGGTGTTTGATCGCTTCCTACGCCACTATTGTTGTGAACTTTTTATTAGGAATAACTAAGAAAGACGATTTACCGAACTATAAGTACGGGTAAGTGTGGTGGGTTATATTTAGAGGTAATAAGTAGGTATATTTAAATACATGTTAAATAAGGAGTGCAGTATTCGCCACAAACTGTGCTGCAGTTTAGCGAAGTATTTACAATAATTATGTATGTTGTTAGTTATGAAATAAATTAAAAAATACATATGAATAAAAAAAAAATCAAGTCCTAATGTTTTGTCGTGCTCTTGGGAAAGACCTAGAATATATATGTGTAATAATAACTATTTCCTACCCCGACGTAGGTCCAATAAAATTAATGCGGTCATCATGTGCTTTTATGCTATTGGAAAAACGTCGTCATTCTGCCAATTTAAAATGCACAAAATTTAAAACCACTTTCCCGTTACAAAACTAGCCGCCCTATCAAGACGAGACGCCCGAGATGATTTTTCTCCCCTGACACTTGCGCTCAATTATTCTAAAAGTAATTAATGACTCAGTTTGAAACTTTATTAAATAACTATGACAAAGTAATCCCTCAGCCGGGTGGTTCGATTAATATTCCTTAACTACCTAATCAGTTCTTTCATTTAAAAGACTAATGACGACGCGTTTGTATTCGTCGGGCCTATAGCTAGCGCGGTCACGGAAATCCAGCTAATACCCCCATTAGTTTAAGGAATACGAAAAATCATGCTTTCATAATAATATTTCATTTGTAGCAATTGCATTTTTTTCTCGGCTAAAAAAAGTGGCGAGCTATTGACGTCCTCATATAGACATTTGTCCACCTACGAGACTGTAGGGTACATATTTAAATTAGGTACTTGTTTACTAGGTGCAAGGAATCCGTTTATAAAACAAACTTTGATTGAAAACTGCTCTGGGATTATGCTTTAACTTTGATTTAAAAAAAAATTAATCAGATCATCAATCAATTAAGTGCCAATTAAATATTTTACTAAAATGCGTTCAATTAAATTTACCATAACTCTTTAGCTTGTTTCCCTATGGAAATTGACGCTGAAGTTTCGACTAATTGTCGTAGTATATTGGGTCTCTAAGTAAATCAAAGCTCCAACATCCGCCAATTCAATGTTGTACCAACAGTCCAACACGTCACCTGCTGCGTTCACAATACATTCGTAATTGCATCTGTGTTAGACTAAAAGATTCCGCTTGTAGCAACACTGCATCACATTTATTGTCACCATCAACGTGTTTGAGACTGTAATGTTGGTACACTTGTCCTTAGCATTACACATTTTTGTCTCGCCTTTAAATTTGACATTTCCTAACTGTATAATTCTGTACTGCATCTGTGCATTAGAAAAATAAACCATCTTCCGTCCACCGTCTTGCTGCAAGACGGTGGACGGAAGGTGATTTATTTTTTTATGTGTGTTGTTTGATTTATTATAAAATCGCCCTAAACAGTCTAAAATACATCATAAGACAAAGAAATAATAATAATAAAGGACTAGTCAACTGCAGGACAGGCTGTCGTGTCTTTTTTTTATCAGCTTGGCATATGCACCTTGTGCACGTTCGTCCAAACCTCTACCATCATCTTATTTGCTAATCCTGCCGCTAAGCAGCAGTGCTTGTACTGTTGTGTTCCGGTGTGGAGAGTAAGACAGCCGGTGTAATTACGGACACAAGAGACATTTCATCTTAACTGTCTAGCTTGGCAAAGTATCTGCAAACCCCTAGGGGTTGCCGGTGTCTATGGGCAGTGGTGATCACTTACCATCAAGTGACCCATTTGCTCGTTTGCCGTCCTTTTGGTAAAAAAAAATATAATAAAAACAACAACAAAACCACCCACCACCACCACCATACTGTTTACAGAATAGACTCTAGCTATCATCAAGTCCTATTAAGAAGGGTACCGAATACAAACTTACCGCTATAAGCCTTACACATACACTCATATCTTAATTTGAAGACATTGTTGGCAAAACTAAGTTTCAAATAACGACTTACGCATAAACAAAACTTATTACTCACGATTGTTCTCCCAGGTGGCGCCATCTTAACACTGGGCGGATTCATTTCAACAAACACTGTGACAGAATGTGTCAATGTGGCAGAATTTCTGTCAAACAAGTGGCACCGATGGACTTCCGTTTAAAGTCTGCGTTACCTTATAAATCTTACACTTAATTTCAAAACAGACGGTAGATAGTTCGAGAAGGTTGTCAAATGAAGGCCATTAGGCTAGGATACGTCGCATAGGGCAGCCCCCTGCAAGATAAATGGTCAACTTGATTGACATTCAGCCCCCCCCCTAGTATACCAAAATGTAGACTTTATTGCTTACTTAATTGAGGATTATTCTATTGTACATTTTATTGCGGGCATGCTATAGAAACATAAAATTAACCCTACGTTTAAATTTATCCCGGCGAACTGTTGAAAGAGTAGTAATTGTGGTTATCTACATTTGTCTTAACATCCTAGAGCAATAGATAAATTGTCTGCTCAGTGGCCAAGTGTAGATTTTTATCCCACGGCATAATTTAGCGTGCTAGCCACCGCGACAAAATCGTTTGTAGATAAACCTTACCGTGCTAGGGCGGCTGTATGCAACACTGGTATCTTTAGATGCAAGAGTGAGATCGTACGCTGAGTAAGTTAATCTTTGGCACATATCTATGTTATCACTAGATATTACTCGGTTAAAATGAGATGATGATACCTATTTCTATCTATCTGAAGCGTCGGATGATATAACATCTTCGCCTAAACTTCAACTATAACTTAAACGTAACCGAGACATCGCAATGCAAACTTCAGCCAAATTATTAAGAAGTTTCACGCCAAACTTGGCATGCTGACATCTCAGACGTAATGTGCTGCGCTATCAGATGTGCTCAGAAAATAATATTATATTTTTAGGGTTGCTAAAAGAAAACCCGTTTGCTAAACACCTGCAAAGCTTAGTAGCTCAGTAGCTTAGTCTGGGACGATGGGCGTCTAGTCTAGGTTTTCTGAAATTAATTTGAAAGAGTATTGCATAACAGAAAATCAAATGAGACATAATGAAAACGGGATATTGACCGCGATCACCTTATAGATTTGATGAGCTCCCGATATTTTGACGCAGTTACATGCATCATGATCACGGGCAAACTGACGAAACAAGGGTAGATACTAATGTTGTTGACTATGTCCAATGCAATTAACCGCGAATCTTTTAAAACTGTTAAATGAATTTAGACTTATTTTAATGAAATGTATTGCTACTCGCTACTGCTAGGGGAGTCAGGCAAGGGGATGTTATATCCCCGAAACTGTTCTCCAATGCACTGGAAGATGTTTTTAAGTTACTGGACTGGAGCGTACACGGCATAAATATCAACGGCACATACATCTCTCACCTCCGTTTTGCCGACGACATAGTGATAATGGCAGAGTCGCTGCAGGAATTGACTGACATGCTGAATAGCCTCAACGCTGCCTTCCGACGTGTGGGTCTCGGAATGAATTTGGACAAGACCAAGGTTATGTTCAACAACCATGTCATTCCGAGACCGGTTACCGTCGGTGGCGCCACACTCGAAGTTGTGCCTGAGTATGTCTTGGTCAGGCTATACAACTCGGTTGGACTGCTTTCGGGAAACTTCGGCATATCCTGTCGTCAGATATCCCTCAGTGCCTAAAGACTAAAGTCTTCAACCAGTGCGTCCTACCAGTTTTAACCTACGGAGCCGGAACGTGGACCTTGATTGCGAGGTTAGTCCATACATTCCGAGTCACTCAGCGAGCTATGGAGAGAGCAATGTTAGGGATTTCTTTGAAGGATAAAATCCGCAATCACATTATCCGACAAAGAACTAAAATCACCGACATTGCTCAAAAGAAAGAAAGAATTAGTTCGTTGAAATGGCGTTGGGCTGGCCACGTATGTCGTAGGAACGATGAACGGTGGAGCAAACGAGTCCTCGAATGGAGACCACGAACGGGGAAACGTAGTGTGGGGCGTCCTGAGGCACGATGGACGGACGACCTCAAGAGGGTTGCTGGCGGCCGATGGATGCGAGGGGCCGAAGACAGAGTGTTGTGGCACGCCATGGAAAAGGCCTATGTCCAGCAGTGCACTGCTGTGGGCTGATGATGATGATGATTGCTACTCGGTATTAGGAATATTATGCAAATCAGTGTGACACTTCGAAGATGTAAGCCCTAAGATATTTGTACTTAGGTAGATGAAATAAAAGGTGTAGTTAAGACACTAATAACATTTATTATCAAATCCATTTCTTTACCATATACATTAAATTAAACAATAATATCAGTACAACACACTCAACACAGACCTAAACAAAAACGGCATAATAATACATTATAATCTGCATGCTCTAACCAAATCCCCAGTCCAAGAAGGTATCATCGCCACGTGGTAGTTAAGGCACCCAGAACACTGGCCGCTTTGGCTCGCTGTATAGCGAGACTCAGCCACTGCGCAAAGTAGCCACCCGCTCGCAAATCGCCAAAAGAGATGATCGCGTCGATATGGTCTTTGCATAACTCCTTGGTGTGCAACGACCAAGGACTCAAAGTTTCCACAGCCAGCGCTGCAAATTCATAGTGCGCGCAAAGCTGTGAATACTTTTTGCATTTACTAACTAGCGCTATAATTGGATATAACTGTGGCAGAAAACTGAAACAAGCCTCAGCCTCACGGGCTTTCAGAATTACCATATTATCGAGGCGTAGAAAAACTAAGGACGGGAATCCGGGAAATTGGGCGGCTCCCTACTTTATTTATAACGTGGGATAATACAAAAAAGGGCATGGAACTATTTGGAAACTAATCGCGCGGACTGAATGCTAGAGTACAGCGGGAATACATTCAGAGAACAAACGGGAGGTACCTATCCCACGCGCTCTAACGACTTTTCCCACTTTGAAATTTCACCCATGAAAATAGCGCAAACTGTGAGTTAGAGGGCGAAACTTTTGTTTTTGCGTTGACGACTTCGATGCGTAGTTTCTTTGTTTCTCGGAGTAGTGAACTTATATTTTGTCAGGTGGAGTACGTGCTGGTCTAGCTAACGTATGTGCAAAGTTTCAATACGTACATAAATGTCTCATTTTAAGGAATCGTGCTTTTTTTTGCCATGGAAAATAATTATTTTAATTAAATTTTACAATTTATGAGTAACACTAACACGAAACAATACGGTAGCACTACATTCGTAATAATTACTTAAGTAAAAAATAAGAAAACGTGCAATTCACTTTTACCTCGCCCCTTGGGAAAACAAATTGCACAGAATTTAATTTTATTCATAACATTAAACAATACACATTATTCACAACATCCGTACAAATTGTTAAGTAAATCTCACCGGGCATAATGAAACTGGGTTACACCGAATAGGAAGTAACGCTAGATTGTCGAAACAATGCAAATGAGATTGTATTTTACGGTTAAATTAATCTCGACTCTCGCTCAGACTGCACCTAAATGATCCCGTCTACAACTATTAAGCTAACAGGAACAAAACACGGCGGGACTTTGAAGCTTAAGATAGCCGAAAATTTTCGCTCTTATTAATGGAAGTTCACAACTAAGTGACACTAATTTGAACGGACAAGATAGCATTTAATCTATTACACTCAAAATACAGAACAAACCAGAACCCGCGAGCTTAGCTAAAACTAAAACACCTAAAACTACACTTAAATAGTGTTTAAAATGTTTATTAAAAAAATTGAGTTTCACGCTCGCAATAACACTCACACATACATTACGTGGTGATTATTTATGCTATTATTCATAAACGTAACTCAAGCCTCCATTAGTTAAAATAGGTTTTGTCGTTTTCTTACTAACGGAAATGTCAATGTGACATTAAAAGGACAAACGAACTTTGAGGGCGTTTTAGTTAAAATAGGTTTATGAATAATAGGGTAGCCCTAATAGGAGGTTTGAGTGACGTTTATGAATAATGGCATTAGACATTAACGGGAATGACCACCAGTCAAATACTTTTGATAGCCTTATTAAAGAAAGAAAACCATTTATTGCCACACAAAATGATTAATAGAAAAAAAAGTAATACAATTAGGCCCGTTGTTGATCTCACCAGATGGCTGAATGCTAAGATGGAAGCGAAATGAAAAACAGACATACACTTAAATAGTGTAGTTTTACGTAGTCAATACTCAATTCTTTATTGCTCTTCCACAGTGTAAGTACAAGCTGTTTAATAAGTATAATGTAATCATCATGGGCCCTGTTGGGCGCAGCAATATTTTGATGAGAGGGCAACCTTTACATAATTATTGCACATGACAATTTTATTACATCTGAAATGTGCATAAAATAAAATAACATTTTATGCACGGATGCACGGATACACGCAGCGCATTCGTGACGTGTGTACGAATGACAATGTTAATTAGCCCCTTCTCGTGTCGTTCTTACACGCAGAAATGCCGTTGGGCTTATAAAAAACAATAGGATTATGTTTCAAGTGTTAACAAGTAGCAAAATCAATAATAAATGGACACAGTGCGCGGTGTGCGGTTATATGATTGAACGCGGCTTCTAGTTAAATAAATAAATAAATATCATGGGAATAGAGTGTATCTTTCTTAAATGGCAGGGAATTACTCATTCCAGCTAAATCTATGTACTTATGCGTCAAAGCCTTTCGTATTACCCAACTAACGAAACATAAAGGAAAGCACTCAATCACCCTTCCTTTAGAGCTTGTACCCCATCGACAGCCCAAATTACGTTTAGCAACACGAAACTAATTCTCGAATTTGCTTCGAAAAACAAGATGATTTTGATGTTTTTGACCGACTTCAAAAGGGTTCTCAATTCGACTGTATGTCTGTTTTTCATTTCGCTTCCATCTTAGCATTCAGCCATCTGGTGAGATCAACAACGGCCCTAATTGTATTACTTTTTTTTCTATTAATCATTTTGTGTGGCAATAAATGGTTTTCTTTCTTTCTTTCTTTCTTTAATAAGGCTATCAAAAGTATTTGACTGGTGGTCATTCCCGTTAATGTCTAATGCCATTATTCATAAACGTCACTCAAACCTCCTATTAGGGCTACCCTATTATTCATAAACCTATTTTAACTAAAACGCCCTCAAAGTTCGTTTGTCCTTTTAATGTCACATTGACATTTCCGTTAGTAAGAAAACGACAAAACCTATTTTAACTAATGGAGGCTTGAGTTACGTTTATGAATAATAGCATAAATAATCACCACGTAATGTATGTGTGAGTGTTATTGCGAGCGTGAAACTCAATTTTTTTAATAAACATTTTTATTCGTTATTTAGTAAATTTTTGTATGTATTTGTGCACATGTCGCCTGCATTTAGTATGATTCTCTGAGACCCTAACACACCTACCTGTGCGTGTAGGTAGAAATGCAATTTGAATATCCATAGAGACATCAGAGGACCCGCATTAGGAGGGCAACGAGGGGAAAAGGGACACTTACATGACCTGAAAAGGGTGCCGACGAGAAATCCAAACGTTTATTTGATAGAACTCTCGATATCCGACAGGCTTGCTTAGCACACACGGAATTTCAATTAATTGCAGTAATAGGTATAGGACGGATAGTACTGTATCCAACTATATTGTATGTCCTTTCTATTACCGTCAAAGCTCTGTCTGTGGCCTGTAATTCTACTGTTGTGACTTGTCAAAATATAACATGGACGACCGGATAGCCTAGTGGTTAGCGACCCTGACTATGAAGCTTGAGGTCCCGGGTTCGAATCCCAGTCGGGGCAGATGTTTGCATGATGAATATAAATGTTTGTTCTCGGGTCTTGGATGTTTAATATGTATATAAGTATGTATTTATCTATATAAGTATGTTTATCCGTTGTCTAGTATCCATAGTACAGGCTTTGCCTAGTTTGGTTAGTTTGGGTTAGGTCAGTTGGTGTCAATTTGTCCCATGATATTTATTTATTTATTTATTTATAATACTTATTGCCGCTTATGGTTTTACTTACTGTAACTTACTGTAATCTGATTGCGATGAGAAGACATTCCGCTCATATCAGACGGTCTAGTACCTATACAACACAGAAATATGAATTCTGATTTGAAAGCAATTCAGCACTTGGTCAACTTGATGAAAAATTTATAATTTGTGTCGGAAATATTTCGCTTTAGTTAAGTATCATTTGCACCAAATAATAATTAATCAACTTTTAGTGGCGCGGTAATCCGCTAGCTAATGCAAAGAAGTCAAATTATCTTACTAAAGCCGAGTTTTACGACAATACCACCGTTTATTTTTAGGTTCTAGCGAGTCTCGTGCTAGAGTAACCAGTAATAGGTTTAAGATAGAGGTGGCACCGCCAAGAGGGACTAGGTGTCCCTCCAAAGGTATTAACGGTATCTAAGAACATTCACGACGCTCTTATGGGCGATATCCGTTTTGGAAAATGTATTCTTACAAGTTACGACTGTTTATAAGTGCGAAAAAAGAAGCGCCTTAATAAATGTGTACTGCAAAATGTGTTTCTAGAATTAGCTGTAGAAAATGCATTTTTAATTATTTGTGTTTTTTGAAATATTGGTAAGTACTCCATAAGTACTCGTACTATAGTGAAATAAACGAATCACTCACATTGTGGGAGACGGGGGTTGCAGTGGAATGTTAAAGTCCGGAAACAATTAAATGTTTATTGTTTTACTCTATAAAAGTCACTCTAAAACTATGTTAGTTATAAATGTTGAATAAATGTTAAAAGTTAATATAATAATGTTTGTATCGAATGCACCCGGTCGCGGCGGTTCCGAAATATGCACTAAAGTATTGCTCTATATCGCCGATCGATGCGGCGTTATAATGCTGATTCCACTTTACACGTGTAAGGTGCAATAATGCACCGAACATCTTGCCGGGGGCAAACGATGACATGAGATGTAAGCTAGAAAGATGATACAAGGTGATTCAACAATGTTTTATAATATGTTACATGTACTAATGTCTAAAATAATAATAGCTATCATTATTGGAATGATAATGCTTTGAAAATTGGGGAGCTTCCCCTGTCCATCGAGTTGGGTTCGGTTGTTTTAAATACACACGGCTCCCGCACTTTCACTCGCGCACTGATGCACTTATCACTGTCGCTGCGGCGCGGGACGCGGGGGCCGGCGGGCGGGGCAGGCGGCGCGGGCGGCGCCGGGTCTGCCCGGCTGCTCGGCCCCGCGGCGGCTGCCGTCGCTGGAACTGCTGCTTCTACTTCCATGTTCGTTGATTTTGTTGGGCCAGTCTTAGGCCACCATTGGCACCGTCTTCTCCGGCACAGGAGAATTGATATAATGATTATGAATATGGCCCACAGGCTATAAATCGCGGTGTAGTGATGCACGTCGTGTACCGAGTAGTTATCAAGCAGGGGCTTTTCTTTCTTCATATTTTCAATTCTCTCCTCTAGTCTTATCATTTCCTTGGCGTCAATCTTGGTTTCCAAGTTGTTAATGTTCTCTTTAAATGTTATGTTGATAATATGGTTTATGGGATCTATTTGGGGGGTTAGTATATCGAATGATAGGCTTACTTTACTCTCCATACTCCTGTGGGCGTGTATAGTGAAGTTGTCTGTTTTCACTACGCAACTTTCCTCTATGTTTATTATGTTTGCTTTGGTTAATGTTTTTGCTGTAACTTGATTCTTGCATAATGTTCGAAATTGACACTCCTGGCAACAAAAGTATAAATACTGATTCATTGTTGATAGATTTATCCATCTGTTTTGACATGCGGCTTTGTTTGTTTTACACTGCTGGTCTTGATTAGTATCTTTAAGACAGAGGTCCTTATCATTATATATTTTGTAAATTGGTGTTTTCAGGTAGCACATGTACGTAAAGGTGTCCCGTAACATGCAGTATTCTAAGTCCTTTTCAGGTATTGGTAGGTATGCGTCCTTTTGTAAGTTTATTGCGACGTGGGTTTCTATTGGGACTATAGATATCATATTTTTCTCAGCTGTATAAGGTATGGGAATGACGTTATATAGGTCATATCTGTCTCGGCTTATGAGGGGTATGCGGATCTCTAATATCATGTATTTTTCAGTAATGCGTGCTTTTATTTTTAATAAATGGTAAATTTTTTGTAGTTCTGTTTGTATGCTTTCAATAGGAAGAGTTACGTCAGCGACTAGCTGTCCAGATATAATGTTGAGTTCGTGTTGGAGTTGCTGGGGATCGATGATGTGTAAGTTCATCTTTCCATTGTAAATGTTCGTTATTGTTTCTATCAAAGTATCTTGAATCGCTCTTAAATGACTAAGTAAGTTGTTTGCGGCCATGGCTACAATTGTAAAATGAGCCATACTTTCTGCGTTGGACAGTTCTTTTTGCATTACAGTCATGCCCCTTTCTAAATTCCTTAAATGTTGATGTATTATTTTGTGTTGCTTTTGGAATGATTCTTCAGTTCTTTTCAACATGTTGTATTCAGCCTCTACGATCGATGTTTGATTCTTCCATAAGGCTCCTAAATGTTTCTCATTCTCTCGTATAAGGTTTATATCCTTTTGATACTGTTCTGCGAATTTATCATCTAATACTCCGAACAGAGTATTCGCCAGATATCCGACACCGTTTATCAAGCCGCGTCGCACGCGCGACCTTTGTTTCATTTGATTACTCAGTAGTACTCGGTTGTAATGTTGTAGTTCATGGTAAGTGTGACGTAATTGGAGTAAAATGACGTCGCAATGAGTCAGAGTAGACACCTGTTTGCATATGTTCTCAAGTTGATAATTGTATTTATCAAATGCGATTGTGCCTTCCCAGAATGGATTCATATCATAGTATGCGATAAGCTTCCATTCGTCTCTTATAAGCTGCATCGCTCCCAACTTGTCGAAGTACAGCCCTTGTCCATTTTGAATGGGTGTGATCGTTGTACAATGTCCTGTTGTAATAAATGTTAGGAAATAAATTATCAACATACCGAATGTGGTCAAACATCCCCTTTTCGTGACCTTGTTTGCTTTGTTTTGTTTACTAGTGTCTTCAGTTTGTTGTTCTGGCGTGTCTTGTGTTTGCTTCTCTAACGGTGAGACTGATAGTTTAACAACTGGCCTCTTCATTGTACCATTTTTGGTTTTAAGCGTCACAACTCGTACGTACCCGTCGTGTCCGGGATGAACATCTATAACTCTGCCGAGTGCCCATTTTCCCGCTGGGATGTTATCTTCATGTATGACTACTACGTCTCCTTCTTTAATGTTTTGTTGTGGGGTGGTCCACTTCTGTCTTGCTGTTAGTTGGCTCAAGTATTCTACTTTCCACCTTTTCCAAATATCTCCAAAAATCTTTTGTATTAAGTGCCATCTCGTTCTGGCATCTTCTTCTGTTTCTATTACTGTGACTCCGGCTCTTCCTGTTAAAAAATGCGCTGGTGTGAGGGCATCTATGTTATCGATATTATCGGTAAGTGGGCAAAGTGGGCGTGAGTTGAGACACGCTTCCAGTTGGGCTAAGATCGTGGCGTATTCTTCGTATGTAAGCTTTTGATCACCTACTACGCGTTTTAGGTGGTGTTTCAGACTTTGTACTGCCCTCTCCCACAGACCTCCAGCGCTAGGCCATGATGGGACGTTAAAATGCCATTCGATTTTCATTTCAGTAATTTGTGATAAGAGAGAGTCACTAAAAATGTTACGTAATTGTTCCCACTGTTCCTGCAGTATCCTGTTGGCTCCAACGAAGTTTGTTCCGTTGTCGCTGTAAATGTGTCGCGGGGTCCCTTTTCTGGCGGCCATCCTTCGCAATGCTGCCAGAAATGCAGAGCTTGTTAGTTCAGTGACTAGCTCTAGATGTACGGCCTTGGTGACCATACAAATGAAGATAGCTATGTATCCTTTTAGCATTTTACTTCCTCGTCCTTTGTTGGCCTTGATATCTACAAAACCTGTGTAGTCCACTCCTGTATGAACGAATGGACTAGCTTCGTTTACTCTGGCAGCAGGTAGGTCTCCCATCAGTTGGTGTTGCTTCTTTCCGTCCACTTTCTTACACGTCACGCACTTCCCTACCTGCTTCTTCTCTTAACTTGTTCGTAGTGTGGCGGGCGCCGCTATGAAATGTTTGTATGTGAGCTTGATCGATGAGTAGGGTCGTCAAACGCGAATCTTTCGGTATGATTTTTGGGTGCTTCATGTTGTATGGAATGTTGGCTTCTCTTAGTCGACCTCCTACTCTTAACACGTTATTTTCGTCAATAAACGGTTTTAAATCTAAAAGTTTGCTTCTCGTTTCAATTTTTCCATGTTTACGCAAGAATTCCATGTCAGCAGAGAACTCATTATTTTGCACGTATTTTATTATTGTTAATTTAGCTTTCTCGAGCTCTTGTAAGGTGAGATACTTAGGTAGCACATTTCTTGACCGTGTCAGTGCTCGCAAAATCCATGCGAGTACTCTTATTACTTGCGCAATCGAGCTATATTTTTTCAATCATGTATGTATAATGTTATGATTTGGTTCCATATTTTGAACTATATTCGCGGCATATGAATTTTTCTTTTCTTCGGTAGTGTTAAATGTTGGTTTTGTTACGCTCTCTTGTTCTAGATTTAATGTTGGTAACCATGATGGTCCTGCCCACCATAATGAGTGTTCCTTAAGTTGTGACGCTGTGAGGCCTCTGCTCGCCGCGTCTGCGGGGTTCTCTGATGTTTTCACGTAGTACCAATGTTCTTCAGTCATTATTTCCTTTATTTGTTGCACTCGATTAGCGACAAACGGCTTCCAACGGCTTGACTGACCTTGGAGCCATGCAAGCACGATTTTCGAGTCAGTCCATCCATACGTCATTGTTTTATATTGTTGTAGAGAATGTTCAACCTTTTTCATCAGTTTCGCTAGTAAATGTGCTCCGCAAACTTCAAGCCTCGGAATTGTTAATTTTTTCTTGTGTGGTACAAGTTTAGTCTTTGCAGCGACTAATACGACCTTCGGTTTGTTTTTTATTCGTGCGTAGATAACACAAGCGTAAGCATCGAGAGATGCGTCACAAAATCCGTGTAACTCGATGACGTCATTCTCGTTACTTAATATCCACCTTGGTATGTTGTAATGTTTAATTTGTTCGATATTCGCTTGTACCTTGGACCACTCGTCATGAACGCTATCTGATACTTGCTCATCCCATTGCGTGTTTTCTTTCCATACTTTTTGGAATAATATTTTTAGTTTTGTAGTTAATGGAGCAAGCCAGCCTAACGGGTCAAACAGTTTGGAGAGTTCGGAGAGAAGAAATCTTTTTGTTGGTTTTGCTGATTGTTTTGCGGATGTATATTTGAAAGTAAATGTGTCGTCGGTTGGATTCCAGCATAAACCAAGTGTTTTAGACATGTTATCTGTTTTAAAGTTAAATGTCATGTTTTCATTTTCAGGCGTGATGTTTATGCTTTCAAGCATTTCTTCACTGTTGGAGGACCATTTTCGCAAATTGAATCCTCCCAATTTTAAGAGCTCATTAAGATCTCCCATCAACTGTTTTCCTTGTTCTACCGAGTGAGCTCCGTGTACCAAGTCATCCATGTAAAAGGATTCCTCGAGTACTTTAGACGCTTCCGGGAACCTTTCACGTTCGTCTTCGGCCAGCTTTCTCAGCGTCATCATGGCCAAGAATGGTGCTGCTTTCGTGCCGTATGTTACTGTTGTTAGTTGGTATGTTTGTAAAGGCTGTTCTGGACTCTCTCTCCAAATGATCTTTTGTAAATGTTGATCGACTTCGTTCACTAAGATCTGCCTATACATCTTTTCGATGTCTGCGGTGAAAGCAAACTGGTATTGCCTCCATTTTAGTAATAATGTTTGCAAGTCGCGTTGCAGATTTGGCCCGGTGTACATTAGATCATTTAATGAATATCCTGTGGATGTTTTAGCGGATGCATTGTACACGACTCTGTATTTCGTTGTTGTTGACTCCACTCTTTCGACTCCGTGGTGTGGTAAGTAACATTCGGGTTTTAAATTGTTGTTTGATGGCTTCATGTGTTCGAGGTCACTGTACTCTTTCATGAATGTTTTATAAGCTTCAGCCAGTTTCTGTTGCCTCTCAAGTTTTTTTTCCATGTTTCGAAACTGAGCTATGGCTTTCGTCTTGGATGCACCTAGTTTTTCTTTGAAGTCTTGTTTCATAGGAATGCGCACTGTATACCTCCCATCCATGTTTCTCACTGTGTTATCTTGATAATGTTTGATGCATTCCATGTCCTCCTGGGATAAATCTCCGTCTTCGACAATGTCTTCTATCTCCCAAAACTGTTGGATATCTTGAATGTTGTGGACGACTACGTTGCACTGAAATGTTTGTGCGTTTCCGCATAGTAACCATCCAAGCTGGGTTTGCTGTGCCATGGGTTGTGACGCGTCATCGTCTTTCCTTATTCCTCCCAGCAGGATGTTGGAGTAAATGTCTGCCCCTAGTAGTAAGTCTATAGGGCGACTGATATAAAACTCTGGGTCCGCTAGGTTAATGTTTTTAATAACCGACCAAGACGGTTTGGCAAATGTTTTGTTTGGTAGTGATTTTACCAGGTTATTCATGATGATAACTTCTGTGTTAAATGTGAAATCATTGTACATTGACTCACATAATATGTTAAGTTTCCCTTTACAATTGTTCTCCCTTTGTCCTATTCCATATACGACGCCTCTACAGCTCTCTCTCTTCAAGTTAATTGTTTGGGCGGCTTTCTCTGTTATGAGGGAAATCTGAGAGCCCTGGTCGATGAGCGCTCTCAGAACATGGTAGGTACCATCGGCTGCTTGGACTTTCAATAGAGCTGTGGCCAATAGTATCTCCGTATAGTTTTCTAAGGAAGCTTGCGAAATGTTCGTCACGTGTTCATATGTTTTTTTCGATGTAATCGCTGATGAGGCAGAGCTCGATGCATTTGCATTGCTTTTAACACATGCTTCATGTAAAAGCGTGTTATGTTGTTTTGCACATTTGTGACATGTTTTTGTTGAGCTGCAAGCATTCCCGTGATGGCTAAATAAGCAATTTTCACACAATGCAAGCTTATTGACCACGTTATATCGTTTTTCGCTAGGCATTTGTAAGAATTGACGACAATTGTAAATTCCGTGTGGATTTTTACACAACGGACATGTGAAACTCGACACGTGTAATGCTTTCGCAATCGTCGTGTTTCTTTGTTGCTTGTTGACCCCATTATTGTTCTGATAATTATTGTTTGAATATGAATGATTGTTATACGTTTGAAATGATTTTCGAATGTTGTTTGTTGATGGTTGCTGAGAATATGTTTTTTGAAATGTCGGTTCTTGTTTGCGACGAGATGACTCGAGACTTGTAAACTTTCCTTCCATAAAATCTAAGAATTCCTGTAGAACCGGCAATTCCCTGGGGCTCTTCAGTGACTCAATGTAGTCCATATGTGTTTCTGAGTCCAGTTTTTGCGATAGGACATGTACTATTATTGGGTCCCAAGTGCTGATGTCTATTCCTAGATTTTTTACAGCATGTAAGCATTCGGTTGTCGTGTCATGCATCTTTTTGATCTGACCCAGAGATTGTTGTTGCATATTAGGCAGTGAAAATAGGACATTCATGTGCGAGGTGAAAATCAATTTTTTGTTGTTATACCGATTGTTTAAAATTTCCCAGCAAACTATGTAATTCTCCGAACTTATCTGGAGATGTTGTATAAGTCTTTCGGCTTCACCTTTTACCTTTGACTTCAAAAATTGCATCTTTTGGGCATTTGAAATTGCGTTGTTGTTATGTATGGCTTCTCCGAACAGATCCTTGAAAGAAACCCAACTGTTGTAATTCCCATGGAATGTAGGAATATCTAGCATGGGAGTGGCTTTTTCCTTGTGTACCACTGACCACATCTTTTTGTTTATGGCTGTTTTCATCTTGTTAAATGTTTTTTCATGTTCGTTGAATGTTTTCTCGTATGATAAATTGAGCTGACTGTCTTCACTCTCAATTTCCCAGTGCATTGAATCTATCACTGTCCAACGGGATTGTAATGTTTTAAGAGCGTCTTCTAATTCCCATTTCTCTGTCAACACATCTATGTCAATGGCGTTGACTGTTCTTACAAAAGCCTTAATATTGGCAAACTGTTTCCGCAGCATTTCATCATATTTGCTCGATGTTCCCCTTTCCTTTGTTGTCTGCGGTTGACCTTCAGGGATCGCTTGCTGAGCGCTCCCCGTCGGTGGCTGTTCGTCCTCCTCGCCGGTGAAAAATTCAGTCATCGGTGTTGAAAAACGTGTTCTGGGTGTTATTTTCTCCGCAGTTAAAATTTGATAACCTTCATTTAATGCCTCGTTTAAGATCAAGTATGTTTCTTTGGTCTTCTCGAAGACCTCCGAAGTAAAATATGGATGAGATGGATTTCCCTCTCTACAAAGTTGTTTATGATTAAATTGAAATTCTCCCCATAAACTTGTTAATTTTTCAGAGCGTTTTATAAAGTACTCAGATTTCGTCTTCCTTTCTGCGCCATCTTTCTTAAAGTTAGTAAGAAGCGCCTCAATGTTTCGTCGTATTTCCTCCTGCTGTTCTACTGTTGCCATGTTAAATGTTATGTTAGTAAAATTGGAAAGATCTTACTTGTATATGTTCTACTTTGCTAGTCGTGGAACTTCCAGATGCTAACGCTGGTACCTCTGTTGTGGTCACTGCAATCCTCACACTCAAATGTTCACTAGTTCGTACACTTCATCCGTTGACCGAAAAATAATACAACGCGCGAAGTCCCGTGTTCGAAGGACCAATGTGGGAGACGGGGGTTGCAGTGGAATGTTAAAGTCCGGAAACAATTAAATGTTTATTGTTTTACTCTATAAAAGTCACTCTAAAACTATGTTAGTTATAAATGTTGAATAAATGTTAAAAGTTAATATAATAATGTTTGTATCGAATGCACCCGGTCGCGGCGGTTCCGAAATATGCACTAAAGTATTGCTCTATATCGCCGATCGATGCGGCGTTATAATGCTGATTCCACTTTACACGTGTAAGGTGCAATAATGCACCGAACACATATTATGCAAGTCGAGTTTCGCTGAGTCGTGCGCTCCAAGAGGAAAGACTATACGAATTGGTCTGTTACCTATCCGTATATTTCACTATTGGTTGAGTCTCACGGTAGTTCCATAAAAGTGCTCTTTATTTTTCAAATTTTAACTTTATTGCAATATTTGCAATTATCGCTTACACGGTAATTTTCAAGTCGTTATAGTAATTAGCTCGGTAACTGACATGCTGCGTAATAGAGTGCTAGTTTCCTTTTAACAGCGTTCATATTATATTTATTGGCTACTTTGCATATATCATCAACAACAATTATCATCTGCAGCTTATTTACCTCCCACTGCTGAGCTTAGACTTCCTTTCCCAGACTAAAGACTTTAACATCAACGTACTGACGTATTTAAAGTTGCTTAATACATAGGTAACCTACCTAATGTGATATCTAGTAAGAATGTATTGAATACACCTTACGCAGTCATGTTTTGTTTAGAGATTTAAAACAATTTTTATATATATCTACCTACACTATTTTGTTGGAATAGATACTCCGGGTCCATGGGGTCCCGGTGCACACACTTTATTTAGAGTTCTGAAAAAGTGCCTGGTCGACATTACTGGCGACCAAAGGGATGGCAGCTATTTGTCCCAACGAATCAGCATCGCTGTTCAACGTGGAAGCCTGAAGATTTAGGTTAGTTTTAACTCAGAGCTAGTTATCGAGTTGAATCGCTATTTTTGAGTTTTTAAAACAAAAATTTACTCCATTTGTTAAAAGTTTCCGCTGTTTGAAATTCGCAATGACCTCGAACTGTAAAGTACTTGTCCATGCATGTTATCTAGGCAATCTCTCCATTGAACCAATGATGCTTATCATTGTTCGACTACGTACAAATGTGTTCCAATTCATTTGCCTTAAATGCACAGAAACATGATAAGTATCAGTAACAAATAGCACGCTGTTTAATAAATTGGTTGATTTAATTCGCCTTTCGTGACTGCCACGTATTAACGACAGTTGTCTTGTAGCCATTCGAAACAACTATACCTTTAGACCAGTGTTTTTCAAACTTTTTTGGGTCACGGCCCTTAATGACCATCAAAATTCCTTCGCGACCCCCCAATTTTAAATATTGAAAGGAGACAAATTTGTTTTAAGCTGTGCGACTGTTATTTTGGACTATTATTTAGCGACAAAATGGAAAAGTTCCTAAAAAGATCATCGATGCCTTCAACGTCTAGATTAACTATTGAAAGTGAGCCTAAAAAGAAGAAAAATAGAAAATATGACGAAAACTATAAAAACCAGAAAATAATAAAATATAACTAAATAAATGCACATGTCAAGAATAATTGCTGTTTTATTAAAATGACCTTGAAAAATCTTCATTCCCCGTAGTCACGAGACTTTTGAAGCTGATACTCGCGACCCCCCTGTATAAGACCCACACTTTGAAAAACACTGCTTTAGACAAATATTTGGCAACAAATTGTAAGAAAAATATGGCTAGCGAAATGTCGTTTAATCTTTGGTATATTTGACATACCAATTTCGCTGCTACCAATGATTGCTCGGGTGGCACAGTTGGTAGCGCGACGCCACGGTGTCCTGGAGATCCGGGGTTCTAATCCCAGGCCGAAAAAAAATTTTTCTGGTTTTTCTGTACATTTATGTTTCAGTATGAAATTTGAGAAATATTTGACGTACAAAAAAGATGTTTGAATAGGTAATAAGATACGACTTATTTCTGAATTTATCGCAGGGCATTGAACTGTCGCCAAATAAAAATAGAATAAGGGGAAACTTTTGTCTAAGTTAATCATTGCTTTTCATACTTTCAGGATTCAGTAACCTGACAATTAAAGTTCTAGGTTCTAGTTCTTATTGGCAGTAGCTCAAACGGTGTATGGAGCCGAAAACACTTTCATGTTACCTATTTGGTAGCGGTTGATTCAAATGCGCGTCACCTTAAAATTAAAAAATCAAAATTCAAAATTTTATTTAAATTATCAGCAAATAGGCAGTTGAATGTTCTTTTACACATCATTTTTTTTAGTCTACCAGCGCTTTCAGAAAGACCATGATTGCCAAGAAGATTGCGCCGCGAGAATCTGGGCACAAAGTCATTTTTTCTAAAAACAAGTTACATTAGCTCTTACAATAAGTAACCACAGATGAATTACACAAAGAAACCTCACTGTATTATTATACAATAAAAAAGTAAAAAATACGGTATTTTAGAAACAACTTAAACAGTCAAAGGCTATCCTTGCCAGTACGCATGATGCAGTACGTATGATAGAAATGGCGCTGACGAAGACCGAATGAATAGCTTCACATTTTCTTTTGTCTGGAATCAACCCAGTTAATTCTAGTGGAGATAAAGATGATTTTGCTGAGGTACATATAAAGAAAGGATACTAAGCTTACTCTGAATAAGCTGATGCTGAAGCTGAAGTTTACTGAAGCTAATAATAAATTGATTATGAACCTTCTTTGTGGAAGAGTGAAAATGTGCAGCTAAGCTTCAGACCGACTCGTTTTCACTTCCAAGATTTAATATTCAGTCGATGTTAGTAAGTTATTTATAAAAATCTCTTAGAAACTGGGCCTTTGTTGTCGTTCCATTGATTCCATGGCTAGCGATTCTTCTTTGTCAAATACCCATTGTATATTTATTTAGAAACATTGCGCGCCGGCCATCTGTCTTCCTTCCGCGCTATTACCAGACCAGGGCCTTTTTATTACGATACCTTTTTGCTTTAAATAGCTTTTAGGTACATTTAGGTCTTCACATACAATATTACTCTGAAATTAGACTTGAACATTCGTTGTAATCAGGAATAATCAGCAATTTATTACCGGTCGAAAACATCGTGAGGAAACCTGCAACCTGCGAAGCAATTCAATTATGCGTGTGAAGTTCCCGATCCGCACCGGGCCCGCGTGGGAACTATAGCCCAAGCCCATTCTGAGGGGAGGCCTGTGCCCACCAGTGGGACGTAAAAAAGGCTGGTGATGTGATGATTACCGGTCGTAATAATTGCTGTTTAATTCAGTAATACCACTTTTAGACGTTTTTTTTATTAAATCAGTACGTACCTAAATCAGACTTAAGTATAAGATTGATATTACTGTGTTTTCTGCCAACTCAAATTAGCTACATTATTTCCGAGCAGAGCAAGGCAAATTACAATAACATACGCATTAAGGTAGATGGAGGCAAATTTAATCAGCACACCTTCATACCCCAATGTCGACTTCTTAAGCTGCACACACACATATGCGAATAAGACTCAAAGCTCAAATTGTTGTGTTGTTGTACCACACGACTTACGACACAAATTGCGATTCACAGATGCTTAGTGGTTTGTCTGCAATTTTAGGTATTTATAAATTGAAATTAAATTTTGTTGTTCACAGTGTGCATTTAATAATAATCCTCCTGGCCGATTCCAGCTTCACCTCCGATTGTGTGCCCTCATGTGGCTCGCGTAGCCAATCTCCACACTCCACACAGCGAGCACGTGAGGACACCATTACTGTAATTGTACGTGATAGCCGCCGCTGGTGGTCGGGCTTTCAGCTCGTCGCGTTTATGGTCGAGCTCAAGTCGTCGCTGGGTTTCAAACCTCTCGATTTTGCCTCCCACCAGCGACCTCCACTCACTACGATTTGTAGCGAGCTTCTCCCATAGCGACGGCTCTATGTCACATTGGCTCGTCGCAGCACTTCAGTGTTTCTCACACGATCGGACCAATGGATCCCGAGGATTTTGCGCAGACATTTCAGGTGGAAACGGTCTAGTGAGCGAATGCCGAGTACAAGATATTGCTGGGCAGCACGACTGCCATGTAAACTGAGATTTTAGTAGCCAGCTTTAAGTCATGCGAGCGGAAGACCCTGGAATCCAGCTTCCCGAAAGCTGCAGCAGCAGCAATCCTACTGTTAATTTCGGCTACTGGAAATTGCCGCGTTTTTCCTGATTCAGCTTTCGTTGGCCAGACTCTAAACTCGGGGCGTCAAAATACTCTATGCAAAATGTCACGCTGATAAAATGTGAGCGTGACATATTGCATAGAGTATTTTGACGCCACGAGTTTAGAGAGTTTTGTGTTCTGAATAGTGTTTCTTAGCAATGTTTCATTATCGGGGACCTGTCGAAGTACTTTGAATTCTTCATTTCTCAATTATTTCGTTCGGCAATTTGCATATTTATAACGCACCAATAGGCAGCGGGCGTCAAGCCACGCTCGTGACGTCATTCCGAAGCATCTCGAGTCTCCTTTATTTTGGGTAACGTAAGTGATTCGACCTTTTTGGAAGGATAATTTGAGTTATCGTTTTATTTTTCGTTTAGCATCTTAATTTATTTTCGTTGTTTTCTTGAATTTTTCCAAGAAAGGAAGATTGTTCAAAGGAAGGAGATAAAATTTGTTCCGTATCTCTATTTCGGGCTGACATTCAAGGATGGTCAGTGTCAGGGCGACCGTATTTAAAATATAACTTGTTAGCTATACCTATAAAACAGTACCGTGACGGACTGACTGACTGACAGACAATGTAGGTACAGCCTAAACCACTGGACCTAGAGATTTCAAATTTGGCAAACATGTACTTACCTTGAGTATCCTAGAGGTGTACTAAGGATTTTTCGAAATTCCTACGGGATAGGGAAGTAGCCCATTTTAAAATATTTCACGAGGGCAAAGCCGCGGGGTGTAAGCTTTATAAAATACTAGAGAGCGCCCGCGGCTCCGCCCACGTGGAATATTAGGAATCTCTGTAGCAATAGGAATGTGTCCTCTGGGTAAAAAAGTAATATTTCTAATCAGTCCGTCAGACAGATTATCGGAAAAAAAATATTGGACACGTATTTTTTGCTTTACGTTATCAATAAAAAAATTACATAGATAAAATTTTAAATTTCTTTAGACTGCAATGCAGGATAATGAATGGCTTTTTTTATCCCTGAATGGCAACACTGGCATAGACAACAGATCACTCGCTTTTGGTTCGAAATTCGAACTCGCGATTTTATTTTGTTTAATATATAAAACATACACACCCGATATCATATTTTTTCAAGTTTTTCGCGATTCCCAAGATCAAAAAATCGAACTGCTTTAAAAATCCGAAGAAATAATGCGTTGTTTGGGAGTAACATGTCAAAATGGTGTTGTAGAGCGCCATCTCGTTCTGTCTCGTTTCTTTTATCCCATTCTGATTTTTCGACTTTATGTATTAGATAACCATTATAACGCCTCAATGTTTTTCAGACCAGCTGTTTCTGTATTTTAACCGACTAAAAAAAAGGGAGGGGCTCTGTATTTGACGCGTATAGATTTGCTTGTGGTTGTCTACCTTTAATTCAAATTTATGATAGTCTTATTACTTGTAAATTGCCCGCTGCGCTAATTGAACATTAACGGTTCTGTACCGACCGTAACGACTTTATAATTATAACGTCGGGGGTTCTTTTTTAGGGTTTCGCACCAAAATGGTACCTTTATGGTCGTCTGTCTGTCTGTCTCAGCTGATTATTTCAGGAATTACTAAGCTATCGACTTGAAATTTGGAATAGTTTTAGGTGATACTTGCCCAGCTATTTAGAATATATAAATTTTATGTTTAGTATGTATTTTTTGCAACAGTGGCTTAAAAGTTTTAAGTAATGGGGTATTTTTTTAGGGGCGTTGCTAGCGCATAAAAATAACTAATATCATTAATTCTAAGTAAGTATATAGGTTCTAGAGGATTATGTAAAGATTGCAGGAAACTAAAAGGAACTAGTCTGACTGTAGGTGAGTAATGTCAGACCAATATTAAAATAGCCTTACTGCCAACACTGAACTCATTAAAACACCCTGAAAAAACAGGAAAAGTCTTCGAGACTCGATTACCGTGATACACTAACCCTGTTAACCTATATTAAACCTATATTAACTAAAATGCCGTTAAAGTTCGTTTGTCCCTTTTTGTCACATTGACATTTTCTCTAGTAAGAAGAAGACAAAACCTATTTTAGCTAATAGAGGCTTGAGTGACGTTTATGAATAAGGGCATAACTATTTATGTACATATCTACAAATTCGTACGGAACTTTCGGTGCGCGAGACCAAATCGCATCTGGCCGTTTCTTTTAATAATGCATGTCACTCATAAAATACTGTCGGTTAAATACCTATCCATTTTCATGACTCATTCTAAAAGATAATGAGTTCCTTGGGGCAAGCACTAGATTAAAAAATAATCCAATACTCAAGAGCTACTTCGAGGTAGGTGTATTAACTTTGTAAGCGAGCGTCGAATTTTTATTGCAATTTTAGCCAGTGATTCTATGTTGAAAATTTAGATGGATTTTTGGGAGTAGCTGACTTTTCGTGTTGTTTTGGAACTTTTTCAATCTGCTCTCGTTTACCCGTAGAATTTAAATAATATGAGATAGTTCGGGTCTGTGTACGCAGACGTGAGATGAAAAAAGTTTGCGCCCACCAATCCGGGGCAGAGCCGAATAGTACGTTTATCATTTTCATTGTATACTTGCTCTGTTAGTCTCTTTCGTTTTGGGCTGGTTGAAAAGGGACGCATGTAGCGATAAAGTTGCTCGTGGCAACTTGTGCTAGCCGTCAGGCGGTCAACAGAGCCCAGCCGCCCGTGAACAGTCGAAATTAACAAGGTGTGAGCGTTAAGTGAACGTAGTTTTTAGGAGTTAGGCTTTTCAACACCAAACCGTACTTCGTTTTTTTTTTTCAGCATTAGAAAGAAGATAAACAATAATGGCATGTCTTTTTATTAAAAAACGCTTTTCAAAAATAATGTTAGCATTACCGTACAAAACTATAACAGTTATAGAATAGGTAATTAAATTTAATTGTTGTTATTAAAAAGAAGATAGACATTGTGTCGTATCAGGATGTGAAAGAACTCGCATTGGAAAGAACGGAGCGGAAACAAATGCAAACACTCTCAAATAAGATGATGATGATTTTTAATTGTTACTTCCTGTTACTTATTTGTAAAAAGTGCTTTTAAATAAAAGGACATGACAAAATTGTTTACCTTCTTTCTAATGCTGAAAAAAAAAACGATGTAAGTACAGTACTTAGGTGAGACTCAATCATAGGGAAGGAAGCGGCGAATTTACTATCTATTTTAAGTGCAAAACAATAACAACTTGATGAGTAGTTAAAGTAACACAATTCATCCCCCAATCAACTTCTATCACTTCATCTTTTAGACATAATGAAAACGGGATATTGACCGCGATTACCTTGTAGGTTTGATGAGCTCCCGATATTTCGATGCAGTTACATGCATCATGATCATGTTTTACCCGTATTCATGATCCATGTAACTGCATCGGAATATCGGGAGCTCATCAACCCTATAAGCTAAATCGCGTTTAATATCCCGTTTTCATTATGTCTAATGCAATTAACCGCGAATCATTTAAAGCTTCATCTTTTGTTCACTTCAACCACTTTAATCTGCCTTTCGTAAGATCCATTGTCATTTCATTGGCTTTCCTGGGACTTGATGATAATATTTGTTATGCATCTTACCTGTCTGTGTAAAGTCCCAATAAACCTAACCTTTTTACCACAAAATGTCTGGTGTAAAATATCATTTAATCATCACCACAATATTAGCTCGTTTTGCGTAGAATTACATTGCGCGCAATAAATTTACTGTAATGAACCATTCAGTTCCAGAATCACTAGAATGTGTAGTGGCAACAGTTAAAATATCAACTACGTATAGAAGGTCTACGTTTAATGA
This sequence comes from Clepsis dumicolana, assembly GCA_963691665.1. Lineage (NCBI taxonomy): Eukaryota > Metazoa > Arthropoda > Insecta > Lepidoptera > Tortricidae > Clepsis > Clepsis dumicolana. The sequence continues at coordinate 3,656,150 of OY829518.1, forward strand.
ATTCGCTAGTTGTAAATCGGTGAACGCATAAAATATAAGACATGTTGTTGGCAACACCAACAAGTATTTATAGATATAATCTGTATTGTATCGCTCTCTCCTCCCCTGTGCTTCTTATCGGAGTACACGCGTTTATAAAACAAGTGCATTTTATTTACATAAATACCACCTAGTTGAGCCACCTAAACTTATACATAACTAATACAGTGCCTGCTCTACATGGTCCTTCGAACCGGATTTGAACCAGTGACCTATGGCCTATGGCCAGAATTGTACAGCTGTTTCCCGGAAATGACGGCAAAGTGAGAGCTGTAGAAGTTAAAACACCTAATAATAAGACTCACGTGAGCAGCATACACAAAATTTGTATATTGCCAATTGAAGATAATAACAATAATTAATTTCATGTTAAAAACTACTAAAATAATATCTAATGTTTAAAATATTAAAAACATTCACTCTACCTATTCCTATTGTAATGTTTCTTGCAAAACGGCCAATAGACGGCGCCACTTTCTATGCAAGTTATGCTGTCAAATGTTTAAACCATTCACTTATTGCGAAGTGTAATGTTACTTGTAAAACAGCCAATAGACGGCGCCACTTTCTATGCAAGTTACCTTGTCTAAAGTTTAACCCATTCGATTATTACGAAATGTAATGCTACGCCAATAGACGGCGCTACTTTCTATGCAAGTTATCTTGTCAAATGTTTAAACCATTCGATTATTGCAAAATGTAATGCTACTTCTAAAGCAGCCAATAGATGGCACCACTTTCTATGCAAGTGATTTTGTATCAATGTTCACCAATATGGTGTAATTCTCATTAAAGTTAAGATTGTTTGACAATTCTTTAAGTTCGGTACATAGTTGTGTATTTTTTAATTACCTACATGTGCAAATTTATGATTCAGCTGTACCTGTACATGTATAATGATAATTATTGTCAGTGTTTAATATAAATAAGTTTGCTTTTCCTTTAAGCTGGCTGGCAGCATGTTGGCAACACCAACAAGTATTTATAGATATAATCTGTATTGTATCGCTCTCTCCTCCCCTGTGCTTCTTATCGGAGTACACGCGTTTATAAAACAAGTGCATTTTATTTACATAAATACCACCCAGTTGAGCCACCTAAACTTATACATAACTAATACAGTGCCTGCTCTACACATGGAAGCAGTCTTTTCATACGATGTACCGTTCATTACCAGCGCCAAAGATGAAGTTCACACGCAGCAGCAAAGTAATCAAACACTAAACTGCAGGGATGCATTTATGAATTAAGTTAATGCTAATTTATTTATTTATTTATTTACTTACAACAACTTACACAGCATGACAGTTAATACTAAGGCACTGAGTAAGACAATATATACAAAAAAAAATCAAAAAGACAACTTAAAATATTATAGACAATTACAAGGAAAAAGGAAAAAAAAAAAAAAAAAAAAAAAAAAAAAAAAACAGTATACCATCGAATATACATATACATTTTTTTTGTTAGGTAAAAGGTAAATCATAATTGGATAACAAAAATGAATAAACCTCTATTTCTTTATACAAGTTTTGGAGCTTGCACAGTTAATTTTCCAGAGTAATCTGTGTGTGAAACAAACTCGGAAGACAAATGAGCAAGTTATTATTGTTGGCGAAATAAAAAAACAATACCCAGTTTTATTCACCTTATTGTGAACCAACAACCTTATCCTTTCTATGCATTTTACATTTTCAACAAAATAAATCTTGATTACAAACAAAAGAGTCAATATAAAACTGCACGTTCTTCTATTTGTTGGACCTTCTGTATTGGATCTGTTTTGCATTCGCGCTCAGTGAATATAAGCTCTGCGCTGGTAATACGAACCGAATCCCCTATTCTAAATTGCATCGTATGCAAACGCCCAGTGCCCTAAGCACGACTTGTCGAATCCTGCGTCACGTAAAATCGAATAGTAAACTATAACGAGTTTGTATGACGTTTGGAACAGCGCCCGCCCGTGAGCGTATTTGGAACTAAAATTTAGTATGAGATTTCTCGATCTCGATACGATAACCGTAACGTAACGCAGGATTCGACAAGTCGTGCTTAGGGCACTGCTCTCATACAAGGGAATTTATGCTGTTTCTTAGTTCATTAATAACCAGAATATTACACAGAATATACTTATAGTGGAATGGAACGGAGTCGTAGAACAAGATAACCACCGACTTTCCTCCCACTAACTCGAAAAGGCGACCTGGCAAACCAAGACTTGGATTTTTTTCATGAGGGACTGGCCGTTGCATGCAGTGAATAGAGATGAAGATGTTTGAACGAGCCTTTGAATGGCAATTTCAGGAGCTGTACTAGTAGTGGCCATTGCATTAGCGCATGCTATATGTGTCATGTTTTCTTTGGACATGTGACGCGACGCGGGGTGGACTCCGTCGAGCGACTGCTTGTGCAGGGATAAGTAAATAGCTACACACTACCAGGACATTCGCCTTTGCCATGGACGGACCAAATCACATCATTGAGTGATCAATCCCTCAACGACTGCGCAAGACAGGCTTCAGCTACGGTCAAATGGCGATGATGAAGCGCTATCGGGCGTCTTGCGGTACCACGACTACTCGTCAAGAGTAACCAACTGAGAAGATACATACATGAATAAATATCGTGGGACAATTGACACCGATTTACCTAGTCCCAAATTAAGTAGAGATTGTGTGTTATGGGTACTAGATAACGGATAAACGTACCATATAGATATACCTACGTACTTAAATACGTATTAAACATCTAAGACTCGAGAACAAACATTCATCTGCCCCAACCGGGGATCGGATCTCTAGCTTCTTTCGGGTTCTCTAACCACTTTAGTCATATTATTATCTAGTTAAGTAGAGCACAGGGGGCAACTAAGTAGATAAAGAAAATTATAATCATAGTTCATAAGGCCAACTTTCTTCTTTGTATGCTTACCCGGAGATAAAATAGTAACGCTTTGGCATCGACCTTGTGCGCAGTTTGCAGGCGCATAGATCAACCAATTACAGCGCTAGTCTGGTTTTTGTTAGAAATATTCGATTAATTATATCTTTATTACCCTAGGTATGTTTTATTGACGTCAGACTGGAGTCGGTACTTAAGTAAATATAAATATACTTCAGGGAGCAATGTAAACTACGAAGAGCTATGAACGTTATTGTATAATTATGTGTTTGTACTGTTCTTTTATTGCTGTGAAGTTTTAATCATTCGTTTACGTCTACGAAGGTACAAATATACTTAAAACAATTTACTAACTGCCGACAATTATTCTGCTTCAGAAAATACTACTACTTACAACAATTGCATTAAACCTTTTTCCAATCTTAATTGGATCCCATGTTCCCTACGACATCCGATTAGGTTTCCGATGTGAATTTATTTCCAATAAATTTGTCCACTGACGCGCACTAGTTTTGTACAGTTTCTCTTTTATTTAGGAAAATATTTTAACCGACTTCCAAAAGAGATTCTCAATTCTTTTTTTTTTTAATTTTTCTTAGTTGGTACATCATCGAAAGCAGTTTCTCGAACTCTACGATTTGTGTAATGTTTCGTTGGCAATTTATCAATTAGAATTAAGGTTAGGTACTTATTGCTAATTCCAATAATGTCGCATTGAAGTGTGATAAAAAAAACTGTTACGCAACGCAATGTCTTCTAACTTGTTTAACTATTATAATATTTATTTACATATACATGGTTTCTCGTACAGATACAAACTTCGGAGTCAAACGCTCTAACCTAAGCAAATCGTAAACCTTGCAAATATACCTACAGATATTTAAGTGCTGTAAGTTCGGTAGCGCTTACTAAACCTTTTCCTGATTTATACAGGTCTTACATAAGTGAGATTTATTCGCCCTTAAGCGAAATACCCTTAGAGTTTTAAAAAGGCCTCTAATATTAATCACATGAGCGGGTAAGGGACCTAACTCGAGCATCCGGGATGTATCCGGATCCGGATGTGAAGGATCCGCCTTGTTCTAACTGGAAGCACGTAAGTAACTGTTAATAATTATTAGTTAGGTTTATTTACGTAAATTACGTCTTCTGCCAGTTTCACAATCGGCATCGATGTCATAAATAAAAACCAGCCAATTGCGAGTCGGACTCGCGCACGAGGGTTCCGTAGAAAGATTTTAACGCTTTTCCCCAGTGTTTTAAGAGTCCAGTGTAAGCAGAGCCCTGCTCCTAACCAAAATGTAGGCAGTGTGGGGTCAACTTATATTGGCCTGCGAAATCTACAGACAGACATAAAAATGTAAGATTGTGAGACCTTTCTGAGTGGTTGTGCTATAAGAGCTACCTTCATACAAAATTTTAAGTTTCTAGAACAACTGGAAGTACGCTTTAGGTTTTCGGATTTCGTCAACGTGTGTGGAAATTGCCTTTTTAATAACTGTATCTTTCGATTGTGTTGACTTACAAGGTTGATTTTTTCACAGCTTCAAGGGACTGCAGACTGAGTATTCGGTATTAATTTTAGCATGCTACCTAAACGTGTTCCAGAGAAAAGGGGTCTTGACAGACAGACAGACAGACGGACAACAAAGTAATCCTATAAGGGTTCCGTTTTTTTCCTTTTGAGGTACACAACCCTAATAAAGGGTTCAATTAACTGCTAGAAAGGGAAGTGAAAATAACAAGCGAGCATAAAAAAACCTTTCAGAAATGTCACATACAGACATAGTTATAACAAGTGTCGGAATAGCGTCAGAGAGAAGGTGACCCTAAAGGGAATCACGACCCTTAGTAATGAGGTGTAAGAAGCGAGGAGGGAGGTCATAGTTATAGCAGTAAGATTTTTGAATCACTACTAAGCGTTAATATACGTTTAAAATTACCTTGAATTGGTTTTTGCGTTTTGAAACGTTTACGTTTTGCTCGTATGTAATAACCTAACCAACTTAGAAAAGTTGAAAAATCCCCGACATTGTCATTTCAAAGTTCAATATTAAACGGGTGAACCGTTTTTATTGAAACTTGGCTAAGAACCATCTCGATTACATTATCTTTCGATTAAAAAAACCGCATCGAAATCGGTCCACCCGTTTGGGAGCTATGGTGCCACAGACAGATACACAGATACACAAATACACAGACACACAGATACACAGATACACGGGTTAAACTTATAACACCCCTCTTTTTCGTCGAGGGTTAAAAATCTTTGACCTTTTGGCAACATTTCAACCACCGTGGTGACAACTTATAACACTGTTATTCATAAATCTATTTTAACTAAAATGCCATTAAAATCCGTTCGTCCTTTTTTGTCACATTGACATTTCCGTTAGTAAGAAGAAGACAAAACTTACTTTAGCTAATGGCTTGAGTGACGTTTAAGAATAAGACCCTTAGTAAGTGTACAAGGTGCGTTTTAATGAACAGCCAAGAAGCCAGGAGTTTAGAAAGTACGTGAGCACCCGCTGTAAAGTTTTTTTGAAAGAAAAAAAAACATTCCCCCTTACATTAGTGTCAACCAGCTGAGGCAATGAAAGTACGTGAGCACCCGCTGTAAAGTTTTTTTGAAAGAAAAAAAACATTCCCCCTTACATTAGTGTCAACCAGCTGAGGCAATGAAAGTACGTGAGCACCCGCTGTAAAGTTTTTTTGAAAGAAAAAAAAACATTCCCCCTTACATTAGTGTCAACCAGCTGAGGCAATGAAAGTATGGGAGAATGACTTTAATAAAATCCAAACAAAAACTTCACAGGGGTGTTCAATATAACTCACTCAATCCCTGGCTGAATTATTGACGGTTCATTAAAAAGCACCCTGTAGATTTATGGATAAAATAGATTTATTACCTTTGGTCTCGCTGTTTTCACTTCCTTTCCTCTTGGCCATAGACTTACAGCTATGACGTCTCCTTAACAGAAATAAATCACTCTGCAAATATGTGAAGCGAATTTATTTTGTTGACACAGAACTGTGTCTCACGTCGTTAGCATAACTTTCCTATGTAGTATTTTTCTCACCGAACTGCTGTAGAATCACTAAATTCTGAGAGTGATAGTTTTACGCGTGTTTTGCGAAAACCACGCAAAAAGCGAAAGTTTAAAACAGAACATTGCACGTATTTAGTTTGTTGTGATAGTCGTCAACGGATACGTAGTCGTAAACTATAGTTTAGTTGAGTGTACTTACTGCACGCTTATTTTACACATGTAGGAAAACTGACAGAAAATACAATACAATAGGTACACACAGGTAACAAAAAACCGGTCAAGTGCGAGTCAGACTCGCGCACGAAGGGTTCCGTACCTATGAAAACGGCAAAAAAATCATGTCTTGGAGCCCCACTTAAATATTTATTTTATTCTGTTTTTAGTATTTGCTGTTATAGCGGCAACAGAAATACATCATCTGTGAAAATTACAACTGTGTAACTTACGGTTACGGTAGATACAGGCTGGTGATAGACGGACAGACAGACAAACAAACAGATTACTCTTTGAGTACGGAACCCTAAATAACAGAAAAAGGTTCAATGAAAATGGTAGCAAGTAATGGTGGTGGTGGTAAGGTAGCAATGGGCAGCCCTATCGCTAAAGAGAGAGCTTTACTTATGGCATAATATTAAATTCAGGTCTAATAACAAATTCTAGAATCTGTCTGTCCAACACAAAGCGTTTACGTGTAATCTTGGTGAGAACAGAAGCGCGAGCTTCATAGTGCCGCGATTACAATATGGAGCGGCGTGTTTCCAATACCAGACGATGACATTGTACACTTTAAAATAATAAAACTTTATTGAATTAATACACACAAAAATTACAAACAATGAGAAGAACACAGAGATAAATCAGCAATAGGTTTCGTTAAATATAATGCAATAGTCATCCGCCACAGGCTTCATCAAAAAAAAAAGAAAATATTCTAGTTAAAGTTATATAGGTATATTAGGTACAAGCAAACCCAACGAACTTTGTACCGCCATAGGCCGATCCATAGAAAATGCACCTATGAAAATTTTTTTTTGTTTACAATCACTAGAAAGAAAATGAAGAAAATCTCCGAGTACCTATATTTAACTGGTTAACTGGTAGAGATCCCTTTAAGGGATAAGTTCGCATTTGTACATTTGCTTTTGTTCTGTTATCTGTATTTTTTTTGTTTTATGTGCAATAAAGAGATATACATACATACATATTTTTTTTTATTTTGTTTATCAAAAACTGTAAAGTTTTGAAAGCTGGCATTTGGTTTAATTGTCGCAAACGTGGAATTACAAATTCGATGGGGGTTAGCTTGTCCTGGCACGCACTTTAATGGTGTAGCTAACTCGACTTTCTTTTATAATGTAAGTATATAGATATGTAACTTACGTGTCTAAAGAACTAAATAACGAAAACTTTTAGCCATTTTCGTTTTGCATTTTATCGAGAAAATACGCACAAATAAGCTCACAGGGGGCGTTATTCGAAACGACATAAAAAGTTTCTCGATGCCGATTACGATAACGTTACTACTCGATTCTTTGTGAAAACTCTTGCACGAGCTACGGTAACCCACTTTAATGTTGAAAATACTTAAACAGAAGGTTATCATAATCGACCTGTTATTGTTCCTAAAATGTCAGCGTATACCATTTTGTTTCCAAAATTATTATTTTTGCAACTTGTGCGTATAACATGGACATGCAAAGTAGGTATACGGTCTGTTAATTTGAGTTATTTATTTTATCATTACCATTATAACCTAAATATGTCTGGTTTGATTAAACGCCCGTATACTATCTACACACTGTATGTCGTGGTACAATGGACACGATCTCTATCCGGCGTATGCAAAGCGTGGCGTCTCGCTGACAAGCAGGCGACTGCAGGCATAATTTACCGCGACTGTACTGCCAGCACAAATTGGACTAAGTTTAATGCCTTATTAACACATGTGAAAAACCCGGGAAGCTTTGCATTGCGGCACTAGTTACATTGCTCAAAAGACGTTAGCCTCGTGGCCCGCCATGTATAATGAATGCACAATTTGTCAAAAAAAATGACCCCTTGTAATTATTTCAATTTGCCTTGCCCCAAGTTTTACCTTAAAATAAATAAATAAAAAAAACATTTATTGTTCACAGAAGTTATCACGGTAGGCTAAGTGCATCGATGTAATAATAGGTTCTTAATTAAAGCGAAGCAAAAGGCTCGGGCTCAGCGTGTGCGATGAGGTGACCATGTGTGTCGTAACTCTTCACCGCGCTGGTTTACAGCCTGCACCATAAAAATAAAATAATGTCTAATGTGCGAAGACCATTATATACCTAGTGACAAAATAAACAATTATTACTTTGACGAAAGACTAAACTCAAATCAAGTTTTAATTTGGTTTACCTGCTTTTGATTTGAAATAAGGACAATTATGTTGCTGAATTATACCGAACTAATTAAAAGCGAACTAATTAACTTAAATATAAATATTTACTCAAGTAACAGCTGAATGATTTACAAAACACAACTCAATGCAACAAAGGGGACTTTACGTAAACCATTCTGCCGTTCTACCTTCCACCAATAAACTTTCTGGCGAATCATGTGACACGGAATGCTATACGCTATCTTAAACTTTGCTTCCGATTTCCGATTCCGTTCAAAGAAGGTGCGAAGTAGATATTGTTGTTGGACGATCAAGTTCCGTTTTGGTCTCGGATGCAGGCCGGAAACTGCACAAGGGCCTTAAGAGCGTTTATTACTGCTGAGCTGTTGCATTTTTTTTTTACTTTCTCTCGATTATTCTACAAAAAATCGAAATGTGTGGTCTGATCAAATCTATCTTAGTATAAGTAAATGTGTCTAATGCAATAATTAATCGTGACAGACTTTTATTTTCTTATTAAACTGTAAGTATAATTTGTTGGAGATATGGGCAGAGTAGGAGCAGTTGAACTAGCGATAGATTGCACAACAACAATAATAATACACAAGTATATAAGAGTTTTTTATAATCCACGGAATATTCATTACAAGCGTCAATCAGTAAGTAATTGAAGTGCACAGTCAATAGAGGAATACGTCAATACAAAAATATAGGTAATATTAACAGCCAGTGAAAACTCTGCGTTTGATACATGATACAAACCTCAACACGCCCTCTCAAATGCAAAGTTTATTGCCTTTTACAAGTTAATCAACACAACACAAATAAAATTAATAAGCATGTGCTAGTAAGTTAAGCACAACAATTTATGCAAGAAAAAGAAAATAAATAAATAATAACTCATTACAAAGAGGAAATAAAATTATGGATTAGCAAGGTTTAAGACCTAAACCATCCATACACCTGTTATGTTTTATACTAGACAGTGCTTTAGTCAATACATCTGCCAGCATAAATTCCGTAGATACATGTCCCAACATTATATGTTCGTTGTCTTGTAAAACGCCCCTAATGAAATGATACTTAATATCGATGTGTTTGCTTCTACCATGAAAGACGGGGTCCTGCGCAAGAAACATCGCTGATCGACTATCGGTATTAATAGATATAGTGGCATACCCTGGTAAGTTCATTTCTGTTAGCAGACTTTGGAGGTATAGGCCTTCTTTGAGTGCTTCCGCAAGGCTGACGTACTCTGCTTCACAACTAGAAGTCGCTACTGTCTTCTGTTTTCTAGAAGACCAAGAAATACTAGCTCCTCCTAGAATAAATGAATAACCGGAATAAGACTTCCGATCTATTGGGCAACTACCCCAGTTTGCATCACAGTATGCTTGAACAGGCTTACCAGTTTTCCTATTAATCAGACCATAGCTCGCTGTGCCCTTGAGATAGCGTAAGACCCTTTTTGCCGCCTTCCAATGACTCGAATTAGGATTACTTACAAACTGTGCAAGTTTAACAACAGTATTCGTAATGTCAGGTCTTGTTGCTACTGACAAATACATAAGCGACCCAATCAGTTCACGGTATGGCCATTTTTCGTCGAATTTGTCTTCGGTTTCGTTTAAAAGGGTATCAGACAATTCACTCGGAGTTTTGCAAGAATTGCAGTTAGATAAACCGAATTTTTCCAAAATAGTCTTGACGTAACCTTCTTGTGACAACGTAATGCCATTTTCATTTTTTTGTATGTCTATTCCCAAAAAGTATTTAACCTTTCCGTAGTCCTTAAGATCGAACTCCTTTTTTAATTCATTTTTAAATCGGCATATCCGATCTTCGCAGTTTGACGCAATCAGTATATCGTCGACGAAGACAAGGACAAACATATAGTTGCCATCTTGATGTTTCATATAGAGACATGGCTCATTAAGAGATTGTTCTAATCCCATGTCTTTTAGTTTCTTGTCAAGCCGTATATTCCACTGTCGCCCAGCCTGTTTCAATCCATATAGAGATTTTTTTAATAGACATGTATCGCCTCCATCTTCCAGGCACTCGAGCATTTCCTTTGCGTTTTTCACTACTACAGGATCTTCGTCATTATCATGTGCCAATTTTATCAAACATTCCTTTAGTAAGCGAGGAATACGCATATAAATTTGTTCATCAAGGTTTCCGTTTAAGTATGCAGTATTAATGTCCACTTGATGAAATTCTAAATCCATCTCTACAGCAACTGCCATCATTAATCGGACAGTTTCTAATCTGGCAACGGGCGCAAATGTTTTTTCATAATCGACTCCAAAACGTTGGCTAAATCCTTGAGCAACTAACCTGGCCTTTTTCTTAGTCGTCTTATCAACATTTACTTTAGTGGTCAGGACATATCTACAGCCAACGACATTTGTATTCGGTGGTGTTTTGCCAATAGTCCAGGTGCCCTTCTGCACTAGGCTTCTTATTTCGGACAATATTGCGTCTAACCATTCCGGGCGTTCTAAGCTACGCAAAGCGTCATCCAACGATATTTCTGAAGCTGTGCCTGCATAGTCGATGCAATCTCTATATTGTTCTGTTTCAGGCTCGCTATTTCTTTCTTCTACTTCAACGTAGTTGTAGTAGAAGAAACCTTCTTCGGTCGTCCTGGGCGACCTGTGCGGACCACTTTGGGCCTACCGGATCCTCTCTTTAAAACCACCTCACCTCCTTGATCTGGACTTAATTCAAAATTGCGTTCTAGTTCTACATTTTCTGCTCCTTGATCTGGACTTGGCTCAAGATAGTTTCTTCTATCTACATCTTCTGAATCAATTGGCAATTCCACAATATCATCTCGTCCGTTTATCTCTTTATCGAAGACAATCTCCACTTGATCTTGACTATTACCTTTATCAACACTAGTTTGTACGTCATTACTTTTATCAACACTAGTTTGTATCATCTCTATGAAGTCTTTTGCTTCACCAAGTGATTTTGTCTCTGAGTCTGTAGATAAAATATCAATGAATTTTATATCTCTAGAGACAACAAAATTTCTTTTTTCAGGTATCCATACTCTAAAGCCTTTGGTTGTCTTTGGATATCCCACAAATACTCCTGGGATCCCACGAGCATCAAATTTGCCTATATTTGGATTTTTATCCAGGACATACACTCTTTCGCCGAATTTACGCAGATAGTAGATATTCACCTGTTTTTGACACCATTTTTCATATGGAATATCTCCGTTTAAGGCAGAAGTTGGGCAACGGTTTCTGACATAGCATGCCGTATCAATAGCTTCAGCCCAAAAACCAATACACAAATCACTGTTTAAAAGCATGCATCTAGCCATCTCAACCAGAGTACGGTTCATTTTCTCCGCAACTCCATTTTGTTGAGGAGTACGAGGTACGGTCAGTCGTCTCTGTATCCCCTCTGTATTCGTTGAATTCTACATTGACATACTCACCACCATTATCTGATTGTAAATATTTTATTCTGGATCCAGTATATTTCTCAACATAACTTTTGTACAGTTTGAATGCCTCTAAAGCTTTATTTTTAGTCTTCAGAAAATAAACTTCACACCAACGAGTACTATCATCAATAAAAGTTATAAAATATTTAGCACCGGATTTTGACTCACATCTCATTGGACCCACTATATCAGAATATACGATACGCAATCTTTCATTACACGGACCGTTTGACTCAACAAATGGCAACTTGGTCATTTTTCCTCTAGCACAAATATCGCAACCACGCAAAGTGTTTACAGAGCTCTCACTTGAGTTCACGTCGTGACCTATTCTTCTTAACAATTTTGTTACATCTTTGGCATTAAGATGCCCCAAGCGTTCATGCCACAGTTTCAGATCTGTCTTACAGTCTGTTGCTGCGTTAACAGAATCGCCTTCTGGAAAACAATAAAGATTGCCTCTACGATGCGCAGTTAGCCTAACTTTACCGTTTTTATCAACAATTTCGGCGATATCACGTGTAAAATTCACATCATAGAAATTATCTGTAAGCTTTGCCACCGAAATTAAGTTAGTCCTTAAATATGGTACGTAGAGGCTATTTTTGAACTCAACAGGTTGTACCGATTTACCTTTCAATACCGATAGTGTAACTAATCCCTTACCTCGGACCTCGGCGCTCATGTTAGTGGCCAATTTCAGTTTACCCTTATACTCTTCAAGTGTACCACCGAATAAATCAACATCGTTGCATAAATGGGACGTACACCCGGAATCAAGCACTGAATCTATACCTGAAACATTTAAAGACATTAAGCCTTCATCTACATTATTACAGTGTTGTTTCGACTTCGGATAATCTTCCCGACAATCGGAAGCCTTATGACCAAGACGGTTACAACGAGAACAAGTCAATACTCTTCTTTCGTTAGCGTAATTGTTCTCCTTATACGAAGAACGATTACGTTGTGGCTGTCCAGATGTTCCTTTAAAGTTGACATCGGCCTGCAATTTATTCAGGGGTTTCTTCCTTTCCCGTACATACAGTACATCATTCTCAATACTGTTCGCATTCCTTGATTCATATTCTTCCATGATTTTCACTTTAAGAATCTCTGGCTTTGGTAAATCGTCACGGCTTTCAATAGCACACCGAAAATTTGAGAAACTTGCTGGTAAAGTATACAATAGCATTATCGACAAAAGATCTTCGTGAATCTTTATATCCATGGACTCTAGTTTGTCCACTGCATCAAAAAATGCACCAATATCTTCGCAAATATCTCCAGAACCGCTCATCTTGTGTGTCAGTAGACGTTTTAATAACATGGCTTTCCTAGCAGGCCCACGAGAGGCATAAATTGACTCTAGTCGCAACCATACCTCTCTCGAAGTCTTGCAATCCCGTACATGACGGAGTTCCGTTGAGCTGATGCAAAGTATTAAGTCGGCCTTCGCCTTTGCATCTTCTGCCTCCCATTTGCCTAAAGCATCCGTCGCAGTCACGGCAGGTTTAGGTATCTTCCCATTAGTGTACTTCCAGAGGTAATTTTTAATAAGAATAGCTTCGGCTTGTAATTTCCAACTCTCGTAATTTTCCTTAGACAAGGGATCAATTCGAAATGTGTGGTCTGATCAAATCTATCTTAGTATAAGTAAATGTGTCTAATGCAATAATTAAACGTGACAGACTTTTATTTTCTTATTAAACTGTAAGTATAATTTGTTGGAGATATGGGCAGAGTAGGCGCAGTTGAACTAGCGATAGATTGCACAACAACAATAACACACAAGTATATAAGAGTTTTTTATAATCCACGGAATATTCATTACAAGCGTCAATCAGTAAGTAATTGAAGTGCACAGTCAATAGAGGAATACGTCAATACAAAAATATAGGTAATATTAACAGCCAGTAAAAACTCCGCGTTTGATACATGATACAAACCTCAACATAATTTTGTTCGTTTATTAAAAAAATAAAAGTATTCTTCGTAACTACAAAACCCTAAATAAATAACAAAACTTTTTGGTCATCCTTATTTACCAAATAATGCAATACGGTAAATGAATAAAGCCCTCATTAGGACTAGGTATTATTTACTTCCCACTCGTTTATTATTCCAATATTTTCAATGCAAATTGAATGTTGTAATGATGCTGCAACGCGTTAATTATCGCGTAAACGCAAAATTAAATTCAGTTTCGGCTTATTTGGCTGAAAATTTGGAAAATGAACAGTTTTAATTGAAGTGTCTTCGTTATGTAAAAAAGTACCTACCTAGTATTTTTCCGTACTGTAGCAACTTAGCTCTAAGCGCTATAATTACCTACCTGGACCCACATAATTAAAAAATTGTCTAAATTCTCAGCGCACGGTTTATTTTTAACCGACTTCATTCAATTTGACGTACCTAAGTTTCATACAGTTTTTGATTTTTGATTAAGTAATATTTTGTTGTATTAGTTCGTCTTGACTAACAATGTATTTGTATGCCTGTCGACCAAACAATACTTATCCGTCCAAGCTGTCAAATAAATATACTTTGACCTTGAAAAATATTTCACGCTTTCACAAAGTCCATCGGCTGCCGGCCTTATAACGTCGATAGAAATAAAAACATAAATGGCTAATGTATTGATTTAAACTTTCGCGATTTTCACACATTATCATGATACTCGGGACTCCTTTCGAGACCATGGACGCAACGTCGCGTCCGAAACGTCGAGGTATTTAAATTCAAATTTAAATATAAAAGTTTTTTACGCGATTAAGTCCCGAGTATCATGATAATAAATGGCTAACTTGTGTATGTGTAAGATTCTTAGACTTGTAATGATTAAGAACGTCCGAAAACTACGTTGTCTAAAATTATAGTCTGGTTGCACAATAACAATTTAAATGTTAACTTAAGCAAAACTACGTTTATTCAGTTTATTAATAAAGGGGGTCGTAAGCACCCTCTAATGATAACGTCTGGGGGTCAAGCTGTTAAAGAATCCTGCCAAACAACTTTCCTAGGAATCACCTTAGACGACAAATGTTCTTGGAACGAACATATTGATAAGTTATGCAATAAAATTAGTTCATTTTCATATGCTCTCTGGCGACTTGTAAAAATTAGTAGCCAAACAGTAGCAATAAAAGCATACCATGGTTATGTGTGTTCATTGCTTAGGTACGGTATATTACTGTGGGGTAACTCGTATCATGCAAATCGGGCATTAATAGCACAAAAGCAGTGTATTAGGTCAATATGTAATTTAAACGCTCAAACAAGTTGCAGACCCTTCTTTAAGGATCTACGACTATTGACAGTACCATGCATGTATATCTATGAAATTTGTTTGTTTGTTAAAACTCATCCATGGCTGTTCAAAAAGTGTAGTGAAATATGCCAGTTTAACAGAAGATATCCTAACCGTCTGGTAATGCCGGCTAAAGGGACCAAATGATATGGTAGAAATACTTATTGTATGAGCATATCTATTTACAACACATTATGCGAAGACATTAAGAATTGGCCTGTTAGTATGTTCAAATACAAACTTAAAAGCTGGTTAATACAGCACTGTGTCTACTCCGTAAACAAATACTTTGAGCACTTTAATAGGTTAAAATGTGACATATTATGGCTAATTGACTTGTTAATTTTATTAAGTAGTAAGTATTTTGGTTAAGTGTGACATATATATATATATTTATCTATGCATAATACTAGTTACTTTATTTACATAATAAAAGCAATTTACAATGACATTAAATCTAAGCTTAAACTAAATAAACTACAACTTAAAACTAAATTAAATCTAAATAAGGCCCCCGTGGCATGGTGCCCAAAGGGCTGGCAGCGTCGCCTCGCTGAATAGCGATGCTGATTCTTTGAGAGAGAAAACTGCCCGCCCTTTGGTCACAAGTTGCATCAACTAAGCGCTTTTGTAACTCATTTTTAACTCATATTGATTTTGTTGACTTGTCTTCTCTTTTTATTTGATTTTTTGATGCCTGAATCCATAATGTACCTACTCATATTCATATTTTGCATGCCTAATATTGGTGAAGTGTGTGAAACATTTTTTATTTTTTTCTGTACATTATTACCTGTACTGTATCTACCACATTTTTAGCAAAATAAAGATATTTGAATTTGAATTTGAATTTGACTATATGCACGGAGATAGATGATAAATGTTGGACGACATCCTTATTGCCTAAAGTACCATTAAGGTGCCAAACGTACCGCCAATCCAAGCCTTCAACCTCAGGAGGTCATTAATCGTGAGGCGTGGTTATAATAATGGAAGTTACCGACTTCGAGACCATTATTTTTGTATTCCAAATTCATAAGTTAATGACAGTTTTTCTCCGTTTTCACAAGTTAGTTTTGTTAAATCGACCCTAAAAGTGCAAAATACAAACTCCTTCTACTTTATCAATCACAATCGCGTTCAATTTGTATGGGCTGACAGTTGGTATCGGAAACAGCTGACTGTCACAGTCGTACAAAAACTGGTATTTCAATCCGATGATGAGTATCAAAGTAGTTGAGCAGTTACGGTGCGGGTTCGATCGCTGAGGCTAGTCATATTTTTCTGGATTCCTGTTTCAGTGACTACCTCTGTTTATAGTTAAATAATAGATTTTAACGGGAAAAACGTAAAAACAAATTGGAGATAAAATACAAAAAGGTACTCCTTTGAGATCATAAACTTAAATATTCACCTAACTGAGTGATTATAATTTATAATCTGGAACACTGTTATCAAGTTCGTACAGTTCGTACAACAAAAATAAGCGACCCCAGGGATATATCTTACGGGTGCGTTTAAGCCAGAGCAAAACGAAGAAGTGCAGAACCAACCAATCATCAGAAATTAGTAGAAATCTTAATAGGTACCTTTAAAGTATGTAGCGCTGATGCCAATGCACTACCACTTTTCCACTACCTTTACTAAATCAAGCTAAGCCTTTACTTACTTAAAATAATTTAATTAACACAGCACCATTGACTACCTACTTAAACACGAAGACCGGAACAATTGAAGTAAGTTACCGGATTCCTTTCACAAATCGCTCATTATTGGGCAGGAAATACCTGCGGTTATCGGCGCTGAATGGTAAATCAGTTCATCCGCAACTTCAATAACTTCAAGCTCGCGGATGAATTTCAGTGGATTAATTAAGTTAGGTATCGGATTATTAAGTGAGTTTTAATTTATTTTGGCCACATTGCCCGAAGACAACCCGATAGATTTGAGAAACTGATTGTAGTAGGGAGAGTAGCTGGGACATGACTACGTATGCGACCACCCACCCGCTGGTCTGACCAGATCAAGAAAATACTTGCCATCAGCACTGCCTTGAGAAAAGACGAAGACAGAGTGGCATGAAGGAAGCTCGTCAACGACTCCGTTAAAGCCTTTCAGAGCGGACACGTACGACCTTCAGTAAAATTTTCAGGTCAAATTTTTACAGAAAACATAGTTATGGATATAAAATATTTCAAGTAACGAGCGATATGGCGTTTTTCATAAATTTTAATGACTTGTCGGCAACATCGTTGCAAACTTAATTTTTCAATGACATTAATTTTAGCAGCTCTGAAATGAGTCGTCACATTTATTAGATTCTCTTGTTCTTTAGAAGATAATTAAGCCCCATAGTAATTAACAGCGAAAATAAATAGAGTAAGTTAAGGTCTCGTTAATAATTTAAACTATTGTGTAAATTAGGTAATTTTTTACTTGAGTGATTTTTACTTTTTACTAGTTAGGTGGCTTATGAGTGAAATTGTAATTTACCTATTTCTTAATTTTCTACAAGTTTAAAATAACGGTAGCTCTGGTGTTTTGAGAACAATATCTCAATTTAATATCCTGTTACTGCCAATAACTGTGACCTTGTAATACGGTAGCTATTACGAAAATAAAGGGAGTACTGGGCAATATAATTTTAATTATGACTCGACTTTATGTAGCATCTAATTGTTTATTTGTCTGGTTGTTTCGCTTTATTACTTTTGGATAATATTTTGTCAATGGTGAATCTTTAGGCGAATAAAGTCGAGCACGAAAGATGGAATTCTTATAAATTGTATGTATTAATGTAATAAATAAGTGTCCAACATTGTGTTCGTGTTATATTACCATGGGCACTTTGTCTTTGCTGCCATAATTACCACTGGGATTTTGCTGGATTGTAGGGAATCCAACAGCAAAAAAAAATACAATAATCAATTATTCCGTGACACAAGTTTTATGAGTGAGGGAACAAAACTACCTACTCAAATTTAAGGCGTTTGGTAGTAAAAATAAAATCTTTGTTAAACTGTCATTTATTTGGGATACAGACTATAACCACTGTATCCACGAACACTTTAATATCTTACATTGGTGGCTAGCACATTTTAAAACAAACATTATCTTTCATCATACAACTACGCTTGCACTCTTCAAAATTGCTACTACAAGAGCTCACTACAATGTTATACGTCTTAACTTGACGCCAATACCAAATAGCACAACAACAAATAACTTAAATTAAAGTATCACAGTCTGATGAAGTCAATGGCGACATATTTACATGTACCGCTCCCGAATTCTGGCGAACATCTCCGCGCTGTCCACCTTGTCGGGGCCTTCGTTCTTCCCGAAGAATGTAGTCTTCGTGGTCTTTAGGAGTCTGTTCCCTTCGTCCGCCGACTTTCTCCAATAGACGGTCTGAACCGCGTGCCTGCCGGCGATGTAGCGGGTCGCAGTTCCGATCAATTTACTCTTGTCCATTTTTAAATTCTTCAAACGGAAAAATTAAATTCCGAATTTAGCCGATTGCTAAAATCCGAACCTGATCTTACAGAAAATCAAATTTTACTGGGAACTGTGGTGGGTTGACAGCGCTCAGCGGAATGATGTCAGGTATCGGCTGTCCTGTTTTATATACCCGCTGGCACGTGCGATAAAACATGACTGATAAAGGATCTAGACACGCGGCAGCGTGACAAGCCAAGTTCAAGAAAAAATTACTGGCGACGCTGCAGCCATGTTTTATATTACACGAACCATTTGGATCTACTTTCGACCCCTTTCCCTCGATAACACAAAAACTATTTAACATAAACGCATGTAATTCGGTCGATTTTAAATTATTTACATATGCTTAGAACTCCGATGTCAATGCAAGTACAGCCAAGGGGTTTATGGCCATGGCCTCCCCAAATATACTAATAGAACATTTTCAGAAATATCTACTACAGTGCTTTTAACTCCAATTAAACAGAAAGAAGGAAAGAAATAGGTACAGTTAAGGTATACAAAATAACTTAAAAATTGTATACAGAAACACAATAATTAACAAACAAAAAATTTGCACGACTCGTCATTGGCTAGTTGGCTATCTAAGCAAAAGCTTTACTAGGAACTGGAGAAGAGCACCTAGCAATGGCAGCCCACCAAGCAAAATGAGCCCAAAAAGTTTGTTGTAGACTTGCGAAAACTCTGCTCGTCATAATCCCAATGCAAACTTTGGACTTGTCTCACACGTACAAAGTTTTTTGTTACATTGCGTAACTACACCTACCTACGTCTACTCATTAAATTTATTTGAATACTAGTTGAGTTTTAAAAGTCGTAACTCACGAATCTGTCGAAAGTTTTCCTTTGCAATGAGTATTTTCAATGCTAGACATACATACTATATGAAAAAAATATATAGGTAATGATTTATAGCTCATCCGGGTTTAGAAACAGTGCATCATCGGGGTAACTCTGCTATATAAAAGTGCTCTGGTTCATAGCTTTCATTGTTTCTACGTCTTTACTGGTCGGGAGGCGGGGCTAAGCTAATGATTCGCTATTTTCTTGCGACGAAACTACGGCAATTGTCTCCTTATCGTTTTGCATTTCAAATTTATGAAAGGTTTTCTCCATTTTCCAATGGTATTTTCAAGTATAAGATACAAACTCCTTCTACTATATAAGATCAAGTCCCGCTCTCTTTGTAATGTAGTAAATGCGAGCGGTCGATTCCGCACGATTCTACTCCGCTACGCTTCAATAGACACGCAACTGCCACTTTTCCACTAACTTTACCTAATCAAACTGACTAACACAGGTTTTATTATTTCAAATAATTTAATTAATACAACACCTTTGACTACCTTAAACATGGATTCCCATCATAACTTACTCATTATTGGACAGGAAATACTTGTGGTTACAGTTGATTCTCAACCTCTAACACTTCAAGCTCGCGAATGAATTTCAGTGGACTAATTAGTTAGATGGGTACCTGATTTTTAAGCGAGTGTTAAGTTATTTTGGCTACGATAGTTTTGATAAACTGGTCGTAGTAGGGAGAGTAGCTGGGAGAAGACCGCGTGGGCTATCACCTATCAGCTGGTCTGACAAGATCAAGCGGAACTTACCATCACCACTGCCCAGAGAAAAGATGACGATAGAGTGGCACGCAGGAAGCTCGTCAACGACTCTATCAAAGCTTTTCAGGACGGATACGACCTTCAGTAATGAAGAAAACAAAAAAGAAAAGATAATTATGTATATAAAATTATAAAAGGAAGAATGGATCTTCCTTAGAATGAACTGTATGCGCCCCTATGCAAACTTACTTTTCAATCATATCAATTTGCATTCCTGAAATAAGTCACATTTATCGGATTCTCTCATTTTTTAGAAGACGATTAAGCCAAAACTAAAGAAAGTCGAAAATAAAGAGAGTAAATAAGTTATTCTCATCACATTAGCGACAAGTAAAAACTACTTTATTCGGATAATTCGGATAATTTTTACGAGTTAGGTGGCTAAATGAGTAAAATTGTAATTTCCTTGGTGAATTTTTTACAAGTTTAAAATAATGGTAGTTCTGCTGTCTTGTGAATAATTAGTTTAATATCTTGTTACTGCCAATAAGGTGACTACGAATATATACGGAATACTAGGCAACATCATTTTTATTAACTCCTCGTTAATAGCCTAATGGCCGACTTTATGTAGCATATTTTATAGGTACCTTTTTTTTCTGTTACGTCTAGTATATTTTTATTACTTTTGGATAGGTAATAATATTTTGTGAGAGACGGATCTTTTGGAAAATGAAGTCGTGAAGGAAATATGGAATTCTTATAGCTGTGTATTATGGACGTAATACCTAAGTGTCAAACCATAATGTGTCGCTAATTACAATTAATTCCCTCGGGAACATTGTCTTTGCTGGCGTAATTATCACTGAGTTGCTAGATCACATGCCCAACATTTATAATACGTCCAACAGCACAGAAAATACAATTACAACATAAACTAGTCAAATAAATTTTTAGGTGTTTGGTAGGTACTGAAAAAAAGTTTTTTTTAAACTGTCATTTATTTGGGACACAGGCTATAGTCACTGTATCCGCGAACATTTAATATCTTACATTTGTGGCCAGCACATTAAAAACAAACATTATTTTTCGTCATACAAACTACGCTTGCACTCTTCAAAATTGCTACTACAGGAGCTCACTACACACAATAATAATTATACGTCTTAACTTGACGACAAGACCAAATAGCACAACAACAAATAACTTAAATCAAAGTATCACAGTCTGATGAAGTCAATGGCGACATATTTACATGTAGCGCTCTCGAATTCTGGCGAACATCTCCGCGCTGTCTACCTTGTGGGGGCCTTCGTTCTTCCCGAAGAATGTAGTCTTCGTGGTCTTAAGGAGTCTGTTCCCTTCGTCCGCCGACTTTCTCCAATAGACGGTCTGGACCGCGTGCCTGCCGGCGATGTAGCGGGTCGCAGTTCCGATCAATTGCCTCTTATCCATTTTTAAATTCTTCAAACGGAAAAATAAAATTCCGAAGGTAGCCGATTGCTAAAATCGAACAGCAAATTGGAATCCGAACTAAACGCGATTTTACGGCGTTCAAATCGGAATGTTGAAATAAATTTTACTGGGAATTGTGGTGGGTTGACAGCGCTCAGCGGAATGATGCCGGGTGGCGTTTGTCCTGTTTATATACCCGCTGGCACGTGCGATAAAATATGACTGATAAAGGATCCACAACACGCGGCTTTGTGTGACGTAATCATTATTTATGTGCGCAGCTGTGTGCGTGTAAACGTTGCACTATTGCTCGCGTGCCCTTTAATGCAGAAGCTATTTGCATATCTAGTCACATGGACAGTGGGTCATACAAGAATGTACTTAGGTAAGTATTGATCGTAGCTTCATTGAGCATTATTTATATTACGTCAATTTCATTGTTAATCGCTGAATGGAAACCTAGCGATACTGCCCATTCTAACAATGCACTTACTTTGTTTTGCTTTTTATACAAACAAAATTAATCGGTTTCATAATGATTTCTTTTCATTATAATAAAAAAAGATCGAAGCCTTATTTTAAATATTATGCATATATAATGACAATGCGCACAGTAGAACAACAACCTATCTTTACGCTATCGGTACCTACGTTCAAGAACCCTGAATCAGCGAATAAGGTACACGCAAGTCATATAAATTCGTATTGGACAATGGAAACCTACGGAATCAATCAATCTCTATATCAGTCATAATCAGATTAGCGATTAATATGTATACTCCATATTATATGGCCATAAAACTATTTGTTTGTATGTAAAGATAAAAAATCATGTAGGTAAAGCATGATTCGCCGTTAGTGGCTGCATGATTTTTGTAATCAAACATTGTACTGTTGTTTTTTTATGGTTTTATTCCGCGAAACTTACTTGTACCTTTTGATAACAAGAAAATTTATATTTGCAGAAGGGATTGCATGGAATTGTCGTGGTTTATAGTATGCTTATTAAACAGAATGGTTTAGACATTTTGGCGTTAGTGTATTCATATCACATTTCCTCTTTCAAAGTTAATATTTTTTGGTCAAAGACTATTTTGAAAATAGGACGCCATAACTAGAAATAATAAAATAGAATTTTTCGGTTTTATTAACATTCGATAACTTTCCTCAACAACAATTTGGTTGTTAGAAGTATTTTCTCAATTTACATGTATTAATAAACTGAATCCTTAGATCAATCCCAATCTATTTTTACCTGACTGCTGAAGGAGGGTTATGTTTTTCAAGGCTACGTATGTTATATAATGTATGTATATGTAATTCTTTGGCACGCTCCGCGGACTAAACCGTTTGAGGGATTTCAACATTATAATAATATGAGGTGTCCTTAAATTCGACTCAGTCCTGGGAATGACATAGGGTATATTAATATGAGTTATTTGTTTTTGCGGTCTTTTTTTTTAATAATTAATTTTTTTACCTGAACATTTAATCACTTTTGAAAAAAAACACAGTTACGTTTTGAATAGATCTAAAAAATATTTACAAAATGATAATGCCATCGTAGTTTAAGTATGAAATTAAGGTAGCCATTGCAGATACTTCCAGTACTATCAAAATTGGAATAACATAATACACATGTGTCGGTAAGTCAATTAAATAAATCTCAGACATAAAAAGACCACACACAAATTCCACATTCTTTGCATGTTATACTGTTAAGATTAATTTCGGTTTTATTAGCCAGTCTGGGTAAGACAAACAAAGTTTAATAATTATGCTAAGCCAAGACACAATTTCAAACGAATTAAGTCATAAAAAATGTCTCTAAAATGACACGTTATTTGAATAATCTTTACCAGAAACGTTACGTTCTCTTAGTAACACGAGTTAATATTTGCCCCCATATTCTTCTACAGCAAACAATGACAGTAAAATCGTATAGTATTTGGCTGGATCATAATGTCAACATGTTTACTTTGTTTTAGTGTTAGGATGTTATATAATGAGCTTTTGGCATTGATGTACCAAATAGTGACGGATACGCCACCCCTTCACCGCGCGCGGACAAGCAATATAGGTGATTAGGTTAGTCGGTGACTTAGTCGCCAACGGCCGCCGCGCAGGTGACATCTCCTTGACTTGCCCAATTTCAACAGTTCCACACATTTTTGAACTGTACAAACAACACGAAAAATAAAAACAAAGCTCAAGGAATCACATTCAATACGTAAATAAATAATATACTCATTATTTGTAAAGAAAACCAGGCATTTAAAATTATAGTATTATAGCCAAATAATGCAGGGCCAACAATTTATTACCCCACCTGATAAATCCCTACCTCTAATATTATGCCCAAATAACATAGGGCCATTAATTTCCCGTCCTGATAAATCCCGACCCGAGTAGAAATTCGGAAAGAAAAACTCCTGGTGAACTCTCTTAGAATATTTGTTTTTTATTTTAATTTTACTATAGCTTTGTTCGTTCCTGGTAAATTGAATAAAACTGTTACAGAAACTGACTATTCCATCTATTTCTACTGATTTTCTAGTTTTTAGATCTACCTATTTAGACTGTGCATTATCTGGCCAATGATGACAATGAAATGTCTTTTTTGTATTTTTATCATTATTTTATATTTTTATCTTTGAAACAGTTACTAAACACTTACCTTCCATTCCACTTGCCAATATTATAATTAGTGGCTCTGTGAGCTGTAGACCTCGTGAGCAAATTTTCAAAAAACTGTAATAATTATCGAGCCTGCTTACAATATTTTATACCGAAGAGGAGAACAGCTGGTCAGACATACGAAAGCACTTTTTTCCAATTTGAAACGTTAACGCTTCGCACGCTCGGTCAATAAAGAACAACCCGTTATTTTATGTTCGTAAATTAGCAGGTCATTATTATCATGTAACTTCTTATTATTTTGTGGACATGAATTAGCAGGTCGGACGTAGTCGTACATTATCCAGTTGGTATATTTGTCTGTGGTATATTCCCATGAAGTTTGACATGTCAGTTTAATGACAGCTAATGTGTGAAGGCCGCATTTTGTCAGCGCTAAAGAGGTGCGTGGCCAGTCTTAATGTTAAAAGTCGATGGCTTTTGACGACGTTTCACACGTTTCAGCAAAGCCTCGGAGACTATAATAAAATTATTGTTGGAAAATGTTATCTTATAAAACAAAGTCATGTTAGTTTAGTTATACTATTTATAAGTCAAGAACGGATGGACCGATTTCTATTACAATACAATACAATACAATAACTTTTTATTGAACACCACATAACAGGCAAAACAAGAACTAAGGCACAAAGAAAATACAAGATAACAATGTATTACCTTCGATTTCTTATATTTGTTTCCTCTCGGAATAGCAAAATAACTAAATAAAACATGGAAAAAATCCATGACCACAAATTATAAAGAAAATAATTTTTCTCATACATTTTGTATGGAATGGCTTATGGTGATACGAAGTTCGTCGGGTTGGCAAGTAAAATAAAAGAAGGTTTTTGAGAAATTCACTTTTATCAATGAAACTTATGACTACGATTGCAATTTGTACACGCTACGACACATTCGTTGTAAACGATCGATAGGTACCTACTGTATGCTGAGGTTTATGGATACGAGAGTTCTGTTAATATTGATAGATATTTAAAAGAAATATATTAGCATTTCGGTGATATTCTCCTTAAAGGTCAGGTGCATAGTACTCGGAACCGGCGAGCGTGTATGAAGAGATGTATGAATGTGGAGGAGGCTAAAGAGGTGTGTAAGGTTCGTAGCAAGTGGCAAGCCATAGTTTCTACCTACCCCAGTGGGAGAGAGGCGTGATTATTACCTATGTATGTATATGTATTAGCTTTTCCCGTAAAACATAATGGGTATTTAATTTATAACATAATTAGGTAGGAGAAAAACAATACACGTGATTCTACTCCTTATCTAAACCGTTTCCACAGGTGAAAGGAAAACCAGACTTGAGTTCGAGGAAATGACGATCTTTTCACACTCGAGGGCTCGAGTGTGGAATACCCACTTAACATCAATTTGTCACATGATTAAGTGAGCTATTTATAGGTGGAAGTTGTCAAACATTACCATCTGACGTCAATGCTAACTATAGCAATTAGAAAAGGAAAATATCACTGATTAATTAAAGTGCAGTGTGTGAAGCTGGTCGAGAGAAACCTCAATCTGAAGTAGAGAAAATATGCTGAAAATTTTAATATTGCATTAAGGTTTAAACATCGCAACTTTTGACACCTTAATTTAAATAATTGTCACCCTCCAACTCCACTCCAACTGGCACTGACAACTGAACTCCAAGACCTTCCAACTATATAAGAGTCGGGCACTAGATTTTTTTTTACGAAAAATTTACCAGCGATCGACCTCTATGCCCTGATCCAGGTTGAGCCAAAAGTGAACTTGACTCTCTGGTTTAGTAACAGTTATTCTTTCTAGAGTTAAAAAGACCCAGGTTCTATATCTCCGGATATACAAACGATTGGCGGAAATCCGGTTACATACATTTATAATATTAAAATTAAGTCTAGAATGGCTATTTTTGATATTATGAAACGAAGTATAAATAAATGCCACATCACCTGACTTTTGCGGTCCCAGTTAACAATTACAAGCCTTATTTTTTTTTTGTTTACTGTTATAGTATCAATCAAACAATAGATCTTTTTGTTTAGTCATTTGAACCTTACCTGAGGTCATTGATAACGGAGATAACCGGAGGACCCCTTGCGTCAATAATGATGTAACTGTTTGTTTGTTAACTTGACTGACAGATTACTCTTGTTAAAAAATTGTTTCATTCATCGTAATCGGAGGCCGTGAATTCTCGCACGATCTCGTACCGTTGCGCAGAAAAAGATGGCGAATGTCAAAGCAAAACCAAACGGGTTAGACAGTAAGCCCATACAGGTTTCAAAAACAAGCTGGAACGCATTATCACATAGGTACACTTCATTATTAGTAAGAGTAAGTAGGTCAAAATCAAGGTAATAAATGAGCATGGTAAATAAAAATACGGTAACTTAACTTTGTTTTTTGCTCGGACCTACAAGTTGATCCAACGCACTATAGAGCACGTAAAGTACCTACAACAGGCACTTGTGAATGGATAATTTTATCATCCTATGTTCCCCTCATTTTCCTCAAGTCTGTCTTGATTCCAATAATTTTTGAAATCATCTGCTAAGGAATGGAATTCGCTCCAATCGTCTGCATTTCCCGACAGATACATACACTATACATGCACTGGGCCCGCGTGGGAACTATGTAGCCCAAGCCCTCTCATTCTGAGAGGAGGCCTGTGCCCAGCAGTGGGACGTAAATAGGCTGATGATGATGATGACATACTAGGACAAGACGGTATTGTTGATACGAGTGGAAAGTCTTAAGTGACTCGTGGGCAAAGATCTTGGAATGGAGGCCTTGGGGAAAAAAGAGGCCCCGGGAAGACCACAAATGCGGCGTCAGGAAAACTGCAGGGACGAATTGACCTGTGTATTTTTTGTATCCCTTATGTTGTCAGCATTTCCAAAATCCGCACAAAGCGTTTTCGCTCTTCCTTCATCATCCGTACGGCTAAGGAGTGGAATTCCCTACCTGCGTCTGTTTTCCCTGAACACTATAATCTGGCCGTTTTCAAGTCTAGGGTAAATGGTCATTTGCTAGGCAAGCGTGCTCCATCGTAGACCACATCTTCGCTTACCATCAGGCGTGATTGTGGTCAAACGCAAGCCTATAGTGTATATAAAAAAAATATCTCTGTATCTGTCTGTGGCATCATAGCTCCCAAACAAATGGAACGATTTCGATGCGTTTTTTTAATCGGTAGCTATTTTATTCGAAACTCGGCTAAAGTTTCATTAAATCGGTTCACCCGTTTTTGACATATTGAACGTTGAAATCACAGTGTCGGGGGTTTTTCAACTTTTCTAAGTTGATTAGGTTATTTATTGAGTAATTTGTTCCCTTTATCTGTATTATCAGCTTTCAAATCTAGTTAGAAGATTAGTTTAATAGTCCTAACGTTCCAAGTTAGTATGACTTGTTGTCCTAAGTTGCCGAAATAGGGATGGGGGTCATAAATATTATTTCGGGTTAAAGCCTCCATTAGTAATTGGGTTCAAATATTCCGATTTGGTGCTTTGATAAGTTTGCACGTCTTATTTATTTTACATAAGACTATCGCAGACCATTGAGAGAGTGGGCGCTAACGATGGGCCTCATAAGGAAGTTCAAAGTCACTCAGAGGGCGATGGAGAGGACTATACTCGGGGTTTCTCTGCGGGACAGAATCAGAAATGACGATATCCGCAGCAGAATTAAAATTACCGACATAGCCCGAAGAATTGCGAAACTTAAGTGGCACTAGACGGGGCATAAAGCTCGCAGAACTGGTGGCCGATGGGGTCAGAAGGTTCTGGAATGGCGTCCACGGAACGGGAGATGAGCTATCGGTAGGCCTCCAACAAGATGGAGCGACGACCTGGTAAAGATCGCGGGACCGCCGGGGAGGCGGAAACCTTATTGCAATAGAAATAGATACATAATTTTTAATTATTTTCTATTTGCTAAATTACTTGGGTAAGCAACAATGTACCTCTAACACTACTTGTTTCAAGTCGATAGCATTAGTAATTCCTGAGATAGCCAGCTGTGACAGACATACAGACCGAGTCACAATAAGGGCTCCTTTTTACACGACTGCCCAAAGAAAAAGAAGTAGGTATTGTTTTTACCATTTTGTTTCAGAATTCTATGAAACCAAGTTTTTTATTTCTGGCGGCATCGGCAGTCAGATACAATCAGGGATTGCTTTCCGCACGTGTAGTTAAGAGAGATTATAAAAAGCGTATACCTGACTCGTATTTTAATTGTATCTCCACTTTCAAAGCAAGTTTAATATTACCCAGAGTACTAAGACCCAAGTTTGTTGAATAGAGACCCCTGCGCAGTTTACTTGACTAAACATTCGCTGGAACAATACCTAGGTACGCTGTATGGTTCAAGAATCACAGTTAACTGAGTTAATTTCTAGCATGCACGGTACAATAGGCCTCATCAATGTTTGCCCAAATAGTTAATTCGCTATTCCTGGTTCACACAGCCTGACTACCAAGGCCTACGCAAACCAGTGGACCGCAGGGGAGAGCATCGAAGCGGATTTCCTCCTCCACAGCGCACACTATCCCTCAGGATACAGCGCGGGGCTAGCGGATGCGACTGCAGAGGCCTGAGTACGAATATTCGAATCCTGCGTAACGTAATCGAGTAGTAACGTTATGTTTTTTTATAAACTCACTGAAACATGATTACCTAATAATATGACAAAAATAATATGTTGTATTCCGGTACGGAGAGTATGGTCTGAGTGGAGAGCCTTGGGGGAGGCTTATGTCCAGCAGTGGACGTCAATCGGCTGACATGATGATGATGATGACGATGAAGAGTAATTACGGGCACAAGAGGCATTTCATCTTAGCTCTCTAGATTGGTAACGCATTTGGAAACCCTCAGGAGTTGCGGGTGTTTATGGGCAGTGGTGATCACTTACCATCAGGTGACCTACTTGCTCGTTTGCCTTCCTCGAAGTATAATAAAAAAATGAAGAAAGTACAAACCTGGATTGTCTTTCCGAATCCTTTAGTCGATGTTTTTTAAACCTGTAAAGACTATAGGCTGTACTTTGTTCATTGTTCAGTTTGTTATTCTATGCTTCTCCGCAATATTATTTTACTTTACGTAATAAAAATAACTGCGCAATTTGCCTACATAAATACTATCATCTCTGATTAGGTCTAGGGATACTTCCGCGTTTATTATCAAGTACTAAAGCATTGTTATTTGTTTGTAGTTTTATCTTAATTAAACCGTAATCTGATAAACAAGCTCAAAAATAACGCGGAACAAACATAACTAGTAATTCTGATAAATGTTTAATCTTGACTAGCCGTAGGTATCGCCTAACAATACTTATAAATTAACAATCATTGGCAAATTAGAATGATAATCAGCTAGTTGGAAAAAAACAGCAGGGTACTTTAGAAATAAAAATATTTAAGGTTCACTAATGTTTGCCAAAAAATTTTTGCCAGACTGATTCATTTCCCAAATAGATACAAATTTTATTTCTCATCTTTTTTTTTCGAAACTTCAGGAAATCAGGAAATTTCAGGATTTTTATAAAACAAACCTAACTTATCATATAGGGTTCTACTAGATGGCCTACTGCCTGACTAAATTCTGAAATATTATACAGTTTCCGAAAAAAAAAACGTTTTGGGAAATAAATCAGTTTGGCAAACGTTTTGTTGACCAAATGAATGGATACCAATATTTAAAACGGATAAAATTGCGTATCATAATCATAAATCATCCTAACGCTGTACTTCTATATTATGCTACAAGTATGCTAATAACAAGACCTAACAAGGGACGTCAAACGTTGCATAATTATCTAGATATACTAGTAGCTCTGTGAGCTGTAGGCATCGCGACCAAATTTTTTTTTAATTTGAAAAAAACCAGTGGACAAAAAAAACTAAGTAAACGTATAATAATTAGTGAACCTGTTCACAAAATCTCACGAGAATCGGTTGAGAAATGCGATCTATAAGAAGAACAGGACAGCTGGATAGACAGCGGATGTATGTACGAAAGAATTTTCAGATTTTGTGAGCAGGTTCCCCAAATATTTTTTTTTTTTCGATTCGTTTTAAGATTTCTTTTGAAGAAAAAAATAATGACTGTGAAATGTTGTGATAGAATTTTTTGTCAATTAATTAAAAAAAAAACAAAAAAGAACTAAAAATGTTCGAAAATAAGGTCACGAGACGTACAGCTCTAGATGTTTTAGTAAAATATTGACATGAGCATTATGGTCAATGGGGACGAGGAAAAAATAAAATGGGGAGTTTTTCCCAGCAGAGAGATACTATCATATTTTTAAGCTAGGAAAAAAAATGATGCAACGCTTTTGTATATTTCCAAGCCAATCGCTATTATTAGTAGTACTGTCAATCATATTTAAGTCTCTGTTATTGCTAATAATTCCACGATAAGTATCTAAAACAAAACGCAATTAGCATTTGTTAATGCACTCCCGTTAAACTTTCACGTTAGTCTAACCTCAACTCTACAAACTTCTATTTAGAGTTGGATTCTCATTGACATCCACCTTGTGTGCAGGTTAAAGGAATAATTTACTTGAACTAATGGAATAAAGCACTCGAATATGAACTCTATATCACCAGAGTAACATTAGTTTTCAATTGACGTGTACTCCATTATGCAAAACTGGCGGAATATTTGCGATGCAGTCATACAGCATGTGGAATTTTCATATTAGGAATTCTCCTTCTATTTAGTATTGAAAAGCATATTTAATTGTATTTGTTAACTAAACAATAATATTATTGTTATGCTCTTTATACAGTTTACGACAAAGAAAACCTGCGTCACGTAAAATCGAATAGTAAGTTATCGGAGTTTGTATGACGTTTGGAACAGCGCCTGCCCGAGAGCGTATTTGGAACTAAAATTTTGTATGAGGTTTCTCAATCTCAATAGGATAACCGTAACGTTACGCAGGATTCGAAAAGTCGTGCTCGACCCTCTGAACCCCGCAATGTAAAGCTCTCTTTTTCTCTGCACCATGTGGTAATTAAATTTGGTACTGCGTCTGCAAAACGTTGGTGAACTAAAAAAGGAATGTATCGTAGTATACTACGTGAGTGGAAATATTTAGGGTCGTCAGGCGGATTGTCGCTCAGTGAAAGTCAGTCTCTGGTCAATGAACTGGTGCATTTCATTTGAAAGTTAGGCACTATTTTGACGGTAAATTATTTGAGGAATATTTTAACCATCTACGCAAAAAGAGGGGTGTTATAAATTAGACGTGTGTCTGTGATCTGTGTTACTGTCTGTGGCATCGTGACTTTAGACATGTACATTTTTAAATGGAATGCTAGTTTTAATCGAGAGAGTTTTAATCGGTTCATAGCAACATTTCGTCAAATTTGGCTAAGCCGTTTTTTTTGGATATTGGACTTTTAAATAAAAGAGGGAGGGACGCAAGCGGCTCGGGATCTCATTAATATTGGACAGTAAAGTTTCTGTTTTTGCTGTTCTACACTCTTGTTTCTATAAGTAGGTAATACCGTAGTACCTAATTTTCATTTGTTTTCCAATGATTTTGCGAGTTCTCTCTACTTAATTCATGTGTCTTTATCTATTGTAAGAGCTATTGTAACTTGTTTTTAGAAAAAAATACTTTGCGCCAAATAGCTTACAGGGCATTTTCTTGGCAATCATGTTCTTTTCGAAATCGCTGGTAGACTCACAAAAAATTACGTGTAAAACAATATTTAACCGCCTACTTACTGAAACAATCTTGATTTTAATTGGATTTGATCTTGGCGTAAGAGGTCTATCTATAACTGTGGGCGTCTTCTGGCTGAAAATAATAATTTTCCGATTATATCCGCAAAGAAAGCACGATAACTCCAGGTCAGTAGTTTATCTCACATTTACAAGAAAGCAATCCATTGACGGAATCTCACGTTTGTTAGTATAATAAAGTTGTCCGCGCTAATGAGCATGACTTCACATTACTGGTTACTTGACAAGTCTGGACGAGATAACTTTAATTACGCAAGTAAACAGTGAGACTATGATTTGCTAATTTTGTAATGTGATCTATTCAAATAAGAATACTGTGGAACACATTTTGACTACCTATTGTATTCAAGACTCAATGATAAACTTACCGCGCTTGCTTTTTAGGATACCTCATCATCTAATTTATTGAATCAGGCGTTAAGTACTTTGCGGAAGCCCATATTCAGGAACCAAAAACAGTTACTTTTTTACTTCGCTTTGTCGCGGGTGAGCAAAGTAATTGTTTTTAGTTTTTAGCTCATCATCATCACCATCAGCATCCACAGCATCAGCAGCCCACTGCAGTGCTGGACATAGGTATCTTCCACGGCGCGCCACAACACTACTGTCTTCGACCCTTCGCATCTATCCGCCGCTAGCAACCATCAGAGGGTCGAGCACGACTTTACGAATGCTGCGTAACGTTACGGTTATCGTATCGAGATCGAGAAACCTCATACTAAATTTTAGTTCCAAATACGCTCACGGGCGGGCGCTGTTCCAAACGTCATACAAACTCGCCAACGTTTACTATTCGATTTTACGTTACGCAGCATTCGTAAAGTCGTGCTCGACCCTCTGAAGATCGTCCGTCCATCAAGGCCCATGTTGGTATACCTACGAGATTTTATTTGTCCCTACCTTAACATACTTATTATACCTACCTGCCTAACTAGTAATTACTGGAGTTTATAAGCTGTTACTGAACCGGTGAACTATATTTACGGCCTCATCTACACTTACCGTTAGGTGCGGTAGAGATCAATCGCTGGTCAGTTTTTAAATAAATAAATAAAAAAAATTTGAACAACGATCGAATAATTTGGGTACTAAAACAAAAAAATTATACTTAATCCTCACCCGAATCATCGGAACAGTAAAAATTAAAATGTAACGTACTCGTAATTGACGAAAATTATCCCGAAATTAATAAATTAACAATGTACAATACGCTTCGAAAACTGTGTAAAGCCCAAACAACTCTTTAAAAATTTAACTATTGAACTCGTTTTACCCGTGTATTGGGCATACAAATTTCCATGTTGGCAGCGATTGTAACTCTGACCGATTTATTAAGACTTTAAAAATATTTCTTGCAGAAAAAACATACTACACAATCGATGAATATTTAGATTCCAACATTAATAACTAGATAAACCAAACATACCGACTTAATATTACCGTAAACAAGTGTTTGTCTCTCTGCTATCCTACGTTGAATTAGAATTTATGTATCTATAACTAGCGTTTTCAAAATAATCTTAACAATTGGTATTGGATCACTGTCCTTAACTATTTAAATAATAATTAATCCTATTGTAGTGTATTGCGGTGCCCTTTCAGGGTTGTGTTGAAACATGTATTACAACTATAAGACCTTTTGTACACACAAAGCAATCAATAAATGAATATGAATATGAATATTTCCGAAACCTGAATCGATGTTGTATCTGCAACCATCTATTTACTGTGGGACTCATATCTACGTAAAGCCTATCAAAGTTTGTGCTGTAAAGTATTGAAATTATGAAGCAGCTACCTTGTTTCCAAGTTTACTTACACTTAACTGTAATCCAAGTAACGTTATTTAGTACTTAAGAGTTGCCAATACCGACACCTGTTTTTAGCAAACATGCCAGTCTTAAACAAGATACAAAATAAACAACTTAGCACTTAAAACACAGTAAACTTGTTGTAAGTGAGATGATTATAGTGAGATACCTATCATTTGCAGTAGTGTTGATACTTTAATATTCATCTTTACTAGCAAATAAACATGAAAGTTATTGCTTCGTGTACTCGTAAATATTATCTGCCTTCGCAGACACCGAGGAAACCATAGGAAAGGAAACCATTTGCTTTACAAATATTTGTCACTTGTTACTACTAATTAAGTCACGTTATGTTTAATCTAATCACGCTTTTACAATATGTTTGACATGTAAATAGCGCGTGGCGAGATCACTTTCAGGTAATCATGATTTTCCTGGCTACTTACGTGTAGGTACTTTGATGATATCATTTGTCGCACTGAGCAATAAACCGCTGTAATTACAGGTCTATATCTGGGATGTCAATAAAAATAATCCGCCGCAATGTTTCTACGAGAATAATGTCGTGTGACAGAGGAAATGTAATAATCTCGAAAAGTGATTTTGCTTTCTTAAACAAACAATTCTGCATTGCTTTATACAAGCTTAGTAATCCGCTAAATCTGCAGATGTTTTCACGATTGTTAAAGTGGAATGAAATTGACTGAACGGATAAAATATCGTGTTACAAGTTTACAAATTCCGATGTCGCACGGTTATTGTTTGTTTCATTCCATTCGAAAGTTAACATTCATTATAAAAGAAAGAGCTCTGCTTTTCATGTATGTTTAGCAATAACTTTAAACCATTCTGCGGGAAGTGTTTTATACTGCACAAATTCGTCGTTATACTTACTTAGTTACTGACGACTGTGAGTAAATTGATTGATTTGTCTGTGTAAATGCACGGACACGTCTTCAAATCGGTATAAACGGTTAATTATCAATAGTGTATCAGTAATAAAAGTGTTATTGAAAACGGCAAATTTTCTGCTTGACCGGTCCTATCTGGTTATAAAATGTTATCACTATTTGTTTAAAAACCACTTTGCGTATAAAAGATATCGTGACATAACAACAGTTCCGATTACGAACATTATTTTCAAAACAAGATTTTTTGAACCCTGGAAAATTTTATTATGACAACAGTTAAATTATCGTAACTAGTACGTATTATTAAACATACTCGTACGACTTAGTGAGTCCATTCAACTCGCAGTCCTTTTATTTGTGTCAATGACCGTGATCGACGTATCTAAGTGTCCTAAAGGTTACGGTTACGGGTATTAGATACTAATGGATGGATAATTCGTAACTTTTTTACTCCCGTTCGATCCATAGGCAGAGTAAAAGTAGTGGGTCTTGTTGAACGCCACGCCCGCGAGTGTTCGACGAGGCGATTCCCCAAACAGTTTCCGAGCCTTTTCGTTTGAGAAAATCGTCAACAAATTTTGTAAGAATGCTATGGTACGATTGATATACAAAGTGTTGTTGCCCTCGTAATAAGATTATCTGTGTACAAGGTTGTGCTTGTGGAAGGCTCCGCAAGCGTCTAAATGTAACATTAAGCTTACCCGGCTCTCAGCGCTATAGGTACGACTATTATAGTAAGTAGCGTATATTAGCGCAAACAAACAAAAAATGGGCATAGGTGTTATCACAACAGACTTCGCCGAGTAGGTATCTATATCCGATGTAAACATTGCACTGTAGTATTCCGCGACTCGTATCAAGTACCTACAGCACGCTAGCAGAACGTGGCATATTGTTGTGTGTGTGTGATGTAATCGTGTCGCTTAAAAGTGAATCTTGTGTGTCTGTTCTTAAAGTTGAAATAGGAAAGAGCTGTCGAAGTACAAGCCCTATTGAAAACACTCTTCAGCTAATAGACCACGTTGGAGCGCACGTGGTGGGACAAGAGAACTTTAGTTGATATTGTGACACGTGTCTGCGTCAATTATAAGCATACATACAGTCAATTTAAATATTGACGATATCCGTCGCTAGAAAAACGATTTAATTGCGTTACAAAGTTCAAAAGCGCTTTTCTATAAGTAAAGTTTCGTCACTCCATCTGATGCAATAGTTTTGTTTTATTTCCTGACATACGATCGTTTTATTTAGGTAGGCATTTCGTTTTCGTAACTACATTCGTAATGTAAGAGCAAAAACAAAGTTAATAATAGTCCAGACATGATGAGGCAACGACTTCAAATTTCCCGCGGGTGAAATTTTGCTGCCCATTCAAAGAATGTACTCGTTTGTTAACGGGCTTGAATAAAAAAAGTCTTAGTTAAGTACAACGTTCATTATACGACTATGTCCTGTGGTTTACCAAGGTCAGAGTACATGTATCCCAAACGGATGGATCGATTTCAATGCGATTTTTTTAAATCGAAAGCTAGTTTAATCGAAATTGTTCTTAGCCTAAGTACTTGGATTTATGATACGAGGGCGGGATGATAAGTAACTAGCCTAATATAAAAATACTTAGGTTGGCGTGATAAAATTGATTTTGTTTTTCAACATACTCTCCATGTACCTCTAAGCACTTGTTCCATCTTTGTTCTAAAGCTGTAATGCCCTCCATAAAATGACTTCTTTCAAGACCGGCAAAATACTCTTCTACGGCGGCAATAACTTCATCATTTCTGGAAAACTTCTGTCCACCCAAAACATTTTTTAGCTTGGGGAAAAGGTGGAAGTCTGATGGTGCTAGATCAGGTGAATAAGGTGGGTGGGGCAGCAAATCATAGTTCAATAGGTTGATTTTTGCCATAGCTGTGTAGTAAGTGTGAACCCTTGCGTTGTCTTGATGGAAGATGATTTTTTTTTCGCTAAACCTCGTCGTTTTTGCTGAATACATTGATAAAGCTTATCTAAAAGATTAGCGTAGTATTCTCCATTAATAGTTTGACCTTTGGGAAGTAATCTATAAACAAAATTCCATTTGCATCCCAAAAGACAGAAGCCATCACTTTTCCAGCCGACTTTACAGCCATAGCTTTTTTAGGAGCCGAACACCCAGATTCAGTCCACTGCTTTGATTGAATTTTTGATTCTGGCGTGTAATGGTGAACTCATGTTTCATCTGTTGTTATAAATCGACGTATAAAATCTGCTTTATTTCTCTGAAAACGATCCAAGCATGCCTTCGAGTTTTGCACCCGAATTCTTTTTTGATCGTGCGTAAGCAAAAGCGGCTCCCAACGGGCGGATAACTTTTTCATATTTAACTCGTCACTTAAGATATGATGTACCCGTTCTTTTGAAATACCTGTAGTGTCAGCTATTTCAGATAGCTTCAATCGTCGATCTGCTAAAATTCATGTACTGTAAAATACATGTACTATCATGTACTTTGGACACCATTTCCGGAGTCGTGACGATTTTTGGACGTCCGGGGCAGGCTTCGTCTTGGACACTTGTACGGCCGCGTTTAAACTCAGCCACCCAGTTTTTTACTGTGGCGTAAGAAAGAGCACATTCACCCAAAACATTCTTTAACTCTTCATAAATATCAAGCCCCTTCATATCCTTCATATAAAGAAACTTAATCACCGCTCTTTGTTCAATTTTATCCATTTTGAAAAACAACCGACACAATGTATTTTCAAATGCCAAAAAAACAATAAAATATTCAAGCCACCAAATTCAAATTTAGAACAGAGATATCCAGAGACATATTTTTAAAAACGAGAAAGTTATTTTTTTAATTAAAACTTTTTAAATACCTAAGGCTAGTTACTTATCATCCCGCCCTCGTAATAAATAAGACTTTTTCAGTACTAATTCTCTAGTTTTATTTTATTTTATTATTTTAAACTTGCACAGCAGTACAACACATGAATTAACGCATTGATAGTAGCGCCATCTTCAGTCGAAACAAATTAAAAAGTGATAAGGCTCAGGGAAATGAGCATACAGTCAGAACCTGATATAATATTTTACTTCCAATATAACTTTCATTAAAATCGGTTCTCCCGTTTTTGAAATATTGAAGTTCGAAATGACATTGTCGGGGGTTTTCAACTTTTCTAAGTTGTATGTTATTTACCTTGACATTCTTGGCATGTAGGGTATTCGTAATGGATTAAGTGATGTTGTGGCCAAGCATAAATCAGATGCTAAACTAACTCACTGTTTACCTACCACGGTCATGAGTAACGCTTAGTGATGTTAATATTGACGGGACCGATCTGTAACGTCCTACCGCAGGTCATAAAACATGCCGCGGTCCGCATACACAGATTTATTTGATAATATACGTATAGGATTTGAGGGCTTAGAATACTAACGTTAAGGCCCCGCAAGATGTTTCTTCACAAAGTCATTTTTTCAAACGTGTTCGTTTCAAAGTTCAATATTTCAAAAACGGGAGAACCGATTTTAATGAAACTTAGCTAAGAACCATATCGATTGAACTAGCTTTCCAAAAAAAAAACGCATCGAAATCGGTCCATACTTTTGGGAGCTACGATGCCACAGCAGATATACAGATACACAGACACACAGACACACAGATACACAGGTCAAACTTAAAACCCTCGTCTTTTTCGTCGGGGGTTAAAAAACAAGTTACAGTAGCTCTTAAACTTAACCACAAAATGAATTATAAACAACACATGTAGCATAAAATATTACTGTAGATATAGGAAAATTACCAGGAACAAGTAGGTATAGAAGTTAATTAACAGCACAACAAAACCAGAACACTTTACTAGCACGTTTTAATTGACCAGGAGACGTACAGGGTCTATAGATCAAATAGTAATTATTTCAGAATTACAAAGGTGCTTAATTCTTTAATCTAAATTGCTTAGACCTGTATTAGTCTCTAAGGGTCAATATAAACTAAATTTACGATCAGCTATTTAAAACGCCTCCACGGTCAAATAATAAGTATAATAACAATAAACTTGAACATTCTTTATTTATATACACGTTCACTTTGACCAATAGGAAAGTAAACAACAAAAAATGAATGTCACCAAAAAACCAAACCAAACTAAAACAGAAAGTCTGAGTGGAGAGCCTTGGGGGAGGCTTATGTCCAGCACGAGGCGTCTTTCGGCTAACATGACGTTAATCACCAAAATTGTGCTCACTTAGCCAAAATTATCCACAAAATTTGTATGTAACACCAACTTAACACCGCCAAATCCCTGCAACCTCCATCTTTATAATTAGCATCAGCTTATTCGAAATTCCGAATTAATTACTCAAAATGTGATGGAAGATAAATGGAGTTTCACAGTATGGGAATTTTAAAGTGAAACTTGACTCGTGTTTATAGGGTAAATAAACAGCGGTGCGTTGCGTTGATATAAGGATTTAACGGGGATTATACCCTTTCGACCTGAACCTATCAAACGCTTCCTCAATTTTCATTAAACCTGTTTTTAGGCTACTGTATTTGGCGCTGAATAGAGTTTTGATTAACATACTAAAGTCATAGTGAAGTATAAACGGATTACTCACGTATGTAAGTCGAGTTTAGCCCGACATGTTTCAGACAATTACTTGACTACGAATTCGTAGTCCTTCCTCTAGGGGCGCACGACCCAGCGGCAGCGAGACGCAAACTACGCGCCGAGACTCTGCTCTGTTTTTATTAACCCCCGACGAAAAAGAGGGGTGTTATAAGTTTGACCTGTGTATCTGTGTGTCTGTGTATCTGTCTGTGGCATCATAACTCCCAGTCGGATTGACCGATTTAGATGCGGTTTTTTTAATCGAAAGCTCGTGTAATCGGGATGGTTCTTAGCCAAGTTTCTTTAAAATCGGTTTACCCGTTTTTGAAACATTGAACTTTGAAATTATAATGTCGGGGGTTTTTCAACTTTTGTAATTTCACTATGATTGAGCCTCACGGTAGTTTAATGTAAAAAAAATATCTGAAGTTTCCGAGATAGAGAGAGAGGTTGAACTGGCCGTAGGCTAAATCATGTTTTATTATTGGCGCGATGTGTATCTCGAAATACAAATAATTCTTTAATGAACACCACAAACTAGTACAAGGAGATTACAAAAATAACAGGTAAGGCAGACGGTCTTATCGCTAGGCGATTTCTTGCAGACAAACAAAATACAGAAAGCAAGATCAAGAGGCTAATTTAGGTGGCAGAAATAATAACAAAAGGTAATTTAGTATACTGTAAGTATTACACAAATCAACGGTCTTTTCATTGTATCTAATTCAGTTCATTGTTCTTTAATTGTGACTTTTAAAATATTCACACTTTTTAATGAATTCCTGAAATTAACGAAGCGTTTCTCAGAAACAAGCCGTGTTTATAATTTGGGGAAATAACAAGAATACTTAGCAACGTTTCGGGTGGGCGTTCAAATTCTAGCCGAACGAGCAAAGAGCTAATTATTACCATCAAACTTGTAAGGTTGGGGCCAGTTGATAAATGTCTTCCAAACAAACAGTCGGCTGAACGAGAAGATCTCATTGAGACCGCAACTTTCGAGTTTTGGAACCAAAATATTCATCGATTTTGATATCGAATGCTATCTTTCAAAAACTTCAACGGGTTTTGATGATCTGGTCTACTAGGTTACTCAAGGATTGTCACACAAATACTACAGCAGCTTTCCTCACGATGCTTTTCCTCGCCGAAAGCTAGTGATGAATTACGACCTCAGAGGTACGAATATTCGAATCCTGCGTAAAAAAAAATCTAAAAATCTAACGTAACGTTACGCAGGATTCGAAAACTCGTGCTCGGTCTACTGTACGAGCCGGGGCTTGGACCCACGACCCTTGAGAGGCCATAGATCAAACCACTAGTCAATCACGGCTTTTGTTTAAAGTATGCCGTACCTAATTGCCAGACTCTCAAACCCATCCCACAAATCACAGCTGACCCAAACGCGTAATGAGTGATGACCAAACATTTTTATTGGCGCATACGCATCAAAAGGCGAAAACAAACATTTTTCCTAACTCCTCAAGACAAAGTGAAGTAATCTATCAAAGGAAAGGGTACGAATAACCCAGGGCGAGATTTACGGCACAAGGAGTTAGGCCAGCCTGTGGGCATTGTTTGCTAGAAGTGCTCACCTTTGCCGCGCGGGTGACTCGAGCGCACTTGACCCACAATGGAACTGATACCGCCTCTTGACATTGCACTTGACTTGAACACCCTTGTCCCTAACCGCTATTAGAGTGATAATTATATTTGAACTTTCAGTTTTTTTTTTAGTCTTTGTGGGAGTTTTGTCTTGTGTTTTTTTTTTTTTTTTTCATATAGGCAGTTGAATGGTCTTTTAAACGTCATTTTTGAGTCTAGCAGCGCTGTTGGAAATACCATGGTTTTCAAGAAGAATGCGCCGCAATTAAACTTGGCACAGTAATTTTTTTTTTAAGCAAGTTACGTTAGGTTTCGGGGTAGGGTTTTGGTTAGCGCGTCACCATTGATTGGTGGAGACCTTCGTGTAGGGTTCGAAATTTTATTTTTCTGGTGTTACAAACTGAAACGTAAATAACGTTTCAGTTCGTAATTAGAAAAACTGCGTTTAAGGTTTCGCGCCAAAACGGTAGGTACAAATAACTTCAACAATTTTCAGGAATTTATTAATCTGAAAATTCCAATCAATGTTACCCTCATAATTAATTTCAGTGCTGGGTTTATTTAATATGCTGCAGAAATCCGTACCTGCTTTAAGATTTGCTACATTCCACACTAACCTAACGTATCCTAACCGCAGTTGCGTCAGTGTTGTGCAAGGGCGAAAAAACCAGGAGGACTGTCAACGTTTATACAATAAAATAAATAAATGAATAAATATCGTGGGACAATAATTGACACCGATTGACTTAGTCCCAAATTAAGCAGAGCAAGTGATGGGTACTAGACAACGGATAAACATACTTATATATATGAATACACACATAAATACGTATTAAACATCCAAGACCCGAGAACAAACAATGTTGCGTTCCATTAAAATATTATTACGTTATAAATAAAATGTCTGCTCACTATAGCAATAGCGTCATTTATGAACTCAAAGAAAGAAAAACTGATATAGATGGTGCTAAGCGTGCTAAGCAGAGGTCTAAGATAGTACGTTCGTGTTAAGAATGCAGAGGCCCAAGCACGAATATTCGAATCCTGCGTAACGTAATCGTAATTGTATGACGTTCGCGAAACAGCGGCCGCCCGTGAGCGTTTTTGGAACTAAAATTTTGTATGAAGTTTCTCGATTCGAATATCCGTATTCGTTCCTCTGTCATGTAATCATTGGTGTATTTTGAGAGATCTGATTCACTGCATTCTTAACTCGAACGTAATTAATGTGCCATTACGAATTGAATGGTACAGAGTCCTCTCTACAGTGAAACTAGCTTCAGCAGGCTTATTATTTTGTCGCGATATTACAATACATCTATAGACACATTGGCAGTCCTCTCGGTTTCACCGTCCTTGGAGTTGTATAACTGAAACAATCCCCGCAGTAGCAAATCAAATTCGGGGTGTCCTCGCAGTTTGCAGTTTACATGTCACTGCGGTGAAATCTAGTTTCAGACGTGCTCCAGACTAGCGTTAAGTGTAAGGCCAACGTGACTTTGCACATTCATGGGTCGTATGTCTTTCTTTGCTATAGAAGCGATATAAGTTTTTATTTTTCACTAAAATGAATATTTTGAAGGAACAGACTACCTACTTTACCCCTCTAGCGGCTATTCCTATTATTCTTCGTGCCAAATTTCATCATTCTAAGTCAATGAGACCCCTATTGGTCCTATAGGTACAGACGGACAAAAAATTGCATTGTACTGTCACCTTTCAATATCAGCTTGTTGGTTTTCCACCATGGCCCCGCTTCTTGAAGCTTATTATTTAGACTAATGATATTTTGTGTTTTGTTTCATTTTGTCGTAGAATTTACGAGATGACGTTTTACTATAACAAAAAACTGTACAAAAGTGATAAGCTGGGCTTACTTATTATAGGATTTTGGTTTATCTTGGGTTTGTCTTTAATCCTCCTTTTGTCAGGAATACCAACTGATGCTTTTCCGTTTTTGTAATTCTTTTAAAATAGATAAATAATACTGGGTTTATCAAAAGGCATAATAGTCATTAAAAAAGTGTTAATTTTCTTTTCATACTGAGTATAAAAATATCCACATCTTTTCATTTCAATTTAATGCTAACAACTAACATTTTTAACACGAAACTAATAGTGAGACGCAATCATAGCAATAGTCCTTAATAGGTAGTCATAATCCCAGAGGAAGGACTACGAATTAGTCCGACATGTGTCGAGCTAAACTCTACTCTAAATCTGTGAACGATCCGTTTATTTCACTGTATCTACAATTTTACACCAGAATACGAGTACTTCTTGCGCTCCCATTTACAAGACCACGTTTTAATCTAACTTCGGTATTGTATTAAGGTTTTTCAAGTATTCAATTCTATCTCCTCTACAGAGTTTTTGTTCCGCGATGTTAAATGGAATGTGTATGGGTTCGGCGCGAGAGTGATAAAACTTTGTCCGTTTGTCATTCAAGTTGCTAGGACATGGAGTAATGATTCAACCGTCCCCCGGCGAGGGTTTTAAACCTCACGTTATGACCTTGCTGGCGTTAAATTTAAACTCGAGTTTGCCTCTTATAGTAAGATGCAGTAGTAGATGTTTGCAAGTTATGACTTACGGATCTGAGACGTAGGCGCTAAAACGATGGGTCTCATAAGGAAGCTCAAAGTCACTCAGAAGGCGATGGAGAGGGCTATACCTACTAGAATCAGAAATGATGATATCCGCAGTAGAACTAAGGTTACCGACACAGCATGAAGAATTGCGAAACTTAAGTAACACATTGCGCGCAGGACTGTTGGGGGATGGGGTCAGGTATTGCGAGACCGCGGTGGATGCGGAAAGCACAAGTCCGATCTGAACGGAGAGCCTTTTGGGAGACCTATGTCCAGCAGTGGACGTCTTTCGGCTGACATGATGATGATGAGTTATGTAGTGGTCTCTTATATGCGGAAAGCACAAGACAGGTCTGAGTGGCCTTTGGGAGGCCGACATGATGAGTGGTCTCTTATTATTGCATCGTAGTAAGCTTACCTACCATTTTAAAAAGTGAGTCAAGTTTATTAATAATCGGATCATGTGTTGGAGGTGTGTACTGTACGTGTACCTGTGAAATGATTCAGTAAGACTTTGGACTTTACCACCACTATCTCCATCGCATGATACTACTGATTAAGATATTGTAATTACGATATTTTTCCAGCGCTTATCGTGACGAAATTCAATGTGACCTT
Source organism: Clepsis dumicolana (assembly GCA_963691665.1). Classification (NCBI taxonomy): domain Eukaryota; kingdom Metazoa; phylum Arthropoda; class Insecta; order Lepidoptera; family Tortricidae; genus Clepsis; species Clepsis dumicolana. Next base: position 3,700,388 of record OY829518.1, read on the forward strand.
TGAGAATTTTAAGACAATGTTTATTATTGTTTCTCAATTATTGCTTTGAACGTTTGTGTACTAACAACTTTTTATTAAAATAACAAACTATTTTAAAAACAACATTTTCATTGATTTACTACGTGAAAAGGCTTCTAAATAATTTGTTTCATTCGGCCTTTGTTATCAAAACAATGTTGTTAACAAAAGATATTCTTAAACTATCTATGTCTACTAATATGTTCCTATGTTCCTTGAAGCGCTTTAAAATTCTATCACAGAACTATGTCAAGATAGAAGGAAAGAGTGTATGTACAAAAAGTCTCGCGTGACAAAAAGGAGAACTGAGAACGTCATTGCTCACCGCGAACTTCAGTTCCTCCCGACCGCCGCTCAAATTTAAATAACAAATTGCCTGTGTAATAATCCACTGTTCAAACACCACCAAAAATTTGGAGCTGTTACTCGAGGTATTTCGTTGCATCATTAAGTACCTACTCTTTGTCCTAAAATTTCTATGCAAAACGCTATTACACGTTCGGTGCCCATGCAAATCGATAAACTTTTTCCTTCTATCTCGATATAGATCTGTTACTTCTACGTAAAGCAAACAATTTCGACCTTACTCAAATTCAAATTTGTAAAACAATTTAGTTTTCACTGATGAGTCATTTATTAATTAAATAAAATCATCATACATTTCTCATATTCATGTCAAAACCTAAATACTAGTAATTACAATAAAAAATAAATAAAACTTAAGACAACCTAAGTTTAGTCAAATAGGCCCCCGCGAGTTGTTCCCGGCGCAAAGGTGCCCATAATACTCGCCGCGTTACCACGCTGGATGGCGATGGACAACCTTTGCGCCAGGTAAGAACCCGCGCGAGCATCGGACCCCTCTCCCTAATTCGACGTCCCCCTTCCCTAATGAAGGCTATAGCCTCCGACCCCTAGCATCCCGTCGTCTCAAAGGCAAGAGGTACAAAAAAATAGTTACCCTCCAGGGCCGAATATTTGTCGCGCTTTCTGACTGCGGCACATTCCGCCGCGGCACCAGCTGTTTGCACCGTTCGGCTGAGGTGCGAGGCGGCGAAAGTGCTGACATACGTGGCGTCCCAAAGTAGGCACTTCCCCTTCTGCCATGGCACCAAAGTGAGCTCGTCTGGCCTTTTGCCATCGGTGCGACTGAGGCCCGGTGGTTCTGATCAAATTACAACTGATGAGTTGTAAACGTTTGGGATGTTTGATTATTAGGGTTCCGTATCAAAATGGTACCCTTATGGTGTGACTCAGCATGTGTGTCTCTTTCTGTCTGTCTGTCACAGATGGCTATCTCAGGAACTACTCATGCTATCGACTTGAAATTTGGAATAGTGTTAGATGATACGCTTGCTCAAATAGTTTACAAAAGCAGAAAGAAATAAAAATATGTTATTTTTTTTGCAATAGACACCCTGAAAGTAGATATTAAGACTTTAAAGTTAGGCTGGTTGTTTGCACATTCTGAAAATTATATTATCCCCCCCCCCCTTTATCTTCGAAGTTTGCCTATAAAAAAACCTAAAATAATTCTGTATAATAGAGTTATGTATAATTCTGTACTTACTAGAAGAAAAATAAAACAACGTGTCTAAATAGCAGTATTTCAGAAATTACAAAATATAACATCATGCCCACTATCGGACTATTTCCTCAAAACTCATAGCCCGCTATATTTTTAAACAAATTATACTAATTACGAGGTATATTCCACTTTTCTATAGGTACTTTAAGTCTTAAAGTTTAAGATATGGTTGTTTAATACTTAAGGGAATGACAACGAGGAAAGCCAATTAAAACTGCCCGATAATGTTCGTAAATGGGATATAACAGTTTTCCTGGTAATTTTCATGGTGTACTTACGATTCACTGCAAAAACATCATAAGATTGTTTTTTATTTATCTAACCTTGCGTTTGACGTAATTCAGCATAATAAATAAATTGATAACAATTGTTTTTGTTTAAAATGAGATACAAAGTTCATAATATTTACTATGGAAATTAATTGATATATAATAAAATAATAATAATAAATTATTAAAAAAAACATGTAGTTCTTTTGCAATCTACCTTTTAACTAGGTACCTCGATGTTTTTGTCTTAATTTTAAACACTTAATTATTTGAAAAAATAAAAAACAATGCAATAGGTTACTTTATTTATTTTGTAGTATTACCAGCGGGGGCACAGACATTGTGCCGTTAGGTACTCATGTAGGTACTCGTAACCGAATTTGTAGCTCGAATTTATTTTTTGACAAACTGAGTCTTTCATCTTGTACCAGACCTACTATAATATTGCCTTAATTGGCTATATTTTATAAGAATAGATATGAGAATAAAATTTTCGATTCTAAATAATATTAATTGACTTTAATAAAAGCATACATTCTATTCCAAATCACATCTTTCGTCAATTTAATAAATAATTCCAAGATTAAACTAATCAATCATTTTATGCATAGAAACTAGTGACATCTCTGGACAAGTAGTGAAGTTAGTCCCTTAATTAGAAAGAGTTTTCAGTTTATCATACAGCTGTGTTGATTGGGTAAAGAGTTTCCCTACTCAACAATAGATGTCACCATGTAGGAGGTAATTGGATACTTAAGCGACACCTAGAGTGAGTTGACGAACTAAAAGCTTCAGGTTATTGGTTTAAAATTAGGAAATTAGCTACTCGATAATAGATGGCGTTGTAATAGAAAAATCAATAAAACAGGGTATAATATATGAGGTTTATTTATTCTCCTTTTGTTGTTTTATAAGCATAAGCAATTAATTCTACAACAGGCGATACTATTACTGTGAACTTCTAGCAAAAGCAGGTCTAACTAATGTAAAATAGTTATAAAAATGTTCAATTTATAGAATTCTTCTTATGATGTCCTCCATCAGCTGAAAGGTCCATTGAATCCGTGTCCAATAAAGCATTTCTTTTATTTTCTGTTCATTTCAGCGGCACAGGCAATTTTGATACCAAATAGTTCAACATCCATGGCGTAGTTTAAAAGTTTCTCTGTAATAGGAATTTTTACCGAGTTAATCCAACATCATTTTGAATGTTTCATTCTCATTTTAAATACAAGCTAGATCTAAGCGCTTATGCTTACATCTGTTCCTAATATCGGTTCTAAAATAGAATTAGTTAGTTAATTTCGGATCTATTAGTTAAATGATTCAATATAAGTAATTTATTGTATGGGATATTTTGCTCCGGAGACTGAAATTGTTATGTCATCTAATATTATACAGTATTGTGTGTTTATAGTCAAAATCTTTATAAGCCTTATCCCTACACCCCAATACACTATATTTATACAATAATTAGTCTTCTAGATCCCATGGATTTTAACCAAGTCATCGAGGTGAATTCTCCATATTAGACCAATTTAGCGGTCTTAATAACTTGTATAATAAAACATGGATTAGTACTGTTATTATAAATCTGTTCTTTGTGCACTACAAATACTATAATTTAGTATACCTTATCTCATTTGGTTATATGAATTAGCTGTAGTTAAAGTTATAAGAATGGCTAATATGAACACAAAAATATTATTAAAATAACAGTATGAGGTTTAAGTTAAGATATGAAATTTCTATTATACTCTTACCTGGGATTTAGGTGGACATGACTAAGAGTAAAAATTTGGCGTTTCATGATATATTTTCAGCGTTTTCAGTAATAGCATGAAACCCAACATAGGATTAAAAATGCTTTTGGTTCATAAATTCTTGAGTTTTACCTGAAACATAAATTAGGTTTAACACGTCATTAAAGATCATCGTTTTGTAACATCAAGTGTAGTTCGTTAAAAGATACACTTTTATTTTATGAAATAATCATACGAAATCATTCAACTTAGAGTGAGGTTTACCTGTATTTTGAGGCATGGTTGCTGAAGCATTGAGGAGGTCACATGCTGAAGTAGCACTTGTGATTGTTAATTGTGTTATCTACTATAATACACACATTTATGGTAAATCAATATTTAATAGCAAATACCGATCAGACGTCAAGTAACATTTCACTCATTAAAGTCAAACTAGACTGTTTGAGTCAATGATTTCTGTGAGCCTAAAAATGACAGAGTCGATTTGATTAATAATTTTCATCTCAAATTATAATAAAATTCTCTATTTGAATTCCATTGTGGAAAATTTAAATTCAAATAATGTGCATTTGATTTACTTCTAATAAATTTCGGACCTGATAATTGATGTCCTGCAAACTACCAATCAGACCCTTATATATTTGGCTTGGTTTTAGAGCATTAGCCAATCATGTTTCAGCTGTTGTAATTCCCCAATTAGGAGACGGTTTTGCAAGAAAGTTGGGATGCTAGGGTTGGGAAAATGTTCGCTATTTTCGAAGATCTAGAAGATATTCTAATTGCTGTTTTATGCTTTATTTGAAATTATGACTAAAATACTACACAGTTGTAGTTCAAATTTTGACAAAGTATTTATTTTGACAAAAGGATTGAGAAGGCAATTGTGTAACCTGTTGGAGGTGTTTAATATATTTAAACTACACTTCTTGAAAATATTTCAGAATTGATATCGTAACATCACTAAAGTGGTGGGGCGAAGGGTCCAAGCGAAGAGTGCCTTATATGTTACCATATTAGGTAATCTCGCGATCTCGCGTTCGAACGATTCCTTATGGAGGACCAAATATGGGCGTGGAGGTTTTTTTCGGTTGTAACGCTTCCTTGGACATGACCATATAAGGTAATGTTTGCGATCCTTCGGGAAAGCTATAAATATGAGGCTCCAGGTGAGCTTCGGGACAGTTTTACTCAGTCTTCAGTCGGGTTCGGATCAGCTTTGGAAGAGTCGAGTCTTCGGAACGCCCTTCCTTGTGAGTGCCTTCAGGTAAAGCCAGAAACTTCTTTTAGTGAGCAATCCTGTGTTTCCTTGGTTTATTGCAGTTAATTATACAATAATACTGTGCTACTGAAGTGTTGCTGATTTTCAGCAGGATTTCATTGTTATTTTAGCATATTTATCCTGGATTTAGTTGTTACTGAATAAATCTAGTATTTAACTAGAATTCCTGGATTTGCTCACTGCATGAAGGTTTTCATTTGTTTTTAATACAAATGGAAGTGCTGGGTTTTATCTATTGCGATTCAAACTCCGTAGTCAGATCCGTGACGGTTTGAATTACGCGTATTAGAAGTTTAGCTAGGTAGGTAATATTTTAGAGGGTAGTCTAGTTTATGGGTTTTAGACTAAATTTCAGTTCGCAATAGGGAGTGATTCTAGCTAGGGGTGTTTTTTTTTAGTGAAATTATGGGCAATTTGTGTTGTGTCTTAGTGTGGTAGGGTGTTCTTGTATGCAGGTTGGATTTTTATATATATTTACCTAATCTTGGTAAATAAAAGGTATGTAAGCATGCTTTTCTGTGGTTAGGGTGTATGTCGGACTTCAATTGAGTCTTTGCCTCATTTTTCATTGTGTTGTAATAAAATATGTAATGAGTAGTGTATAGTAAGCATACTGTAGTATGGAGGCTAAGGTTCTTTCTAATTCTGACTATACAATGCTAGGGAGTAGGACAATTTGTAGGGAAAAGTTAGGGAATTTATATTTTACTTTGTGTGGTTTGCACTGCGAATGTTTTATTTTCTGTTAAGATTTTAATTTGTGTTATTGTATGAATGGATTGGTGGTTTTTCTCAGAAAATGAATCTCTATAATTTTGTAAGCAAAATTAGATCTATTTTAACAAAATAGATTCCATTATGAGAATGACATCACCCGTTCGAACAATACATTTGTGTTATTTATACAAAATATGCCTGCAACATGCAACTAATCTATTAGCTATATGCATTTATGTATTTTTATACATACACACTATTCACACAATATACTATCAGTACACAAACTCCATACAATATTTGTTGTGTAGTTCTGAAGGGATTAGCTGTATAGCGTTCCATGGAAATTCAGAGCGAGGTATTTGTGAGAAGTAGTTTCTATAAAGTAATGTCTAAAGGTCTAATGAGACTATGGACGGCATTATGTTGTAGAAATGAGGTGTAATGCAGAGCTGCCTTAATCTTATAATAATACATTTATGATTAGAAGTGTCTGGATGTATGGTCCAGGAATGATCATAATCAAACTGTGTTTTACTATAGGTTTTCCCCTGAGTGAAGGCCTAGCCAGCAACGTGTTATCTATTCTTCATGGCTAAGTGAGTGAAGTTCTTACTGTAGTTATGTTGAATTTATAACATATCATTCATTATGTCTGTTGAACGACAATCTTTTGATTGCCTGTCAAGAGCTATCTTGCCTGTATGTAATTCGGTTATTAATGACTGGTTAAGTATGAAACATGGATCTTACACTTAAACTGGGTTAGGCGGACCTGCCACCAGTAAGTCTGTGTAAAAGACATATTCATATGCTACTTCAAGTCAGTGTTAACTGAAGGTCTAGACTTTGATATTTCCTCTGGATTATCTTAGTGTCGCAATCACTCAAATCTAAAATTCTGTTTTGGTATACCATTGATCCAGGATTATTGGTAGAACAAAATAGAGTCCAATGTCCTCTTGTGTTACTAAACATATTATGACCATTTATTGGACCAATATATCTGAGACTATTGCATTGTAGGATTTGGGAAGCTCCTGCGATGGTGTTGATTATCTGAATAAATGAATTCTACTTAAGGTGTTTCATTTAACTCAAGACAAATATTTGTCTATCATAATCCTACCATTCCTTGTGAGTGCCTGATTTACAATGTTACTATAATTATTGAATTGTTCAAGTTATTGCAACTCGAACCTTTCATCCGGTTTTACCAGATGCTTTTCGTGTGCTGTTAACCTGTGTTTAATACTCAGTGCCTACACCACACTCTACAATTCGGTAGTATGTTTACATGCTACCTTTATCTAATTATTTCTTGTTATGAACCTTTGGATACCTGCCGAATCGCCTTTCGATGTAGTTATGTCTATTCCATGAGGCCCACTCAGTGGGAAGAGAAAGCATAATGAAAAGACTGGTGGATTCCGCTCTCCTTACGTTCTAATGAGACCCCACACTACCTTGTCTGCTTGCAGCTTGGTTATACCGAATATTTTGTAATCCATTGGTTATGCTTAGGCATTCCAACTGATTACCCAACTTTACCTGTGTTTTATGCACGGTGACGCAGCAGAATGAACGAGCATTGGTTGGATCGGATGTATTTCCATCTAATTACTAAATCTATCTTGGAATTGGGTTTACTCATTCCTCCTAGCCAGTCTCTTTATTTGAGTTGACTTAGCGCCGTGGTTAGCGCTCTAAATTTAACCTAAACTATTATTATTTTTCTGCTGGTGTGTGAAGGTAGCAAGGAGGGGGTAATGTTGGTGACTGGTGTCACCTCCATTAGTGGTTGGAGCCTTGCCCGGGGCCAATGATGGCCCCGGTATCATCATTCCCATTCCCAGACCCTACCTACTATTCTACTCACTATAGAAATCAGTACACTTACATTATTTATTTTTATTATACTGTGTTATACTAGTTATGTTTTATTTTTATTATACTGTGTGACATTAGTTGTGTTTAATTATAAGTCTTTAGTTTGAATACATGAATACCTCTAAAACTTACACCTTGTTTTAATCCAGACATACCACATCTTAAAGAATTTTGGGATTACTAAAACAAAAAATTACACAACGTAGGGAGTCCTAATCTTTCTAGACGATCACAATCTAATTTGGTCGATTCAATTTATACTCTTCTTATTATGAGTATTTATTTCAATCCATAGTTATTGAAGGATATTCACTTAAGTTGAGCGAAGTATGGAAACCTCCATTGACCAGTAATGAGTAATAACCTGGTTAAAATTTATTAAGATATACCACTGGGTTAGGTACAATTTGTTGCCGTGACGGCAGGATGTGGTTTTACAAATGTCTGGGTTAAGAGGGTGTTTTGGAGGTGGTTTGGATGTTAACATATTTGCAGACATTATGTATTTCAATTCCAGAGTAGATCGAAATACTATTGTCACATTCTTGCTTAGCAAAGTTACGAAATTATGGTGTGGGCTTTAAAATGTTTTATGCATAGAAGCATACTCTTTTGTATAAAAATGCATTTGCACACTCGTGCAAAGACGCACTTGATTTTCGTGACTTCACTTGTGCTACCTTTGATTGTCACTTAATAAGGATAGGGACCATGCAAATAAATAAACAGGGTATGACAATTTATTATGCTTTGCAAATGCTGCGCTTTTAATTTTGGTCAACCGTTATGTTCTCCGTTCACCTTATTTTGTTTTCACTAAGCATTCTTGTTCGTCTTATTGTTTTACTGTGTGTCTCGTTTATTTCGCTTATATTTTTAGTGCATTTTATTTGGTTCATTCTTCTCTTTATTGTATTTAGAAAATGCATGAAAAGTTATGCATAATTAAGCCATTAACCCATGAGTTGCGATAGGTTTTCATGAGCATGCTTGCAGAAGTGGGCTGAAATAAAAGTACGTAGGGTTAGAAGCGTGCCAACCAACAAAATTGCGTATTAAGAAATGATAAGATTTGCGATTAATTCATAGAGATAGATTTGCATAAAATTGAAAAATAGTAATAGAAAACCATAGTTATGATGACTATTGCAAATTAATTTACCTTATTAGAGGCCAATTCTTACAGATTTCCATTATTTTCTCGTGTTAAAATCATATTTTCCCAGTGCCAAACTCGCCTTTTGTTGCAACGTTTACGTTAATATGATGACGCAAATACTCTTATTTTTAATTCTAAAATTAGCTTTTGTGTATGTGTATACTGTAATATCTACATAAAGCTTCCTTCATTTAATTGAATACTGCGTAGGAGTTGAATTCGCTAGTCATGAACCTCGTTTACGTAATTAATTAACCTCTGAATGACGTCCTTCGAGGCTTGACAGTTCTTGTAGTGTTGCCAGTAGTAAAGCTTGAAAAGCTGTAGAAAATATTTAAGTTAATTAAATTTTCCGGAAAATTTACTTTAAATAGTAAAAATGTTTGCTCCGATTGTTTTAATTGTATTTGATTAAGTAAAGGGTAATATGCCTTATAGAACTTTCATTTGTTAGAGTATTTCTTATACAAAATAATAGTAGTTTTGTTGATGCAAAACAATTACATCGTTGTGTTAAATATTTGATATTAAGTATTGGCTTGTCTATGAGTAGTGCTCGACATGTTAAAGTTACAAAATTTTAATACTATTGATATTATGATGACAGGTTAAGGCTAGAATTGCTATACTTATCGAGTATTCTGGTTAGTCTGGCAACATTACATAGAGTATGCCGAGTTTTTTTTTAAATTTCCGTCAGGTCGTGGTTTGTGCGGTTTGAGCGTTTAATTCGCTAGTAGAAAGAGGCAGGAAGTGATTTTTAAAGTGGCTCTAACTATTTTAGCTTGACAGTTGTTTTGTCTGTTTTTTTTTTATTGCGTAGTCATAAAGCAAATCAGAATGAGATGGAGAGATTGATTTTATTAGTTTGTTTTAAAGTAAAATGATATTTACGTATATTCTATTAAAATGATTACTTCTTCAATTTTCTTTAACGTAGTGTGCACACTTAATTTTTTTTTTGTGCGATCGAGATATTTCTCGATTGCGAGATTTTAAGGGAGATATGTAAGTCGTTTTGTTTTATTTAGCTATTTGATTTGTAGGAATTAGTTCGGATTATGGTTTTAATTGTGTTTTTATGTAACCGATAATAATAAAAGAGGTTAAATTGGGGTTAGGGTACCATAAATATTGCTATGCTTTATGAAGTTTGATGTTGTGTTAGTTCGCGCTCCATAGCATAGGTGGCGTATTAAGCTTTAGTAGTGTCGATACAGATTTCCTTAGCACGTCGAACTTTTTTTATCTCATTAGTTCGTGTAAAGCAAGACAGGTGGCGTTAATGTCACCATTTCAAGTTTCACCTAGCGGACGTTGAACGAACTGAATTGTTGTGAGCGTACGGCTGCGCATCATACGTTGGGCTGTGGTTGCTTAGTTCGCCACAAATGACACAGATGGCGCCAGCCATTGCTTATTGATTTCACTTGCGGATCTTATTGGTAGCGTGCAGTTGCGTATGATAGATGTCGTGTTTGTTAGTTCGCCACAAATAACACAGATGGCGCCAGCCATTGCTTATTGATTTCACTTGCGGATTTTATTGGTAGCGTGCAGTTGCGTATGATAGATGTCGTGTTTGTTAGTTCGCCACAAATGACACAGATGGCGCCAGCCATTGCTTATTGATTTCACTTGCGGATTTTATTGGTAGCGTGCAGATGCGTATGATAGATGTCGTGTTTGTTAGTTCGCCACAAATGACACAGATGGCGCCAGCCATTGCTTATTGATTTCACTTGCGGATTTTATTGGTAGCGTGCAGTTGAATGAGTGCGTATGATAGATGTTGCGGTTGTTAGTTCGCCACAAATGACACAGATGGCGCTAGCCATTGCTTATTGTTTTGAAGTTGGGTTATGGGTAATGTACTGATGTTGCGTATTGGTTGGTTTCGTTTTGGACTAAGTTCACTACAGATAATATAGGGGGCGTTAGATACATGATAGCAAACTTTAACTGATTTTTATTTTTACTGGATTTGGTATTGATTAAAAGTTGAATTGAATTAAATTGTAGTTTTAATTTAATTGAGTTAGTAATAATTTTTTTTATTGAGGTCTTCTTTAAATTTAAATATTTCTTCTGTTATACTTACATAGTACACATACGGATGTCTTTTGATTAGGTTCACTAGATAATAGCTTGGTTTTATTAGATTCTTTTGGGGTGCAGTTTTTATTTTTTTAATACCTACCTAGGTTTGGGTAAAGAAGTAGGTATTTATATTTATTTTAAAGTGATTGTTTTATTAGGGAGATAAGATTGGGTCACAACAATGAGTTGGGGTGCAGGGGCGGACTTCACCATTGGGGAGTATCTGCCAGTCAACCTTTGAGTGTTGTAAAGTTAGCTAACTAGGAGACAAATGAAGAGTACGGTTATTTATATCTAGCTTACCTATTGAGTTATCATTGGACCAGTCAGTGGCAAGGTGAACTGAGCACTCATGTGTGTGTACCGTGAATGACCCGACAGGTTTCGGACTGATATGGGGTCCTTTCTCTGTTGTCTGTTCGTTAAATAGTCATTCGTATTATCTGTTTATTATTTAGCAATGAATAAATACCATGTATTAGGGTGATTAATATATTTGAAATTTCTATATTATTTGTTTTTTTTTCCCTTCAAGGACAGTGTTCCTCGTTGATGGTTAATGCGGCAATTATTATAGTATTGTCTTCTTTTGTGTTAGGTAATTTATAACTACGGTAAACTTCTTTATAAATTAGGGGCGGTTGTACCAGACCTACTATAATATTGCCTTAATTGGCTATATTTTATAAGAATAGATATGAGAATAAAATTTTCGATTCTAAATAATATTAATTGACTTTAATAAAAGCATACATTCTATTCCAAATCACATCTTTCGTCAATTTAATAAATAATTCCAAGATTAAACTAATCAATCATTTTATGCATAGAAACTAGTGACATCTCTGGACAAGTAGTGAAGTTAGTCCCTTAATTAGAAAGAGTTTTCAGTTTATCATACAGCTGTGTTGATTGGGTAAAGAGTTTCCCTACTCAACAATAGATGTCACCATGTAGGAGGTAATTGGATACTTAAGCGACACCTAGAGTGAGTTGACGAACTAAAAGCTTCAGGTTATTGGTTTAAAATTAGGAAATTAGCTACTCGATAATAGATGGCGTTGTAATAGAAAAATCAATAAAACAGGGTATAATATATGAGGTTTATTTATTCTCCTTTTGTTGTTTTATAAGCATAAGCAATTAATTCTACAACAGGCGATACTATTACTGTGAACTTCTAGCAAAAGCAGGTCTAACTAATGTAAAATAGTTATAAAAATGTTCAATTTATAGAATTCTTCTTATGATGTCCTCCATCAGCTGAAAGGTCCATTGAATCCGTGTCCAATAAAGCATTTCTTTTATTTTCTGTTCATTTCAGCGGCACAGGCAATTTTGATACCAAATAGTTCAACATCCATGGCGTAGTTTAAAAGTTTCTCTGTAATAGGAATTTTTACCGAGTTAATCCAACATCATTTTGAATGTTTCATTCTCATTTTAAATACAAGCTAGATCTAAGCGCTTATGCTTACATCTGTTCCTAATATCGGTTCTAAAATAGAATTAGTTAGTTAATTTCGGATCTATTAGTTAAATGATTCAATATAAGTAATTTATTGTATGGGATATTTTGCTCCGGAGACTGAAATTGTTATGTCATCTAATATTATACAGTATTGTGTGTTTATAGTCAAAATCTTTATAAGCCTTATCCCTACACCCCAATACACTATATTTATACAATAATTAGTCTTCTAGATCCCATGGATTTTAACCAAGTCATCGAGGTGAATTCTCCATATTAGACCAATTTAGCGGTCTTAATAACTTGTATAATAAAACATGGATTAGTACTGTTATTATAAATCTGTTCTTTGTGCACTACAAATACTATAATTTAGTATACCTTATCTCATTTGGTTATATGAATTAGCTGTAGTTAAAGTTATAAGAATGGCTAATATGAACACAAAAATATTATTAAAATAACAGTATGAGGTTTAAGTTAAGATATGAAATTTCTATTATACTCTTACCTGGGATTTAGGTGGACATGACTAAGAGTAAAAATTTGGCGTTTCATGATATATTTTCAGCGTTTTCAGTAATAGCATGAAACCCAACATAGGATTAAAAATGCTTTTGGTTCATAAATTCTTGAGTTTTACCTGAAACATAAATTAGGTTTAACACGTCATTAAAGATCATCGTTTTGTAACATCAAGTGTAGTTCGTTAAAAGATACACTTTTATTTTATGAAATAATCATACGAAATCATTCAACTTAGAGTGAGGTTTACCTGTATTTTGAGGCATGGTTGCTGAAGCATTGAGGAGGTCACATGCTGAAGTAGCACTTGTGATTGTTAATTGTGTTATCTACTATAATACACACATTTATGGTAAATCAATATTTAATAGCAAATACCGATCAGACGTCAAGTAACATTTCACTCATTAAAGTCAAACTAGACTGTTTGAGTCAATGATTTCTGTGAGCCTAAAAATGACAGAGTCAATTTGATTAATAATTTTCATCTCAAATTATAATAAAATTCTCTATTTGAATTCCATTGTGGAAAATTTAAATTCAAATAATGTGCATTTGATTTACTTCTAATAAATTTCGGACCTGATAATTGATGTCCTGCAAACTACCAATCAGACCCTTATATATTTGGCTTGGTTTTAGAGCATTAGCCAATCATGTTTCAGCTGTTGTAATTCCCCAATTAGGAGACGGTTTTGCAAGAAAGTTGGGATGCTAGGGTTGGGAAAATGTTCGCTATTTTCGAAGATCTAGAAGATATTCTAATTGCTGTTTTATGCTTTATTTGAAATTATGACTAAAATACTACACAGTTGTAGTTCAAATTTTGACAAAGTATTTATTTTGACAAAAGGATTGAGAAGGCAATTGTGTAACCTGTTGGAGGTGTTTAATATATTTAAACTACACTTCTTGAAAATATTTCAGAATTGATATCGTAACATCACTAAAGTGGTGGGGCGAAGGGTCCAAGCGAAGAGTGCCTTATATGTTACCATATTAGGTAATCTCGCGATCTCGCGTTCGAACGATTCCTTATGGAGGACCAAATATGGGCGTGGAGGTTTTTTTCGGTTGTAACGCTTCCTTGGACATGACCATATAAGGTAATGTTTGCGATCCTTCGGGAAAGCTATAAATATGAGGCTCCAGGTGAGCTTCGGGACAGTTTTACTCAGTCTTCAGTCGGGTTCGGATCAGCTTTGGAAGAGTCGAGTCTTCGGAACGCCCTTCCTTGTGAGTGCCTTCAGGTAAAGCCAGAAACTTCTTTTAGTGAGCAATCCTGTGTTTCCTTGGTTTATTGCAGTTAATTATACAATAATACTGTGCTACTGAAGTGTTGCTGATTTTCAGCAGGATTTCATTGTTATTTTAGCATATTTATCCTGGATTTAGTTGTTACTGAATAAATCTAGTATTTAACTAGAATTCCTGGATTTGCTCACTGCATGAAGGTTTTCATTTGTTTTTAATACAAATGGAAGTGCTGGGTTTTATCTATGGCGATTCAAACTCCGTAGTCAGATCCGTGACGGTTTGAATTACGCGTATTAGAAGTTTAGCTAGGTAGGTAATATTTTAGAGGGTAGTCTAGTTTATGGGTTTTAGACTAAATTTCAGTTCGCAATAGGGAGTGATTCTAGCTAGGGGTGTTTTTTTTTAGTGAAATTATGGGCAATTTGTGTTGTGTCTTAGTGTGGTAGGGTGTTCTTGTATGCAGGTTGGATTTTTATATATATTTACCTAATCTTGGTAAATAAAAGGTATGTAAGCATGCTTTTCTGTGGTTAGGGTGTATGTCGGACTTCAATTGAGTCTTTGCCTCATTTTTCATTGTGTTGTAATAAAATATGTAATGAGTAGTGTATAGTAAGCATACTGTAGTATGGAGGCTAAGGTTCTTTCTAATTCTGACTATACAATGCTAGGGAGTAGGACAATTTGTAGGGAAAAGTTAGGGAATTTATATTTTACTTTGTGTGGTTTGCACTGCGAATGTTTTATTTTCTGTTAAGATTTTAATTTGTGTTATTGTATGAATGGATTGGTGGTTTTTCTCAGAAAATGAATCTCTATAATTTTGTAAGCAAAATTAGATCTATTTTAACAAAATAGATTCCATTATGAGAATGACATCACCCGTTCGAACAATACATTTGTGTTATTTATACAAAATATGCCTGCAACATGCAACTAATCTATTAGCTATATGCATTTATGTATTTTTATACATACACACTATTCACACAATATACTATCAGTACACAAACTCCATACAATATTTGTTGTGTAGTTCTGAAGGGATTAGCTGTATAGCGTTCCATGGAAATTCAGAGCGAGGTATTTGTGAGAAGTAGTTTCTATAAAGTAATGTCTAAAGGTCTAATGAGACTATGGACGGCATTATGTTGTAGAAATGAGGTGTAATGCAGAGCTGCCTTAATCTTATAATAATACATTTATGATTAGAAGTGTCTGGATGTATGGTCCAGGAATGATCATAATCAAACTGTGTTTTACTATAGGTTTTCCCCTGAGTGAAGGCCTAGCCAGCAACGTGTTATCTATTCTTCATGGCTAAGTGAGTGAAGTTCTTACTGTAGTTATGTTGAATTTATAACATATCATTCATTATGTCTGTTGAACGACAATCTTTTGATTGCCTGTCAAGAGCTATCTTGCCTGTATGTAATTCGGTTATTAATGACTGGTTAAGTATGAAACATGGATCTTACACTTAAACTGGGTTAGGCGGACCTGCCACCAGTAAGTCTGTGTAAAAGACATATTCATATGCTACTTCAAGTCAGTGTTAACTGAAGGTCTAGACTTTGATATTTCCTCTGGATTATCTTAGTGTCGCAATCACTCAAATCTAAAATTCTGTTTTGGTATACCATTGATCCAGGATTATTGGTAGAACAAAATAGAGTCCAATGTCCTCTTGTGTTACTAAACATATTATGACCATTTATTGGACCAATATATCTGAGACTATTGCATTGTAGGATTTGGGAAGCTCCTGCGATGGTGTTGATTATCTGAATAAATGAATTCTACTTAAGGTGTTTCATTTAACTCAAGACAAATATTTGTCTATCATAATCCTACCATTCCTTGTGAGTGCCTGATTTACAATGTTACTATAATTATTGAATTGTTCAAGTTATTGCAACTCGAACCTTTCATCCGGTTTTACCAGATGCTTTTCGTGTGCTGTTAACCTGTGTTTAATACTCAGTGCCTACACCACACTCTACAATTCGGTAGTATGTTTACATGCTACCTTTATCTAATTATTTCTTGTTATGAACCTTTGGATACCTGCCGAATCGCCTTTCGATGTAGTTATGTCTATTCCATGAGGCCCACTCAGTGGGAAGAGAAAGCATAATGAAAAGACTGGTGGATTCCGCTCTCCTTACGTTCTAATGAGACCCCACACTACCTTGTCTGCTTGCAGCTTGGTTATACCGAATATTTTGTAATCCATTGGTTATGCTTAGGCATTCCAACTGATTACCCAACTTTACCTGTGTTTTATGCACGGTGACGCAGCAGAATGAACGAGCATTGGTTGGATCGGATGTATTTCCATCTAATTACTAAATCTATCTTGGAATTGGGTTTACTCATTCCTCCTAGCCAGTCTCTTTATTTGAGTTGACTTAGCGCCGTGGTTAGCGCTCTAAATTTAACCTAAACTATTATTATTTTTCTGCTGGTGTGTGAAGGTAGCAAGGAGGGGGTAATGTTGGTGACTGGTGTCACCTCCATTAGTGGTTGGAGCCTTGCCCGGGGCCAATGATGGCCCCGGTATCATCATTCCCATTCCCAGACCCTACCTACTATTCTACTCACTTACTATAGAAATCAGTACACTTACATTATTTATTTTTATTATACTGTGTTATACTAGTTATGTTTTATTTTTATTATACTGTGTGACATTAGTTGTGTTTAATTATAAGTCTTTAGTTTGAATACATGAATACCTCTAAAACTTATACCTTGTTTTAATCCAGACATACCACATCTTAAAGAATTTTGGGATTACTAAAACAAAAAATTACACAACGTAGGGAGTCCTAATCTTTCTAGACGATCACAATCTAATTTGGTCAATTCAATTTATACTCTTCTTATTATGAGTATTTATTTCAATCCATAGTTATTGAAGGATATTCACTTAAGTTGAGCGAAGTATGGAAACCTCCATTGACCAGTAATGAGTAATAACCTGGTTAAAATTTATTAAGATATACCACTGGGTTAGGTACAATCTAATTAACGAAGTCAGATGTAGGTAATAATTTTATTATTAGGTACTTAATTTGTTTATTAACTAAGATTTTCTACTCAAAACTCAGACCACGTGCTACCACTTATTTCAAGTTAGGTAGTAGAAAACTGATAGTAGGTACTTTGAACTGTGGTTTTGGTGCTTCGAAAATGGGCTCGCAAAGTTCCTAAACGCGTGCTGGCGATAGTTGGGTCTGTGTGACATGGTGTTGATTAGTGTGGCAGTGGAGGGGTAGGTGTTGCAATGAAAACATACACCTGTGTCGCACACCGTTAGCTTTTACGTGTGTTCGCGGAGGTAACAAAGTAATTGGTTGTAACAAAGTAGTTGACTGATATGGATCTTCGTAAAGCAACATCTGCTTCAATCCTAACTAATATTATAAATGCGAAAGCAACTCTGTCTCTCTGTCTGTCTGTTTGTTACCTCATCACGGAAAAACCGCTGCACCAATCTAGATGAAATTTGGTTAGAAGATAGTTTGAATATTGAGGAATAACAGGGCTACTTTTTATTGGGGAATATTGTGTAGTTCCCGCGAGATAGCGATAACCGAAATCTACGCGGACGAAGTCGCGGGCAACAGCTAGTCAATTGTATACTTTACTTTGGCCTATACAGCGAACAACCCAGAGAATATCAGAATAAGCAAGTACGCGTAATATATTCGGAATGTTTCTAAAATCTGAAACACACGAAACAGCTGCGTTTACATAAGCAACTGAGCGTGTTTGAAATAAATTACTCTGTCGATTATCGTTCGCAACTCTTGCCAACTGATTGTTCTGCCGAGCTAATTCGTTTCATTAGGAACAGAGTTCTCGCAGGATCGAGTTTAATTAACCTAAACGATCCGCCAGGAAAGCGATTTGGTACTTCGAAATACGGCTGCCAAATGGCTGAGTAGTGGGGCGGTTGGAACAATACGAGAGCAGCGTCCAATTAAGTAATATAGCAGCGCAATTGATAAACAGAGTTCAATTTTTTTTTATACGACGAGCAAGGCAAACGAACAAGTGAGTCACCTGATGGTAAGTGATCACCACTGCCCATAGACACCCGCAACCCGGAGGGTTCGCAGATGTGTTGCCAACCTAGAGAGCTAAGATGAAATGCCTCTTGTGCCCGTGATTACACCGGCTGTCTTACTCTCCACACCGGAACACAACAATGCAAGCGCTGCTGCTTAGCGGCAGGATTAGCGAGTAGGATGGTGGCAGCGATCCGGATGGACCTCGCACAAGGTCCTACAACCCGCAACTTATTTATTGAATCAGGTGTTAATTTGCGGAAGTCCACAACAATTTCCACTAACCATAGGCTTGTCTCTCATTGGTTGAGATAGATAGACCTCACTAGCACAGTGTAAAGAGCTTATACCTACCAGTGGTCCGACGCCTTTGATGTTTGCGTAAATGCCGACACCGCAACCGCATGGCCAAAGCACCAAGGAGGGAGAATGTTCCTAACTAATCGGGCAGTGGCGGTGTATGCAAGGGGGCTCGCCCTGCCCGCCCCTCACCCCGCACCCCCCGCACGATTGACCTGTCTAGAGGCCTTCGTCGGACGACTGTATAGACTGTGCCAGTAGACACTCTCGATAGCCCTCAATACATTGCTAGTCCACGACTACTCGTAGAAGACAGCTAAAGCTATATGCGACACATGTGTATGTATTCATGAAGAGCGTCCCACCGCTTCATAATTCAAATAAGTAAAGTAACGCCTGATGCTGTTAGTTATTTTTGAAGCACTTAATAGTACATTGTTGCAAAGGTTAGGACAATCGTGATTGCCGGTCAAGTACGGTATACGCTTAGTTAGGGATACGAAGTTGGCAATCCTTTTTCACGCTGGGGTGTGTATATTGCTTTTCTCAAACGTGCAATGAAATAAAAATAGAACTTCAAGAAATCAATACTTTATTCGTAAGGCAACTAAAACTATAAACTAGACTCAAATTATAACCAGCACCTATTACATGTATATGTAGGTACTTATTTCCTTCTATTTTCTACTTCAATTGTTTTATTTTAATGGCTGAACGCCATGATGCGATTTCACAAATTGATATTGAAACAAAAGACGATCACTTTGCAGGCATCCGATTTTGTGTGACATACCATTACAGTCCGTTCGTCTAACCGCGCTCGAAACATAATACTTCGCATGGAATATTTAGCATCCAATATTACATTGCATGACTTGAGAAGAAATTATTTTCGGTGACGCGACGTCGCTGTGTATAATCTGGCTAGCGCACTAACCAGGAGGCATTTCATCTTAGCTCTCTGGGTTGGCAGCGCATCTGCAAACCCCCCGGGGTTGTGGGTGTCTATGGGCAGTGGTGATAACTTACCATCAGATGACCCTTCTTTGTCGCATAAAAAAAACCAATAGGACAATCACCCGTCGCTCCGTTTAACGCTTCATCATCATCATCATGTCAGCCGAAAGACGTCCACTGTTGGACATAGGACTCCACCAAGACTCTCTACTCAGACCGGTCTTGTGTTTCCGCATCCACCGCGGTCCCGCGATATTTACCAGGTCGTCGCTCCATCTTGTCGGAAGCCTACCGACAGCTTGTCTCCGGGTCCGTGGAGTGGACGCCATTCGAAAACCTTCTGACCCCATTGTCCATCAGTACTCAGTTTAACGCTTATTAAAAAGTAAAATATAGTAACGTACTGTTAAAAATATAGTCTACTGTATTTCAAAGCGAAAATCACGCAAGAGGTATTTCGCGGTGCTCAACGAATTCGCGATGATACGGGCAAATCGAACTCGAGCTCTGTCTGCAGTCTGTTACAAATGAACTGATGCCTTCAAGTTGTTTCTTAAATGTTTTCTTGCCTCATTGTTAGGAATAAGAACATCTGTTACGAGCTTTCAGATATTCAGTTTGAAAATCATTTAAAGTTTTAGAGCATTATGAAATTCAACATCATTTCACAGATCATTTAAAAGTACACTTTCTCCATTTCTGTACTAACCACGCTGTGCTACCATGTTGGATTTATGTGAAAAAGGGAAATAAATTACGGAGATGTGAATCGTACAGAGGCTTTACCGTAAGAAGAATGACAGTACAGCAATGACATGATATACTTATAATAATTAGGTTGCGTTCACACTTCAACAATTCCTGTGAAAATACCACTCAAAAATGGAGAATGTGATGAATTTGAAATTCTCGCAGAGTAGTACTTATGGACCTAGTGATTATCCTTTCCTAGTCAACAAGTTAATACTACTAGGGGTCACTTGACTCAAACTAAAATAAATTAAAAAATGATCCTCACACACAATCAACATCTTTAAAAGACCCTATCCACCGACACCCCACACCATGGGATAGAGGACAAAAAAAATTGTTCCTCGATTTTATTCACTTTCACCTTGTCCCGGCATTTGTAGTAAAATCTTACAAGTTAAATTTGTATTTCTTCTCTAGTGGTCGGATTGACTTGAAATTTGGCATGGACATACCTATAGATTATAGATTGAATGACTGAATGACGATGCAAGTACAAATAACAAAATAAAAAGTCAGCAAAAAGCTTGAAAAATAGACTTTGTTTGCGCGTAACAAAAACTTACTTGTTACCTGTAAACAATATTAATAACATTTACCTGTAGATAGATGTTTTTGACGAACATGGGGACAATAATTATAGGTACTAGAGGAACCCTACAAGAACTATAAAAACAACCTGCGCAAAAAAATACGATTATTACCAACTTATACGTACGAATTTTATGAATCTCGGATTTTCACATTTCGTTTAAACGTTTTAATAGCATCGGCAAATAAACTCGATTTAAAAGAGCGCCATTTGTGATTCAGTCTGTGCTGTCTAAAGGAGATGATGTCACAAGTTATAAAAATACAGCTGATTTACAATAGTTTATTGTCTTTTTTATTATTTAGCCTGTTTTAGTGTCTCGCTGATGGTAAAAGGTCTGCTCCTCTTACTCCACAACCCCTGGTTTCGCGTACCTAATGACAGATCGTCCCTTGCTGACGCGTCCAAGTCGCACCGCCATTTTCTTTTGGCCTAAGTACTCGTACAAAGTTGTCACTGGTCCTTGTCCGGCACCCACCAAGTGGGTGTGTGAGTCCACCTTTTTGGGTAGGTATATACATGCGGCAGAAGTATCATTATAGCAGTACCACCTACATTAATAAATAAATAAATATCATGGGACAAATTAACACCAATTGACCTAATCCCAAACTAGGCAAAGCCTGTACTATGGGTACTAGACAACGGATAAACATACTTATATACATATTAAACATCCAAGACCCGAGAACAAATATTCGTATTCATCATACAAACATCTGCCCAGACCGGGATTCGAACCCGGGACCTCAAGCTTCATAGTCAGGGTCTCTAACCACTAGGCTATTCGGTCGTGACCCCACCTCATATTTACCCCACACATACCTACATATTTTTTTTAATAAAGAAAAAGCCATTACGGATTTACACTGTTTTTTTAGTATTTTCGGACCCTTCGGAGCTGTATGTTTCTAATAAGATGGTGAAGAACTAGAATTTTAGTGTTAGATATACTAACTGCATTAATTCCTTCTAGTGTGATTCGCCGTTACAATACAATTACAAGAACTCTTTTCGAACACCAACCGCCACGGGCTGCGCACAGGACTAACAATCTCCACGCGTCTCCATTAGTTGGATAAGACGTTGAGACTGTCAAACATAATATCTTCTCAGGATCTTCCAGTTGTTTGGTCACATAGCCCGTAAGTCCTGACATAACTTTGAAAAGTAAACTTTTACCGGAAAAGCTGAAGAGGAAAATGTCCTATGCGATGGTCAGACCAAATCCGCACCGCGCTCAACATTAATGTTGTGGAAGCCGTGCATATTACTGAACGTAGAAATACATGATGAAATTTAAACAGATGACGAGTGAATGAGTCAAAATGCATTCATTAACACTATGAATTTGTAGACCAAGACAATGCGCTGTCAGGAGCAAGGTTCAAATATGGGATTACCTAATAAGCCAGAGACAATAATTCCAGCCAGTCGCCAACTTACCAGCATTGAGTATCGACGCAAGGAGTATGATAATTTTCTAGGTTACTTCCCTCTCGCTGCCGCCTGTCCCTTGCTGCAAAGGTAGCCGGAAGCCGGTCTCACCTTAAAGTGCCTCGAGTAACATTTTTATTGGTTTCCCGCTCCAACGGTTTGAACGCTCCATTTGCATCACCAAAGGGAGATTACTTGTATGCCATAGAAATGCGGTATTTACTGTCGCAATCGGTAAATTGACGTTTGCTGCACTGGTTTGAGAGTCATATTCAAAATTTGGTCGAAAACCTACCCAATGTAAAGGTTCTGTGGTGGACTCGCCGTCAGAAGATACGTTTGTGAAGAATAATATTTATAGTGAGATAAATCATTCTGCAGGTCGGTAAAGTGCACTTTGTGAGATTGTGGTGAGATTTTCTGCACAATTTTTGGTGACATTGAGTGACGAACTACGCAAACAAAAACAGCGTTTAGTGTAGAGGGTGGTGGTGATAGTTGGGTCTGTATGACTAGGTGTTGATTCGTGTGTTGCAGTGGAAGAGGATGTGTCGCACGGAAACATATTGCATTTGTCGCATGGACGTACATATTTTTCACGTGTGGTAGCGGTTAAGCAAATTAATTGTTTTCAATTTTAAAATAATTTTCCAACGGTTTATAACTTAAGTGTCTCAAGTTCTAATACAGGTCACTCGCAGGTGAGAAGTTTAACAAAACGCTGACTAAGTTTGAACTTCGGACAATATGTTAGACGGTGAGCTATGCTAAATTTCACACGCAGTTTGTAATTGACTTACAGAGGAGTAAGTTTAAAGAGCTCTATTATTGTTTAAGTAACTGAACTTCAGAAATAACATTATCTTTTTTATCTTTCAACGAAAATAAAATCTTTCAAGTTAGCCCTTCACGTTTATTCTCATTACTTTGTAGTCAGTTAGCCTGCTGAGTTATACGTAATTCCCAAGGTTTTTTTAGGAATTGTATATTTTTGGCAAATGGGATATTAGACGAAGCGGACGTAACCTAAGTGGCAGTTCATGGAAATAGTCTCCGGAAGCCAGAACGACTCAAGTGCCAACGTCCTTCCATGGCGGTGGAGATGGAGTTTGTACTACGTACAATTCCCACGATATTATATTAACACCTGCACTCAAATAACCTACGACACTCTTTTTTTATTTGCGACGTTGTCATTTCAAAGTTCAACATCTCAAAAATGGCTAAACCTCAGTTAAGAACCATCTCGATTAAAACTAGCTTTAAAAAAAACTGTGTTCAAGTCGGTCCATCGGTTTAGGAGCTACTATGCCACAGACAGACACAGATACACAGACGTCCTTTAGGCACGTCAAACCTAAAACACCCCTTTTTAATCAAAATATATTCCCTTAAATACCAATCTAAATAAAATGACTGCTCAATCTGAAACCGAACTTAACCATTACATTTTTTTTTTTATACGACAAGGAAGGCAAACGAGCAAGTGGGTCACCTGATGGTAAATGATCACCACTGCCCGTAGACACCAGCAACCCTGGGGGGTTCGCAGATGCGTTGCCAACCTAGAGAGCTAAGATGAAATGCCTCTTGAGCCCGTCATTACACCGGCTGTTTTACTCTCCACACCGGAACACAACAGTGCAAGCACTGCTGCTTAGCGGCAATAAAAAGCTAAAGCAATATAAAGCTTTCACAGCTAGAAAAAGTTATGAAAAATAATGCGCCAAACATCTTTCCGCTAAAGCTTTTTCTTCCTTTATTATCATAATAATAGAACCTAAAATGGAATGACAGTGCTTCCCCGCGAGTGGTGGCCGTGAATTATCATATTTATGCTGCAAATTTTGCTTTTATCTCAGATTTACATGTCTCGGGTACTGGCGCTAACTTTTGCTCGGGATCCGTCGTACTGGCGGTCATTGGGCTTTATCTTACACCAACAGATTGGAAGGAATTTGTTTGTAGAAATGTTACTGAGCTTTATTGAAGTTAGCCGCTAAATGTGGCGTTTGTCAGAGGCTGGGGGTATACTAGACGGATGGAATGAGGTTGGAACTGTCACTTATTGCTGAAAATGTTATTGTAACGTATTCAAATGAAATGCCACGGTAGATTTTAATAACTGTTGTATTATAAATAGTCTCCTTTTTTACGAAATTTCGTCTGAAACAGTAAGTTTTTAACTGACTCCAAAAAGGAGGAGGTTCTCAATTCGTCGGAATCTTTTCTTACTTACCTACTTTTAATTTTTTTTAGTTCATGAAAAATATAATTACGAATATGGACCTCCGCAAAGTAACGCCTTATACAACGAAGAATTGCGTGAATCGCTTAATGCAACAACGCTCCAACAATTAACAATTGAGATTTAACCAAACATCGTTTGCTGTAAGTGGGAATATTCAAACAACTCTTCCATTTGCTCGTTCAAACAAATTACGATAATGTTTGGATTGCTGCGGATTAGGCGGGACAAATGCGAGGCAAATATATTATAATCAGAAGCGTTTTTTTACGTCCAATTTTGAAACGTTACGTGTTTTGGCATAAAAGTATCCCTTTTTCATCACTGCAGACTACGACTCGTGCTCAATTTAGAAAAAAAAACCAGGTCGGAAAAAAAAGGTTCCGTACGAATTTGTAGGTATATGTAAGTAGGTACCTAGTTCATCTATCACGGGAATCTCATAATGGTCGAGTCTCGAAGATTTGTCTCGCTTTTCTAGAGTATTTTAAGTTGTCCAGTGTGAGCAAAGCCCTGCTCTTAAGCAAAACGTACGCAGTGTGGGGTCATTTTATATTGGTCACTAACATTATACAGACATACAATTTCACATTTTTCAGATATATCTGATTACTTGTGCTATACGAGCTACCTTCATACCAATACAAAAACACCCTTTTAATCACTGAATCTTTTGATTGCGTTGACTTAGACGTTAGATTTTTTTAGTGCTTCATGGGATTGCAGGCCTGAATATTTGATATTCATTTCAGCTTGCTACCTAAACGCGTTTTAAAGGACAAGGGTCTTTACAGACAGACAGTCGGACGGACAACGAAGTAATTCTATAAGTACCTATGTAACCCCAGATTTTTAATACGTAATCAGTATCGACAGAAGCACGAATAAGCACTTCAAATTATCGCATTCTACGAAACCTTAAAACAAGGTACCGATAAAGTCTAATTAAGTAACTCTCAAAATTAGTTTATCGGTCTAAATTATATTCAGTTAGAAAATAAGTTTTGAAAATCATGGAGAAAATGAAATCTCTAACAAGCAAACAAGTGCAAAACAGAATTAACGTTCTTCCAAACGCAATTTGGTCGTCATTTGTATAGAAACTTACCTTAGGTGCGTTAATTGAAGCTAAAAACAAGTAAAGTTAATTACAACGAAGAAGTCTGTAAATTGTGACTGCTTTTAAGAAATTGTCTGACCTCGAAAACCTTCGGTTAAACACTTCATAATTGCAAAGATGACTAAGTAATAATATTTTTTTACATGAAACTGACCAGCGATTGTTGACAAAGGTAAAGACAGAGTAGAAAAACCTATCCCACTGGCCAGGCAAAAATCAATCTTATGACAATGTCATACGCTATACACATTTTGACAGGGGAAAGCTTTTCTCACTTTAACTATAACTCACTCTCAGTAACAGCCTATTCAATCTAGCCTTCAAGAGACCTAGATCCATTTAAAAAAAAAAAGCAAAATACTTCTTGCATTTTGCTTTTTTTTTAATGGTTAGCTTTCGCTTATTTTATATGGAACCAAAATGGACCCAAAACTAAGTGTGAAGTTTCTAAAAGAGTGAAATGATTTATGGTTACTTAATAAAGGCTGTTGTTCACTGTTATGGTGTGTTAAGAAAATTCGTAAAAGCCTCCATTGTAATATTTTGCTGGCAACACTGAGGTCGAGCTGGGTCGACGGCTGCGGCCTCAAAATACCTGTAAATAGTCGTTGTATCCGAAATAAAAACAGCCGTCGTTTTTTCTGCGTGAAAATTTTGCCACTATCTGGATAATACTGTGCAAAATAGACTTCACGTTGAATTGGGTTGACGACTGTAGCTCGAGCACGAGTTTTCACCAAAAATCAGGTAGTAACGTTATCGTATGGCTATCAAAAAATACTAAAATTCGTGCTATGAAATTCTAGTACCAAATACGCTCATTTGGCTGTTCCAAACGTCATACAAATTTTCTCGATGGCGATACGATAACGCTATAGACATAGTAGAAAAACCTTTCCCACGACCAGGCAAAAACCAATCTTATGACAATGTCATAAACATTTTGACAGGGGAAAGCTTTTCTCACTTTAACTATTATACTCGATACTTGGTGAAAACTCGTGCCTGAGCTACTGATGTTAAAATAATTATAATATCGTCATTTTACACGACTACTTAATCAACCTTTCGAAAATATTCATTAAGAACCGAGGCTTCGCTTAGTACTGCAATTAAAATCATATTTAATTTAACAAAAACTGAAGGACACAGTTTGATCACTGAAAATTTTGACGTCATAGTTGAGTAACATAGGTACCTAATTCAATATAAACTTCATACTTAGTGATTGTTTTGACATTTCAAAAAAGTTTCTGGTTACACATACGACGTAAGTCGTAGGTATGTTGAATTGGGAAATGTTTTTACATATCAAAGTTCATAAGACGTTTATATAAAGTTCATTTTTGCTTGATCTGTGGAAAATCTTTTTTCACTATAGCTTTAAGCGCATTTTGCACGAGTCATTTGACTGAAATTATAAAGGGGTAAGTTCAACTTTTGAGAACTGAAGAAACAATAAAAAAGTTAGCATAAAAATAAACATTGCGTCCGAAACGTAACACTTTTCTCTCACAAATACTCGTATCTCAATTTATTTTAAGGGTGTTTTGTCACAAATTGAGAGTAAAATGAAAGACAGCCTCAACGAGATCAAAGGGAGACTTTCTATATGCGCCATTGACGTAAGCGGAATTAAATCTGAAAATCGCTTATTTACCAAATAAAATTTGCATTATTTTAAGTCTTGTTCAAAAATATTTCCCTTGAAGAGGAATAATAAGAAAAACACGCTTATAGTGAATTAATTTCTTAAATAAGGAAGTATTGCCAGTGGTAAATGAGATAATTATTGGACATTTGATACGACGCGACAACTGCTTAAAGACCATTTTCGTTGGAAAGACCTAGACGAAGCTACATCGACCAGATAAAGAAGAATGCCGGTATCGTGTCGTATCAGGAAGTCAAGGAGCTGGCTTATAGGAGAGATGATTGAAAGAAACTTCACCGACAAGTGTAACTCTTAAGTTTGATGTAGGAATCGACGACCAAAAAAAACGCATTTTCGTTAAAGTGTCAAATACTATGAGAATAATTTGTGGTCGATACGTGCCGTTAGCGGCGCTGCCAATTTACCCATAGTAATCAAGACGTAAACGCGAACGCGATCGAAACGATTTCTTGTGTCAAAAATTACTCTCTGGAATGAAAAGCCATCCGAGAACACACGCTTCTCGGAAAGCACCTAATTTCCTCTCGAACATGAACGCTCATTACTATTCTAACTCCATAGCCATTGATTTCAAACAAGATTGAAAATCGCACCCTGTCGGCGCGTTTAGTCTTAATGGCAGCATTGAGAATGGGGAATACTCGGAGATTTATTGTTGCCTTTTGTATTAACCTTAAATTAAAAGATTTTTCAATGATTCGTAGATTTACCTCGTTCTATTATAAATTATATCTGTCTATATTGTGTTGTAATAACAACCATAATTATGCGACTGTTGGAAATTATTGTCATTATTCATAAACGTCACTCAAGCCTCCATCAGGTAAAATAGGTTTTGTCTTCTTTTTACTAACGGAAATGTCAATGTGACAAAAAAGGACAACCTAACTTTAACGGCATTTTAGTTAAATAGGTTTATGAATAATAGGGTATGTATTTATGTTCAGTTACTAATTTAGGCCTCTAATGTAATGTAATGTAAATGTTTTAATTAAAATGTAAATATTTTTATTTACACACATATCATAAGTCTTCTATTATGCGTTCAAAAGCCGTAAGTAATGACCATCATTACGACAGTTTTCATCTTCAAAAACCAATACAATTAAAAAATAGGCGTCAACTAAAAAAATATATCGACATGAAACGTCAACTCGGTATATGAAACGTCAACTCGGTATATGAAACGTCAACTCGATATATGAAACGTCAACTCGGTATATTTGTTTAAGTTAAAAAAAAACAGTCAAATTCGTGACAGGTTTATTATGCCTTCATCAACTTGAAACCATCTTGGAGTACTTATAATATGTGTTTAGATGAATGTATGCAACTCTAAATAGTTAGACCTTAAAACACGCACTCGTGTGATCCTCTTATGAAAGTCAGCTTCGCTTCGTTTCATAAAAACACACTCGTGTTTTAAGGATCCTAATTATGTAACAGTTGCTATAATTCAAGTCATAAAATAAATAAACTATGAGTATATTTGAAGCCCTAGAGGAGCACTCGTTGCATTGACATGAAATCTCTCCGTCAAATAACCGTCCATTTTAAAACAATTCCTTTTGAACAGAACTGCACATTTCCATACGATAGGGAACAAAGAATTGTATCCTATTTCATAACGGAGTTTATTCTGTATAACGGGAGGCATGAGTGATATTTCAGAGATACAAGCAATATGCATTGGACGTATGAAAAATTCGAGCACTGCACTTGCACTGATAATGCTAGAGTTTCAGCTTTATTTACAGTAATAAAATGTTACTGTATTCTTCTAAGAGTTTGCCTGTGTGTTTTTCTGTTTGCGTACGATTGGATTTAAATTTTAGCTTTGTCTACAAACGTTTGTCGATGTTGCAATACACGCACATCCAATATGCCATAATGGTGGTTTATACAAAAAGAAACACAGAGTATTACCACGTATTACTGATATTTTAGTAAGTGTGTTTTGTAACTTTAGAGTAAATAAATAAATATAATAATAAATATCATGGGACAATTTACACCAATTGACCTAGTCCCAAACTAGGCAAAGACTGTACTATGGGTACTAGACAACGGATAAACATACTTATATAGATGAATACATACTTATATACATATTAAACATCCAAGACCCGAGAACAAACATTCGTATTCATTATACAAACATCTGCCCCGACCGGGGGTCGAACCCGGGATCTCAAGCTTCATAGTCAGGGTCTCTAACCACTGGGCCATCCGGTCGTCGTCGGAGTTACCGTATAATTAAGCTTCAGAATACAACAAGCGTATGTCCGTGGCTATATTCCATACCGACCGTTTGCAAGCAACAAACTTTTCTTTGATTGGCCGAAAGGAAAATTATCATCATTTTACGTATCTTTCTAAAGAGAATAAGGTAAGTATTGAGCTGATTACGAATTCGTATCTGCTATTACGCCTGGGTAATAGCGGATACAAATTCAATCCCAACAGCCCAGTTAAAGAAATAGGTCGTTTCATCGCTTCAACACATTTAGTAGCCCGTATCTTACATTTAATCGTGAAACCATCACCATTTCTCTACAGGGAATAGCAATAGAGAGAAAAAAAACCTGCGTTTCTAATTCTGTTCTAAAATGTGAGAGATGAGTTGATGAGTTTTCAGGAATTTCACGAGCAGTTTAACGAGTACGCCTCACCCTCAGTGGAGTAAAATACCTACTGGTGATTATTGTCGTAGCGACCCTTATTATAATAACGCGTCCAGAACGTTTGGAATTATGAAAACCATTAGGGTTTAGTAATGACTTAGCGTCCACGGACCGGGCGACGAGCTGTCGGTAGGCCTCCGATAAGATGGAGCGTCGACCTGGATCGTCGTGGATGTGAAAAGCACAAGACCGGCCTGAGTGGATATCCTTGGAGGAAGCCTATGTCCAGCAGTGTACGTCTTTCGGTTGACATGATGATGATGATGATGATGATGAATGACTTAGCGCACTAAGCGTCGCAACGCTAGAAAACAGTTCTATAAAATAAGAAATAGAAGACAAAATATGTACGTTTCTGCCCATACTTGGCATAGAATAAACTATACAGCTAGGTATTAAATTTTAATGCGCTTACTACAAATGTACAACTTCGAGCTGAAACAGCCATCCAACCTTAAAGAATAACACCAAAGGAACTGTTTTCATTTTCACTGACTTTAACTGTCATTGATACGAAATATCAACTTATTTATTTATGGACCGACATGTGTCGTGGGTCGTGGGGTCACGATTTTGCCATACATTTAGGTACGTAAATGTTCCATCAACGTCTTTTACGCACCGGTGTGGTCGGTCCTTAAATCCGTTTCAATTGCTGTCATTGTCGTCTATAGGATATTAACGGCAGAGATGAACAATGGAACCACCTTTAATAAACATTAAGTCTTTGTTCTGTCTAAAATAAAAGACAATACGTGTGATCAGCTGACAATTTCCTTAGTGAAAAAGAATAGTACCTCTAAAGTAGTTTGAGCGATATCGTCGATTGAGTTGTATTGAGCTGGGCGGGCTACAATTTGCTTTCCCTAGACAACAAGTTAGCGCCGTGGGCACTTTGAAACGGGACGTGGCAAACATGAAATGTAATTTGATTTAGAACAACCAGCGAACTGAGTAACCAATGTTTGGTTTGAACTTTTTGTTTGGACGTGTTCAAGGAAAACATAATTTATTCTGGGAGATTTGAAGAGTCAAAAGTAGATGATAAATAAACATTCACGCACATGTGCGCGATAGGCATACCATGTAAGTTGTTTGAGACTCTTACACACCACACCCTGTACAGGATAGATATCATTATTTCAGCCGGAAAACGTCCGTTGTTAGACTTAATAATATGCCTCTCCACATAGCCAGTAAGTCGATTCTATAAGCCGCTTACATCCAATGGCTCCCCGCTACCTGGTGCAAGTCGTCTTACGCCGACTTGCACCGATCTCGGGGGTGCACAGTAACATCAGACAAAACAAACACGTTAAGTTAACCTCGGGTTAGAGTCTAACCCAGGGCAGTGCAATTCGGCCTTAGTAGTTAGTAGTAGTAGTAGGGAGCTAGGACCTTTTTTCCACAGATTTCTTGGCAAGTTTCTTACGGAGCATTCTTATTGGCAATTATGGTCTTTCACTGCACTGCACTGGTCTCACACCGAAAGACTCGTTTGATTTTGTTTTTGTCAGTTCTTTGAGGTAGCTATGTTTTAATGTTTATTCGGGCACAAACGGTCCAACTTATCTTATAATTGGTTACATGAATCATCAACCAACAAAGTTGCCACAAGTCACTTATTCGTAATGATTGAAATCATTCGGGTATAAAAGTAACAGCACATGCAAAAGAAGAGGCTACAAATTGAGAACGTAAACTTAATCATATCGTCACTAAACAAAGACCCCACAGACGATTTATTGCAATCTGCCTAACAAACTACATAATATTACTAATAATAGCTTTATATCGGGCTAGAGAGATGTTAACAATAACTATGTCTGTGACTTACGATTAAATACAAAGTTTTACACTCAAGAATTCCGCGGTTTTCCTAGCCCATCATTTCATAGCGTATCTCAGGCCATCCTTAAACAGATCAATACGCAAACAACAATCCATCTCCGCGATGGCGAGTTTTCAGCAGCCGTCGTGACGTCACGGATGAGGGTGCACCTGATTGGTGATCTCCTTACGATAAGCCCGGGATTAAAAATCATCCGACCCAAATCGAAGTGCTTTCCTTGATTACAAACGTATTTAAAAGCAAAATTATTTACGATGGATCAAAATTGATTAAAATTACAGGTGACACAAATAATACAAACAGGCAATGCCGCCAGCCTTTTGGGCACCTTGCCCCGAGGTAGCGGCCTCGGGGACGTTTTTCATTTTAGGTTTTAGATTGAACTTTTATTATTATTCAGTTTGTTTTTGTTTGTTTTGTTGTAATAAATAATTACAATCGATTTTTCACTAAAAGGTGTTCGGTATTTAAATTTAAGACGACTTGAAGTGTCCACGGTAGCATTCATTAAACAAAAATCGTCTGAACATTTTAATTAACGAGATTAAAAAGCAGCTACTGTAACTGGAGTCGTGCAAACAGAAGAAAGAATTAGATTAAAAGTTCGAGTGGATCACTTTTGAAGCGAGATTGGCAAAGGCTTAGAAATATTTTTTACTAAGTTACTTTCGGACTTGAATTATTCAGAAGCTTAAGAGCTCTCGTAATAATAGCCAGGGGAATTTATCGGAAGGCCCGGATGCTTACAATTTCGGCTCCGAGATTAGCATCAGACACGTTTCCATTTGTAATTATATTTTGAAGAAAAATTAATTAATGTCGTGCTTCGGCGTTATTTACGGCTTGTGCAACGTCAATGGGATTAATAAATGGAACCCCTGGCAAACAATTTATTTAAGCTTGCTTTGTTATTAGATTGATATATATTATTTTTGTCGTTATTGTACAAACAGGGTAGAAATTGAAGAGCGAGAGTGAACATTGAGATTTCTTTGTTTACTATTTTTAGCTGGACTGATATCTCAAATTAATATTTTATTAATAACTAGCTGACCCGGCGAACTTTGTGCCGCTTTAGACGCCATAAATGAGCAGATTTTTGATTTTATTAAGTTAATTGTTTTATTATATAAAGTTGTCAGGTTGATCTAGCTGACCCGATAGTTATGACTAAGGTTACATTAAAAAAGTTTAATAATTTTATATGGTGGTTAAGTAATTTTAAATTTTCTAATTTTCCGCGCAATTTCCTTATTTTTTTCTTTCATAATCACCTTCTTCTGATAATAACGAACAGAACAAAAAAGAATTAGCGAAATCGGTCCAGCCGTTCAGGCGTGATGCCGTGACCAAGGGAAATAGGGATTCATTTATATATATATAGATTAAATTCAGGTCAGGTGATTCAAATTCTATACAATTGCCTTGAATTCTGCACTTTTTTTGTCTTCCTGGTTGTTATTGAAGTTATTTATATATTTCATAATCCAAGTAGATAATGTTTTCAACACTATCTCATTATTATTTGTAAAAATTTGTAAAAATTTCAAATTCCCGGAAAGTATCTAAGGAAGTATCTAAAACTTTTTATGAAATTGCCCATCTACGTTCATCACAATATTTAATGTGTTTTGAGATCTGTTGCGGAATAATTCTCACACAAGTTTGTTATAATACATTTCTGATTACTTTATTTTGGGAATAGTTTTCGACATAAGGTAAATTAGCACATTATGTAGAATTTGTTTTGTTCCAACTGAACAACTATCACGCCAAGAATAGCGTCTGTCACGAAGAAAGCATCAAAATGTAATCTGATTTAGAACAACCAGCGTCCTCAGAAACTAAAGTTCTGTTTTCCTTCAAACAAAACAATAGCCACAACTATTTAATAACTCAATACTCAACTTTATAACTAGATCGACAAAATGTTACAACAACGGTCTCTACGTGATACAATTGCTATAGAAAGTGCGCGTAAACGAGTGAAGTTCCAACCTGCTTAAACAATACGCGACTGGAGAGTAGTTTCCATTTATTTTAGGACATCAAAGGGAACGCTGGAGCCCGGAGAACGGTGACATTTTCAGCTTTAAAAGTTCTCACTTTTGTGAATAAAATGATGTCAGAAGAACGCCCAAGGGCTGTAACGGAGCGCACGATGCGGCGCTATCAACACTGCGCACCACGTTTCCCCACAAGTGTGATGAAAAACAACAAACAGGATTAAAGTAGCCTGCATCAATAAACACAATCCTTATTTGTTTCGGATCCTGAATTCCTGTACGAGATTTATTAAGATACAATTTATAGCGACACAAAAGTGCAATTAGAGAATGGCTATTATTTCCAAGCTTAGGAGTTTAACCGGATATGAATGAAGAATAGGAAAAAACAAAATAAATGGGCAACAGAGAGTTGAACTTAATCCCGGAAACGTTAACGTTATAGAAAGAAGAAATGATAATTACCGAAGAAACGTTGCAGTTCTTTTGTTTCTGACTTTAAATTTTGAGAAGGATTTGCAATAAGATTTGGATGAATTTATGTTAACGTCCTACTACTGTTCAGTAATACATTATAATTTTTCGAAGGAAACTTGGAAACATGCTTCTTTTCAAATATCAAATATTTAAATTATTTGTAGTATAACCTCAGAATACAGAACAAACCAGAACCCGCGCGCGCCTAAAACTGTAGCAACTAAAACTACACAGTTTCGCGTAGTCATCTCCGTGCATGCAGCGCATCGTGACATTTGTGACGTTGTTGCACAAATTGCAATAATAATTAAAATATTATACCTTCTCGTGCCGATCTTACATGCAGAAATGCCGTTGGGCTTATAAAAAACCGACTTACTTGCTTACTCCGAGCTCCGCTGGCTCAGCGACCCGACGTGGATCTTGGCCTCCGATACGTTTGACGCCAAAGAGCCCTATCTCGTGCTATCTCCTTCCAGTTTTCTGCGTGTAGGGCGCGGAGGACTTTCTTCACTTCATCCAACCGTGTAAGCCACGGAGGTCTTTTTCCACTTCATTTTTACTACACTTTGGTTTAAGTATAATGTATAAATGGGCACTTTTTTAATCGTTTTCTCCCTTGCAAGGAGTATTTTGCTAAAGTCGAAGTTGAGATTGAGACATTGTACGCGTGAAAAGGTTGTTCGGTTTGGAAATGTTTCATTTTAGGGAAGGAACAGGCGGGTGGCCTAAACACAAATAACATAATGTTATGGACGGCACAAACAACACAAAACGTTTATATTTACATGACGTTTTCCTTATATTTGTTCTGTAAAACTTACTCAGTGGGCCACGATTCAAATGCTGAATATACATTGTTTCATGTTAAGATCTGTGTTGTTTATTCAAAATTAAATTGTAACTAGTTAAATATTGCCTCTGCAGGGTTACAGGCGCTTGCAAAAGCCGACTATCTAAGGTCCTTCATGAACTGAATTTCAAACTCCCTTGGCCATGTTTGCTTTTCATCAAAACTTAAGTCGTTTCCTAATAACAAATTTTAATTAAACCCAAGACGGAACGTCTACTTTTTATAACCGTTTTATAGCAGTGTTACTTGGAAAAAACTGGGTCATGGAAATTAAACCCCTTTTTGTCATCAATGTCGTTATCAACTGCGAGCGTAACAAAGTGTCTTTCAGAATGCAGCCAACATCGAAAGTTACATGTTATAAATAACTAGAGAGCGCCCGCGGCTCCGCCCGCGTGGAATATTATACCTACTTACGTAAGGAATCTCTATAGCAATAGAAATGTGTCCTCTGGGTAAAAAAGTAATATTTGTAATTAGTCCGTCATATAGAAATACAGATTATCGAAAAAAAATATTGGACACGTATTTTTTGCTTTTTATGAAAAACTTCCGTAGACTGCAATGCAGGATAATGAATGGATTTCTTTATCCCTGAACGGCAACACTGGCATAGTTAATAGGTCGCTCGCTTTTGGCTCGAAATTCGAAGTTGTGATTTTATTTTGCCTAATATACAAAATTTGCACACCCAATATCATATTTTCTCAAGTTTTTTTGCGATTCCCAAGGTCAAAGAATTGAATTGCTTTGAAATTCCAGAGAAATAATGCGTTGTTTAGGAGAAACGTGTCAAAATGTTGTTGTAGAGCGCAATCTCGCTCTGTCTCGTTTCTTTTATCCCGATCTGGTTTTTCGACTTTATTATATTAGATTATTTACTTTATTATATTAGATATATATTCTGACAGTTGTATGTAATCTTGATTATACTGACGATGTTCATTGATCAACTCAAAAATTAATTTGTATAGTACATTGGTCATGGTCACAGAACATTGTAGAGTATTATGGACTTCATAAAAGTTCAAGGGACTTCAAAGGCTTTCAATCACTGAACGCTTCTAATGGCAATGCAGAGGCCTACAGATTTTGCGCGCTAGAGCTGCCATATAAGTTGATGTTTCCAGATTCCAAAGAATGTTATACTTTCTGCCACTTTATTCCGTTCTATTCAGTTTGTTTCCTTCGTGTTTTCCTTTATTAACCCCCGATGCAAAAAGAGGGGGGTCATACGTTTGATTTGTGTCCGAGTCTGTGTATCTGCTGTGGCATCGTAGCTCCTTAATGGATGGGCTGACTTCGACGCGGCTTTATGAATCGAAAGATAATTTATTCGAGATAGTTCTTAGTTAAGTTTCGTCAAAATAAGTTTAAAGTTATTTTTGAAATAGGTATTGAACTTTGATATTAAAATATCGGGAGGTTTTCAGCTATTCGGTGGTTACCTTCTGCCGGTTATGTCCGTTAATATTCTCCTGCGGATTTTCTCCATTTGTTCCTGTCGTATTTCCCTTAGTATCAACGTCGTACCACGTCTCCTGTTCATCGATTTGTCGGTATCCGATACGGAGTGATTAGCAGATTTTAGAATACGATACCTTTCAAAACTTTGGCCGTTACTGTGTTGTTAATAGCGCAGAAACCGAATTCGAAGCAAACTCGGGTTGCCTAATTGCCATTGTAAAATTTAAGTTTGAAAAGTTTATAATAAGTTTCCACTGTAAGTACCTATAAGCTATCGTAACGAAACGTGAGAGCCAGAAGAAAAAAAACACCGCTCCATGGAATTTTAATAGATTATTATTTGTGTAGTTTCAATAAAATTGCTCTTTCTCTATGACAAAAAATAATTTTAAACATACAGTAGGTACATTACAAGAACTCTGTAATGAACACCACATAACAAACATTTAATAGCAGTTTTAAAACAATAAGTTTTAATCAAACCTTTAAGGTCAGTAGGCCTCCAACAAGATGGAGCGACGACCTAGTAAAGATTGCGGGACCGCGGCGGATGCGGAAAGCACAAGACCGGTCTGAGTGGAGAGCCGCGGGGGAGGCCTATGTCCTTGTCCAGCAGTGGACGTCTTTCGGCTTACATGATGATGATGAAATCTTTAAGGTTATCGCAGTCAATACTTATCCCGTTTCCATTATGTCCAAAACATTTAATATTCTTTAAATCCCCTTAATTTACTCACTACTAAAGAATATCAATAAACCGAGCAAACATTCCTAATGCATTCTTTAAGTAATTCATTCTTTTCAATCCAGTCCTGAAAGAAATCAATCAACCTTACAGTGGCATTCAAAGTATGGCTATCTCCATTAAAGACAAGAATCCGAAGGGTATCGGGCGTTCAGTGCGGGACTGGAATGGTACTAGTGCGGTTAGTCGACTTGGCATATTACTTGACTCAGTAGATTTATTTTGACTTGAGTCGTACTCGTACTTATTCGCGTCGATTCGTTACGACAATACTTACTTGCACAACATCTGTGCCCTAAGCACGACTTGTCGAATCCTGCGTCACGTAAAATCGAATAGTAAACTATAACGAATTTGTATGACGTTTGGAACATTGAGCCCGTGAGCGTATTTGGAACTTAAATTTAGTATGAGATTTCTCGATCTCGATACGATAACCGTAACGTAACGCAGGATTCGACAAGTTGTGCTTAGGGCACTGAAACACAGAACTATGTGTATCGAAAACGATGGAACTAGCTTATAGATTTGTATGGGTACCGAGCGTGTAACATTGTGAGACAAAAATTACAATACAAAATATTATTTTATTGAACACCAGGAAACGAACACAAGGAAATTAAAAAAAAAAACAGGAAAGGTAAACAAAAAGAAGAAGAGCACTTACCGATTAAAGGAAATGCCTTGATAAACATCTCCAAGGTGTTTGAACAACAATTATTGAACAACAAGACATTTTGTTTTTAAAATCTGACGTCGCACGCGGAAAGCGTCGGGAACAGACTGACTTCGCGGCGTACAATGAGGCTTTCAGTCCTTCTTTGTGGCATGCGATATACATTTATAAACATCGATGTAGTTCTGTGAGCTAAAAGCTAAAAGTGAAGACAAAAATAATCAAGTAACCCCAGTACTCATCTGCACGATTTCATTTCGTCGATATGACTAAACGACAATATCACAAGAAGAAAACTTTACCTGCTAGAGAAAATCGTTTTGGCCACTTCGTACAGATTATTTTGGTTGGTTTAGCTCATAAAGTACCTAGGGAAATAAATAGCATACCTTTTTGATATCGGATAAAGACCAACATTCGTCATCACAATAAGTATAAGTAACTAACTCGGAGGAGCCAAGTTCCTCAAAATATCTAAACACTTACTCAATGCTCTTGTGTACAGGGTCTTGTTGAAACAACTGTTTGATTATTACAAAACATTGATTATAATCGAGCAAAATGGATCATCTAACATTGTTCAAATGGTTCGCTAACTCGCACATCACTAGCGATTTATTTCCGGCTCATCCGTCCCTTTTTCCGTAACTTAATAAGCCACGATAATGGGCAGCCGTATAGCCACGTGGTATCCTGGCTCACTTTCCTTCGCTTGTAATCAGTACTTTAGATTAGAAGCAAAGTAGAGATGATTAATAACGGAAGTCGGGGTTTAACTGAGTAATGGGCTGATTAAAAAAGACAAACGGTGACTTTGGAGTTTTCGGATTATTTTAAAGTCGGTAAAAAGCTGTTTCCGGGGTATTTTGTTTACTTTTAGTTGCTAAAGTTATTATTCATGTTTCCTGAGTAATTTATGTGCGTTAAAGCTAAGCTTTTGCAATTTATGACCTCTAGCTAGTGTTTGTATGACAAATCTCTTAAATTTATTATGTTTTCTTAATCTCCGTTAGACTTCATCTAATGTCATCAGCAAGTGAGAAACAGAGTTTTAGAGTAATTTTTGATGCAAGAAAACGTTCGCGTCATCGTGTCAATTATTTTATTACTATGGGTGAATTGGCAGCGCCTCTTGCGGCACGTATTGGCATTACTATAGCAATTGACACTTTAAAGCGCAAACTCGTTCGAGACTTATTTTTGAGAGTTGATCACACTAGTTACTCAAAGTTAGTTAAATTGCTTAATTTGTATTACATTACCTCGCTTGATCGACTCGTTCGCTTCACGGCCCCGCAATGTGTGCTGCAACTTAAGCAAATTTTGTTAAAAGTTATGAAATATTTTTGTTGATACCCAGCATCTATTATATAAAGTCGAAAAACCAGAACGGGATAAAAGAAACGAGACAGAGCGAGATGGCGTTCTACAACACCATTTTGACACGTTTCTCCCAAACAACGCATTATTTCTCTGGTTTTTAAAGCAAGTCCATTCTTTGATCTTGGGAATCGCGAAAAACTTGAGAAAATATGATATTGGGTGTGTAAGTTTTGTATATTAAGCAAAATAAAATCGCAAGTTCGAATTTCGTGCCAAAAGCGAGCCATGTATGTGCCAGTGTTGCCGTTCAGGGATAAAGAAATCCATTGATTATCCTGCATTGCAGTCTACGAAAATTTTCAATTTTATCTATGCAATTTTTTATTGATATCATACAGAACAAAAAACAAATAAATGAATTTCGATAATCTATAAGACGGACTAATTAGAAATATTACTTTTTTACCCAGACGACACATTCCTATTGCTATATAGATTCCTTATGGTAATATAATATTCCACGCCAGCGGAGCCGCGGGCGCTCTCTAATTTGTTATATTGTGTAACAACACTGATAAAGTAAATTTCCAATTCCAGTTCGCCTTTGCGGTGGACGGACCAGATCAAGTCGTTGACTGACAAATCCCTCAACGACTGCGCAAGACAGGCTTCAGCAAGGGACAGATGGCGCGCGGTGGTACAGCGCTACCGAGCGTCTCGCGTGACCACGACTGCTCTGTCAAGAGCAACCGACTGAGAAAAAACCGGCCAAGTGCGAGTCGGACTCGCGCACGAGGGTT
This sequence comes from Clepsis dumicolana, assembly GCA_963691665.1. NCBI lineage: Eukaryota > Metazoa > Arthropoda > Insecta > Lepidoptera > Tortricidae > Clepsis > Clepsis dumicolana. The sequence continues at coordinate 3,740,462 of OY829518.1, forward strand.
CCGTAGAAAGATTTTAAAGCTTTTCCCCAGTGTTTTAAGAAGTCCAGTGTTAGCAGAGCCTTGCTCCTAAGCAAAATGTACGCAGTGTGGGGTCAACTTATATTTGTCTGCGAAATCTACATTAACTACATTAAGACTTTTTGGAGTGGTTGTGCTATAAGAGCTAACTTCATACCAAATTTCAAGTTTCTAGGACAACTGGAAGTACCCTTTAGGTTTTCATAAAACGGCAATTTGTATGGAAACGACTTTTTTAATGACTGTATCTTTTGATTGCGCTGACGTTTGCGCTGCGCTTGCGTTGATGCTTGATTTTTTCACAGCTTCAAGGGACCGCAGGTTTGAGTATTTGATAATTATTTCAGCATCCTACCTCCACGCCTTCCAGAGAAAAAGGATCTTGACCGACAGACAGACAGACAGACTGACAGACAGACAGACAGACAGACGGACAACAAAGTGATCCTATAAGGGTTCCGTTTTTTCCTTTTGAGGTACGGAACCCTAAAAAATTGCACTCATTATGTATGTACATGAAGGTAATTTTGTATATGTAATATAGACTGGGTAAAATATTGTGCCTCTAAAGATACTTCAATGCTGTAACATGCAAACAGGAATTAGTTGCCGCTGAAACGTTTACGTAAACCGAACAATCTCTGTATTGCCTCTAATGGGTTGCAGACTGGTACTTTCGGATTCCAATATCGAATGTGGTTTACGTTTAATCTATTTGTGGGAAAGTAAAATTACTGTTAGCGAAAACCAATATTGTAATTTTCAGAAGGATTTGGACTTATAAGTACTTGGCATGCACAGCGTTGTTTTTTTTTAACAAATTCTACTGTTATTTTCTAATCTTTGACCTTTTTATTAAGTAATGAGGGTCTTATTTTGTTCCACTTAATTACATTGTGATTGTATGTACTTATGTTTCGAAAAATAAAGTTTATCTGCCCTTATCTTTTCGATAGAAATTATAAATAAATAAATATCAGGGGACAATTTGACACCGATTGACCTAGTCTCAAATTAGGCAAAGCCTGTACTATGGGTACTAGACAACGGATAAACATACTTGTATAGCTAAATATATACTTATATAGGTACATATCAAACATCCAAGACCCGAGAACAAACATTCGTATTCATCATACAAACATCTGCCCCGACCGGGATTTGAACCCGGTACCTCAAGCTTCATAGTCAGGGTCTCTAACCACTAGGCTATCCGGTCGTCAAAATAAGTAAATGTATGTGATTGTTCACAGCGATTCAGTCTGTTCCAAAAACATGTAATACCATTATGAAACTTATGAAACATTAGTTAGTTATATTACCTACATAAAACTGACAATCACGTTTACGAACTCGTTTTGTAAAGATTAGTTCTTAAATTTTTTTAATAACCAATTTACCTTACAATAGGATGAGGACATGACAATTAAAATTTAGTCTTTAAGGAACGCCACTTTCTTAAAAATCATTAATAAAAAAAACCCAACTGCAATTAAATAATTTTGTTTCACTTAAAACTTTTAGTCCTTATTTCACCCCCATAACTGAGACGAATCTAATGACACCTTATTATAAATCCGTTTGTTTCGAACGCAGAGCGTGCCAAAGAATTAAGCCATACATACACATACATACACTCAAGAAAACATAACTGCGGGTGGTAGGACCTTGTGCAAGGTCCGTCCGGATCGCTACCACCATCTTACTCGCTAATCCTGCCGGTAAGCAGCAGTGCTTGCACTGTTGTGTTCCGGTGTGGAGAGTAAGACAGCCGGTGTAATTATGGGCACAAGAGGCATTTCATCTTAGCTCTCTAGGTTGGCAACGCATCTGGAAACCCTCCGGGGATGCGGGTGTCTATGGGCAGTGGTGATCACTTACCATCAGGTGACCCACTTGCTCGTTTTCCTTCCTCGTCGTATAAAAAAAAACCCCTCCTTCGGCAATCGGGTAAAAACTAACACTAAACAGACCGCACGCAACACCCAACCGCGTCACCGCAAAATGTTCCACGCCGCAGCTCTCTCTTTAATCAAATCACCAGTCGCCGTGTCATGTTTCCTGAGGAATAAATCCATTAGCTATCTTTTAATTACGCATTAGCTTAGATTTGCGGAACAAAGCGGAGTGACCCAGTTGTGCTGTCACAGGAGACGTGGGGGACAGCCCTTTGTGGGTCATATCACAGCCAAGGTAAGGTACAGCGAGAGCAATTTTTACCCGCAATGGAAAATAGGTACGCGTTTGTGGTGAAACGTTGCTATTCATTTTCCACCAGCCTTCATTTACGTCCCACTGCTGGGCACAGGCCTCCTCTCATAATGAGAGGGCTTGGGCTATAGTTTCCACGCAGGACCAGTGCGGATTGGAAACTTCAGACACATCATTGAATTGCTTCGCAGGAGTGTGCAGGGTTCCTCGCAATATTTTCCTTCAAAAGCTCGTGATAAATTACAAAATAATTTCGCACATAAATTCCGAAAAACACAGAGGTGCTCGAACCCACGATCCTCTGCTTAAGAGGCTAGGTCAAACCACTATAGGCTATCATGGGTTTTTGCTGAGAGCTACTTAACAAGATAATAATGGCCATGATAGCTACATTGATAGCCTTAGAGTTTTAAGCACTACATGATAATAAATAATGCAGTTAATTGGGCAAGGTGATCGTCCCAGTATTCGTCATTGCTCTAACAGTGTCACTTTTAATTTTAATTCATCGCAAAAAAGTGATAGAACGAGTGCCAATTATTCAAATTAATGTGTCAAAACGCCTAGAAATATAAAAGTAGAATTTTCTTCCATTTATTTCTATTCCCAATTCGTGTGACTCCATATGAAGATGTTCTTACGATCATAGAGAAAGATTGGATCGACGCTATAGGACTATAAGCCTCAACTTTACCCATGGGAAATAAACCAAAAATATTTTTAGGAGAGCCAGTCACCATAAGCTTCATACTCATAAGTGAATCCTTACTCAAGAGTTGACATTATAACTATCGAGAACGTCAGAGCAGATCTGATATAGCAGATTGATTAATCGTAATAATTATAAGCTAGTTATGAGCGGTGTGAAGTAACCAGCCTAACGTTTGTAATAGCCCATGATAACCTTACCAAATTAAAAAGTAAAAAAAACAACAAGTAGGCGTGCATGTAAATGACACTTCATCATCATCATCATGTCAACCGAAAGACGTCCACTGCTGGACATAGTCGTCCCCCAAGGCTCTCCACTCAGAGCGGTCTTGTGCTTTCCGCATCCACCGCGGTCCCGCAATCTTTACTACCTAATAACGACCTCGTCGCTCGACATATCCCGAAGAATTGCGAAACTTAAGGGTAGTGGGCGGGGCACATTGCTCGCAGAACTGATGGCCGATGGGGTCAGAAGGTTCTCGAATGGCGTCCACGGACCGGGAGGGGAGCTGTCGGTAGGCCTCGAACAAGCTGCAGCGACGACCTAGTACATGACACCTGTAAGAATAGAATAGGTACCTAAAGTTTTGCTCGCGTCCTGCCTTTATTTTGCTTCTGTACCTCTTAACCAGTGAGGAGTTTGTCTGCACTTCGTCATAGTAATACTATTCAATTTCCTCGACACAACTAAAAGCGATCCGTCAAAAAGTTTCCAATGCCGAGATATGGACTTTTACGCTTGCTTTTAACGCTTTAGACACGTAACTGATTTTTGAATACTGTGGGCTTTTTTTAATCTGTGACTCGTCCGACGACTGCAGGCAGGCAGCATTCGTCGCTAACACGTCTGCTTAACGCTCCAGCCCCGAATATTAAAACTGCACTCTCATAAAAAGCAAAGCCTATATTTCGGAATGTAGCCTTTTAGTGAGCCGCCACTCGTAGTTTAACATTTAATTAAATGCGTACGATATGCGTTTTTAAACCATTTCTTTTAACAGCGAAATAAACTTGGTTTAGTGATCTAGAGTTTTCGGGCAAGTGATGAAAGCGACATACTGCTGTGAAATGTATTCGTCTGCTAAATACTTTAGAAAGTAGACGTACATTTTATATTATTTTCTATTGTGTCCCACTATTGGGCGAAGGTCTCCCCCTAATGCTTCCACTGCTCCCAGTCAATGGACTGACCACGTCGGCAAGAAGTCCAGTTCATCCCGGCCTAAGTCTACAAAACAATTTTCAAAAAATGCAAAATTGCATTTCCTATTCAAATATCTTTTTCATAAAGGCCGATAATGTCGAGACTTGTGTGACTCGTGTGATGTTCTGATTGTTTGATGTTGTTATTTTGTCTACTTCTGATCAGGTATGATAAGTAATATACCCGTAATATACTTAAATCTAGGTGAGCAGTTAAACTACAATCAGTGGTTGGTTGGTGGTAAGCCGTAGTTACCAAGCAAACCACACCACAAAACCTTCTTAGGATTAGTCACCAGGAAAGGAAGCGCGGCGCACCAAGAGTCGCCATACGAGCAGATTTAGTTTAAAACACTCGTGTTAATTTTACATCGGAGGTCACTGGGCTCTGATTGATCATACCACTTTGCATATTTATTTGACTGACTTCTAAAAGGACGGTACTAATTTGCCATTGCTGGAGGTCTGGTCCGCTATAAAGGATAAATCACTGATGTTTTGACGGAAGGTTGCGATTTAATATGGCAACTCCAGGTAAAGAAGCTCAGTGAAAGAAACGCAAGCTAGATTCACCCGAAATGCTAGAGCTAAAGCCAAACCATGAAATATCTTGGGATTTAGGATTTAGTTACGCTTTTCCTAGTTTCCGACTAGTGGGGCGATATTGAGGCAGACCGAAATGCATGGATGCTGTAGACATTCGAAAGATACAAAATAGATGTATCACATATAACCAAACCAGTTACGTCAAGTGTTCGTTTCACCTACAGCTATCAACAGTTATACACACAAAAAGCTTCAGAATTCAGTTACGGCACCCGTTTACTTACAGCTACGGTACTATTTTAGCTCCCTCTATCTGGGCTTACTAAACATTTACAATACAAAGTGCCGTAATATCCGTGAACACGTGCAAACTTGTTAATGTTTCGAAGGATAAACCGTACGTGCTGGTTTTCAAGTTAACTATACGAGCAGAATTATCGGAGTCGCTATACATTGCAGGTTACTGAGGTAGGTAAGAAATGATGGATCATTCACGCCCCGCAGTGCACTGCTCGCGGATTACTAAAGCTCGTACTGGCAAAAGGCTTTACGGAGTTATTAACACGACTATGAAGCGAGATGGATAAGGTTATAATCTCTTGAAAGAGTAAGCAACATGTATTACGGGAAACAGTGTGTAATGCTGTATTTGAATGTAAGGATCTTTATCCTTATAATAAGAGCAGTGGAAGCGAAGCGCCGATGGTTGACACTTAAGGCTGTCACAGGTTTTGATATTTAGGAGGTCATAAAAATATACAGTATCGAAGGTATCGATACCGATTAGTCTTGCTATCGGTCGCCTATAAATAGTCTATTGATTAACTATCGATTGGCAACACTAACGGCCGTTCCCAATATTCAATCCACCGAGGGTTTTCCTTACCAATAGTTACATTTTGTCACATTTTCTGTGGGTAATTGTGATGGTACGGCTATGATCGTCTATATATTTATTTATTTAGTGTATCGAATGTATTTAGACTTTATTCAGGAAAACATCGTAGAGTTAGAGCACATCTCGGTAACAAGGAGGCAGCTTATTTGTCAATTTCAAGGCTTTATACAGTACATTGGATTGAGTGGTCTAGTACCCCGACTGTCATTCATTCCACCCGCTTACCTGGAACCTTTATGTTCCGGGGTAGACAAAGGGTTTATTGTAATGAGGCGAGCCTCATTCAATACAAGTTAGTGAAGCTCGCTTGTACTATTGTTGGCTGTATGGAATAAAGTAAGTGCTCGGATAGCGTGATAGACAGTGAAAATACTAGAAACAGGTATGCCTGAACCAAATGACCAATCTCATTCTGGTACGGGGATCCCTACGCCAGTAACTGGCCCTGTCGTCAGGTTATTGGGGTGACAGTTGACCTCCTTTGCGCTGCGAAGCGTTTACATTTCCAACATCCGAGGATGCGTACTTTCAATGTTGGGGCCCAGCGGGCCCCTACCCCTTTTACCATGGATTTATGAAATTCAATAATATTTGATATGGTTTGGCCAAACCAAGGTCGGAGGTCAATCTGTAAGACATGGCGTGTATTGGGTACCCAGGATTGCTATCAGATCGCCACCGAATCATGTACATGAGTATATAGGGTCAACCTTCCCAAATCAGCTTATTGGCTGAAACCTCCGTTACTTCAATGTCTCAAACTCAATTAACTCAGCCTCACAAGCCCAGCTGTGACCTACAGGGTCGTTACCTTTACTGCATCTACCGATGCGAACAATACCCACTGGTTCCGTCGCTCTCGGTCCACTGCCATTTGTGTCTCCCGGTACACGTGACATTTAGCCACTAAAATCCGTTAGGACATCGCCTAGCGTTTGTACGCAGGATTTTATTACTCAAATAACTTGTGACTCTTGTTCTCAACTCTGGTCTCAGAAATGCATATTTGGTCTGTTTAATCAAAATATGGACCTTACGTTAACTCTCAGTTTGCTTGGAAGAAGCTTAAATTACCAATTTGAAGCAAAATTACTAGTGTATCGGCATAATTTTAACAATATAAAGTCTCATCAATCAATTTAATTTATTAACCCGTATTTATTACGTGGTTAATAATTTATCTGTAAAATGCCATCGAGATCGAACTGTATAGAAAATCTGTGATCGAGATGTAGTGTGGAAATCTTCAATAGTGGAGATTAATTATTACACGAAGTGTACTTTACTTGCTCTTGATTTAGAAATCTCATTGTAGCTTAATCCGCTCAATTTATTAATGAGAAATCTCCATTATTAAATAGTTCCGAGTTAGGGAACTTATCTAGAATATAACGAAAACCATGAAATTTAGTAGATCAATTAATTTATTTAATAAGAAGATCTACCTTATAATACATTTGAGGAAGCAAAAGAAACTATTTCAATTATTTAGATCGTCATTGATGGTATGTTTCAATGAAAATCGAGGATTCTGTTCCTACAGAGCCATACTAATAAAGGGAAAACGAACCCCCAAATAAAAAACCCTTTTGGCTATTTACACACTAACACACATGCACACAGTGGCTAATAAACATATCACACAACAATAAACACAAATAATCACACAATAAAATATATACACAATTAGTTCATCTGAGTACAATGAATAGACTTAAGATTTTAGGTTCGCTTTTAGTTGGTGTGAAAAGGAGCTTTAATTGAGGGTCTAATTTACGTTAGCCTCAACTCTCCACCTTATTACATTGGTGAATGGTGCTATATTTACATAGCTTGCAACGGGTTGCCCTTGTGACTGCACACTTATTATCTGTTGTGCGACAATGAAGTTCGCTCTTTATTCGTTATCAAGGTTTAAAACAATTAGGAAAACAGTATCAAAGATCGGCAAGTAAATCTAAAGCTATGAATCAAGGGAATTACAAGATTTCTTATTCATTTCACACAGATTAACGATTAACGATTAAAATTACGTTTTACAATTTACTCTTTCCAGTATTGTCAAATAAATCCATGACCCTTTATAAGTTCAATTTCCAACGTCGGTCATCTCAATCCCTCGAACTCTAGGTGTGACTTCTCTACTACAATCAAGCCCAAACACCTCCAAATACTCCCACATTTCTCACACATTAAGATCAATAGAACCATGATCATTAATCCGAACAATATCAACATTATGACCTCTATTGAGTTCCAACCCTTATATTCAACCTGAATCAGGCGATAACAAGACTCATATAGTTCGTCTAGATTCATTTTTTTACTATAATACAGAACAGTAATAAACAAGTAGTGGATTCATTTGATAACCTGTATTAATAACTGAAATCGGGTACTTTACCGAATAACTCCTGGATGCCACTTTTCACTCCCTAGCTAAATTACAAACTAACTTATTTATTTAGATTTTAGTTACAAAATTTCGATATGTTAGGACCTTCAACAACCCTAGCTCATAGGTTCTAACAGAGAGAATCGCTAAGATTTTTCTAGGTTCTTGTCGTGAAGCGAGCCAAGATCCAACTGCCCCAACTTCCTCCTTCACTCCCGTCAGCGTCATCCTTCGGGTCTCCACCTCTCTCCGGGAGCTGTGGGCTTGTCTCTGTAATTTTAAAATATTCCCACGAGTAATTCCGTACATATGATTGGTTAATGACTATGACCGATCCTTGCGATTGGACGATAGTCATGCTAGAGCGTAAGCTCCGCCCTTAAAACATCATCATCAGCATCATGATGTTTTTGCTTGCTATGATTTTTTTGACTGGTTTCACTCGAGTCTAAAGCAACACGTGGAAGCAAATTACGTATCCTAGCAATTGAAAGATTGCACAAAGTCCTTTGTCTATAATGGGTTCTTAAGTATCGACTCGTCAAGCGTCATTTTTACGACTTAGTTTTAAGAAAGCGAGTCAGGTTTCTTTTGTCTAATTTAATTTTATGTTGCGCGTTGGTCGACTCTATAAATCTTAAGTTTTGTTTAAGATAATTTTTTGTTCCCTTGAATTCTGGGTAAAACTTTCTACACGTGAACGTTGCTGTCTGCGTTATTTGAAATTTATGGGCGCTAAGTCTGTATTTTATAACTTATTTGATACGCGGAAGCGATAACGCTACGTTGACCATCTCATAATCTGTCAAAATGTAACTGTTGGTAAGGAAAACTATCCGTGGATTGAATATTGGGAACGGCCGTAAGTCATTGTGCGTTTTGTTTCCTCTAAAAACGACTGATTTCACTCCAAGCGTATTTAAAACTGACGCATAGTGCAAAAGTAATTACTTACTTACTTATACTTGCCGATTATAAACAACCAACCAAGTCGTTTGTGCTCGCAAAGTGTTAGGGAATAACCTAGTCTTTCACTCTTTTGTTCCAAAACTCGTTAATTTAAGCCGCTTAATTTCTGAGACAGGTATTTATGAGGGCGCGAGGAGAGATGACAATAGCGGCTTTGTGATAGAAACACCTTTATTTATCCAACACCATCTTTTTAAGAAACAGGCGACGCCGACGTAACAATATACGTTATCTACACACATATTATTATTATCATTATTACATATTTGACGGCTGAATAGCCTAGTGGTAAGAGACCCTGACTATGAAGCTTGAGGTCCCTGGTTCAAATCCCGGTCGGGGCAGATGTTTGTATGATGAATATGAATGTTTGTTCTCGGGTCTTGGGTGTTTAATATGTATATAAGTATGTATTTATCTATATAAGTATGTTTATCCGTTGTCTGGTACCCATAGTACAGGCTTTGCCTAGTTTGGGACTAGGTCAATTGATGTCAAATTGTCCCATGATATTTATTTATTTATTATATCATAAGTCCTCTATAATCGTAGAAAATGACCAGCATTGCAGTACATCGTCGCCGCCGCCCGCCCTGCAGGTCCAGCGGTAAAGTAATAGTCATTACGACATCGAATTCGATGTCGTAATGACTTTTCGATATCGAATTCGATTTTTCGAATTAGACAACCGACGTAATTTACAATCATAGTGAAGTAAAACATCCGTATATAAGTCGAGTTCAGTCCGACATATATAATTAATAATGTGATATATATTATTTTTTTTTACAAAAAAAAAACGGTTTACGAAACGTCAGCTCGGTAGGTTTGTCTATGGTTTAAAAAAAACAATCAAATTCGTGACAGGTATGGGTATGATATATGTTGAGTTTTATTGTATTGAGATGAACCATAGGCACTATATTATTGATTAAAAGATGCAGGTTGAGCTATTGTCACTTTTTATTCACTTTTTAACGCGTTTACAGTGGGTTTGACTAATAATACTTAATTAATAAACGAGAGCGCACTTGTACGAGTCGCCATGTTGAAAGGAAGAGAGTGAGACCACTATAGATCGAGCAAAGGAGACAAACGATTTGTGTACGTTCGGAAACATGAAAAGGAATTTAGTTATACTAAACATTCTCGCGCCCTTTATTTAATACATTATTTTACTTAACTTAGCTTTCACACTTCAAAGTTTTAGAACCATTGGTTATACAAATTTACATAATATAGGACAGCTAGATGAGCCTTTTGTAGATGTGTATACATGGTATTATTCTAAATTAATCTCTACTACTTATACTTGCTATTCCTATTCAACCTTATATAACAGCAACAAGTCTTAAACTATGAGGTTCAACTTATTTCCATAAGTAGTTACGTTTGAAATTTTTTAATAAAGTACTATTCTGTAAATAACATTTTATGCTTATTTTATTTTATAAATAATACCTTCCACCACCAGAAAAAAGTAACAGTACAAAGTAAAAGTACTTAGCTACTTGAAAATTAAAGTAACAAGTTATATACCAAGAGTAACTTTATTTACTTGGCATATTGTTCCCATTAAATCTTATTATATACTTACTTAACCTATCTGAGAACCTTAGTTAATTGGCAATAATACAATTTTGTTTATGGGCCTAGTATATTCGCCCTTAGTTGTTCGAATTACAACTGATCTTACCAAATTATCGTGCTTATTTTTATTTACTGAGACAATTTTTCCCAACGGCCAGCAAGCAGGGGGTGTGCATTCTTCTTTTAAGATAACTATGTCGCCTATTTTTAAATTAGCTTTTATTTGCAACCACTTGCTTCTTGGCTGTAGCTCTGATAAATAATTTTTATAAAACTGTGACCAAAATCTTTGTTTGATCTGTGTTAGCCTCTGATATAATGACAATTTGTTATCTACTATGTCTAATACATTTGTCTCTGGCAAATCGGTCATTGGTGAGCCTATGATGAAATGAGCTGGGGTGAGGCAAGCAAGATCGTTAGGCACATCTGATAAAGTACACAACGGTCGTGAGTTTAAAATGCCTTCAATCTGTACCAATACTGTGTACAACAGTTCGTAAGTCAATTTAACATTACATAGGTGTTTTTTCAGTAAAGTCTTAGTAGCCTTAATTCCCGCCTCATACAGGCCACCCATGTGACTAGCTAGAGGTATAGTAAACTTCCAACTTATATTGTTTATATTACAATAATTCACAACCTGACTATATGAGTCATCATTATGAAACATTTTATAAAGTTCATTAAGCTCATTACATGCTCCTTTGAAATTAGTAGCATTGTCAGAGTATATAACACTACATATGCCTCTTCTACTTATGAACCTTTTAAGTGCACAAATAAATGCTTGAGTGGATAACTCTGTTACTAGCTCTAGATGTAATGCTTTACTAGACATACATACAAACAGACATATGTACCCTTTAACATATTTACAGTTGCGTGTCATTGCACTGCGAATGTAAATAGTTCCGCTGAAATCTACTCCTACATGAGTGAAAGCACGGTCCAAGTTAACTCTTGGAGACGGTAAGCTAGCCATCTGCTGCTCACAGGCCTGTGCTCTGAATCTCACACAGCGAACGCATCTGTGTATAACACTTTTGACTTCATTGCGCCCATTCAATGGCCAATACCTAAGTCGTAAGTTAGCTAAAGTATTTTGTATACCTGAGTGAAGTAACTTTGAATGGTAATGTGCAACTATAAGTGTGGTAATGTGTTCCTTTGATGGGAGAATGATAGGGTGAGCTTGACTGTATGGAATATTTGCATGTTGTATACGACCTCCTATACGCATTATATTGTTATCATCCAGGAATGGATTGTGTTTTCTAAGTGGGCTGTTTTTGAATGTGTACAAGTTTTGTGTGTGTTTATGTGTGTTTTTATGTGTGTTTTCATGTGTGTTTTTATGTGTGTTTTCATGTGTGTTTTCATGTGTGTTTTCATGTATGGACTGTAATTTACTTGATTTTAATTTTTGTAGCTCTTTGTATTCTCTTGGAAACCGTTTTTGTTGAATTATTCTTATAATGAGGCTATGTGCATTATTCCAGTCAGTTACTGATAATAAATGAGTTGTTTGTGGTTTTGTCTTATTTTTTGAGTTATGTATGAATCTGAGAACGTATGCTATTACTCTGACCAACCTGGGGAAATTAGAATAATTATGAAAAATTTCATAGAAATTTAATTCCGGCTGTGCTGCTTGAGTAGCGGTTGTTGCAACGAATTGGTCTGGTTTAGCTTTACCTAACTCTACTGGATAGTCAGTCTCGCTAACAGTAGGAGGGTTTGCGATAGGCCAAGTTTTTGGATCTTGTACCAAACAGTTCGGCCCGTTCCACCAAAGTGTGTGGTGTTGTAAATTCTGTGGGAGAATGCCTCTTGTAAGACAATCAGCTGGATTCTCTTTTGTATTTATGTAATTCCATGATTTTGTTTCTGTTAACTCAATGATTTCCATTAGTCTATGTGATACATAAGTATGTAATTTTCTATAAGGGGATCTAATCCAGTGCAATAATATTGAAGAGTCAGTAAATAAGTGTATGCTATGGATTGTGAACTTGCTCAATACTTTAACAACTCTATCCTTTAACTTTGCAAGTAAGAGACCTCCGCACAACTCCAAACGTGGGAGTGACTGAGTCTTTAGGGGTGCTACCCTAGTTTTAGCCATGACTAATGTACATGTGGTATGTTTGTTTGGATAAGTAGCTCTAAAATATATGCATGCTCCGTAAGCTTTCTGAGAGGAGTCACAAAATCCAATAATTGCAACTTTATTGGGAATATCTGAGAAATGATATCTAGGTATGGATATATCTTGTAAATATTTGAGATTTTTATGAAATGATAACCAAGTATTTTTCAGCTCTTCTGTGATAATTTTATCCCAGTCTATATTCAACTTCCAAATGTCTTGCATTAAAATTTTGGCTATGATTGTGGTAGGTGCTAAAATACCTAGTGGGTCAAAGATTTGTGCAATTGTAGATAGTACATTTCGTTTAGTGTATTTTGTTTCCTTGAAATCTGGTATGGAAATTTGAAGAGTGTCATTTGATGGTACCCATTGTAACCCAAGTGTTTTAATTATGTTGTTAGGTGCCAAATCCTGAATTGAATTGCAAGATAACTGTTCTCTTGGCAGAAAATCTAATGTGTTAGGATTGTTAGTGGTCCATTTATGTAACTTGAATCCACCTTTGTTATGTAATTCAACTAATTGTTTACAGGTTTGCTGAACGCTTTCAATTGTGTCGTTTCCTGAAAGATAGTCGTCCATGTAACAATCTGAGATAATTACATCAGCTGCTAATGGATAATCCTGTTTATTTTGTTCGGCTAACTGTCTAAGTGTGCGACAAGCTAGGTATGGTGCAGACTTAGTGCCATATGTGACAGTTGACAGTTGTAGACACTTTAATGGATCTGATTTTGACTCTCGCCATAAGATTCTCTGTAATGCACACTGTTCTGGCTTTATGAATATGCAGCGAAACATTTTAACTATGTCGCATGAGAAAACATATTTATACATTCTAAATTTAATTAGTATATCGAGAACATCATTATATATGTTTGGACCTTCTAATAAAATATCATTAAGTGATGTACCTGTAGATGTTTTTGCACTAGCATTAAATACAACTCTTAATTTTGTAGTTCTACTTTCTGGTTTCAACACTGGGTGATGTGGTAAAAAATATGAAGCAAGTGTATCTGGTTGCAGAAAATTGTTAATGTACTCTGCATGACCTAAATTTACATATTCATCAATGAATTTTTTATAAAGTGTGTATAGCTCAGGATCCTTTTGAAACCTAGCTTCTAGTTGTAAGAGACAGCGGTATGCTGTGTTGAATGAGTTTCCTAACTCGTGAATCCTGTCCTGCATGATTGGTAATTCTACTGTGAAATGACCTTTGCTATTTTGTGATGTAGTGTCTATAAATAGTTTTTCGCAATATTTTTCTTCAGGTGTTTGTATGGACTTTATTGGTAATTTTTCTTGTTGCCAAAATTTAACTAGTACATCCTCTATAGGTTGGCTTGCTAGATGCAGGCTAATTTGCATATTGTTAGTACTAGGAGTGTTGACTACTAGGGAACCTGAAATTACCCAGCCAAGTACACTCTCAATTAGCTGTGGATGATTATGACCTAAACTTATGCGTCCAGACAACAACAATGAATAGAATACCTGAGCACCAATGAGAATGTCTATGTCAGCAGGTATATAAAATTTAGGATCTGCTAGGCATTTTAATTGTTTGGTAGGAATGTTCCATGATGATATATCAATGTAGTTATGTGGTAGGGATACTGTAATTTTATCCATCACTATGAAGTTTAAGTTTGTGTGGTAATCAGAATGATTTGATGCTATGTTTGTGTTTATACACAATTGCGTTTGCTTGCTTGAGTTTCCAATACCTTGAATAATAAAAGTATCTTGGAAGAACTTACTCTGTAGTGAGCTAGCCAGTCTGTGAGTAACGATGTTTACTTCACTTCCCGAGTCCAAGAGTGCCCTTGCCTCGTGCCAGCAACCGGCTGAGTCCTGAACCTTGATCAGCGCTGTGGATAATAGTATGTGATTAGTTTTAGCATTGGAGAACAACACTGCCGATGGTGTTGTCTGTAAGTTTGTTTGTGTGTTTTGCATATACTGTGTTGAGTCCTGTTTAGAGGTAGATGGCATGTATGTATTTTGTTTATTTATATGTGTTGGGTCTTGTGTAGAATAAGACTGCGGTATGATTATGTTTGATTGTAAGGATGTAGTATTCCTATTTGTATGAGCTTGAGAAGTATGAGACTCTGAGATTTTAGGGGTTTGTTCTGTTGTTTGATTTGTGTATGTGTGTGTTACCATGGAGGTATTTACCTTTCTAGGAGGGTTTTCCATATGTATGACTGTGTGATGTTTGCCATTGCAAGTAAAACATCGCTTTCTTGAGCACTTGTGCTTGTTATTAAAAGGCTGTAAGCAATTATAACATAAGTCTTGTGATTTAATGAATTCAATGCGCTTTTGCACACTTAATTCCAGAAAAGTAGGGCATTTGTACAGATAGTGTTGACCTTGGCACATATTGCATTGAACATTAGGTATAGCACTGGTTGGAGTAGTAGTCACATGTGTTACTTTGTGTGTGGGCTTAAAAAGCTGTTGAGGTTTTTCTGGTACCCTGTCATTAATTAATTCATAAGCTGTGACTCTTAAATTTAAGAAATCTAGCAACTCTTTGAGTGTAGGAATTGTTGAGTCTTTCCTATTAATTTCCCATGCAGCTCTTAAGGAGTTGTCAAGTTTCTGAGTAATGAGGAAAATTATGACTACATCCCAGGTGCCCACTGGTATACTCAATGCTTTTAGTGAGTCTAAGCTTTGTTGTAATACAACCAAGTATTCTTTTAAATTATTTTTTGTAATAGTAGGATAGTTAATGAAATTCTTTAGGTGATGATTGACTATTATTGTTTTGTTTTCATACCTTGTAGTAAGTATTTGTAGAGCTTTAGTGTAGTTCTCTTCGGATATCAATAACAAGCTTATTAGTCCGGCTGCTTCCCCTTTCAACGATGACTTGAGATACTGAAATTTCTGTAAAATGGGTATGCTTGCACTGTTCACTGCACACATAAATAAATTCTTGAAAGTAGGCCATTCCTTTAGAGCGCCATCAAAAGTAGGCAGTTCCAGTTGTGGTAGCTTCACTCGTGGCTTGGATATGATGCTGTCTTGATTATTGTTGATTGTGCTGCTAAACTGTTGAGATAGGTTATTCGAAGACTCTTCTAGTAGTTTGTCCATGCTTCCTTTAATTGTGTAGTTTTTACTTTCCATCTGACTTCTCTCTTCTTCGTGGATTATCTCATGACCAACACCCTTGTCACATATTTCAATCTGGCTTTGAATTGTCTCGAAGTTTTCCATTATAGTTGATAGTTCAGCGCTTCTAGCTTTTATCTCGCAGACATCGTCTCTTTCTGGATCAAAACCATTCACGTAGTTTATAAGTCGGGTGAGTTTTCCTTTTATCGTACCTCGCTGCTTGATGAGTATTGCGAGTTTGTCTTGTGTTTGTGAAATCGCATCTCCAGATCCTCCAGCCTCCGGCATGATAAATTTATTGTTATACTGTTATACTGATGAAATAGATTGAATAGTACCGTTGTAGTGTTGATTTAGTTGATTGTAATTTAGGTTGTTGTTGTTCGAATCGAAGGTTATCGGTTATGTATTCTGACTTTGACACTTGACGTCTGACGTTTCGTTGCTCACTTCGCTTGTCACTCGCGATTTTTCGAGCGCGCGATGCGCGGCTAACTTCACTGTCGAACACGAAAAAGTCTGTTACCCACAATATGACAAAAGTAACCGGCTTCGTGGACCAAATTTAGTGTTGAGTTTTATTGTATTGAGATGAACCATAGGCACTATATTATTGATTAAAAGATGCAGGTTGAGCTATTGTCACTTTTTATTCACTTTTTAACGCGTTTACAGTGGGTTTGACTAATAATACTTAATTAATAAACGAGAGCGCACTTGTACGAGTCGCCATGTTGAAAGGAAGAGAGTGAGACCACTATAGATCGAGCAAAGGAGACAAACGATTTGTGTACGTTCGGAAACATGAAAAGGAATTTAGTTATACTAAACAATATATGCCTTCGGCTTCTGAACCCATCTTAAGAGTATTTATAATATGTGTGTAGATAAAGTAATGTATGCAACTCCACATAATTAGGCCTTAAACACTCCTGTGATCCTATTATGGACCCTCATTATGTAGTAGTTGCATAAACAACTATTTCATCACACTTGCACGTAACACTGTAACGTTGCCCCGTTGCATTTCGTTCGGTCAGTGAGAGTGCCGGAGGCCCGATCTTCCTCTATCCCTTTTCCAAGGCCTCTATCCCTTTTCCAAGGCCAGCAGCGGACTAGTGAGTTTCGGGGTTGCTGGTTCTCATGGGTCACAAACAAAAACAAGGGTCATAACATGCAAGCTAACTTGTCTGTTATGCCCTTAATAAAACCCTTAGACCTTTTCTCTGAGCTGCAATGGCGTGCACGGGCGGCTCCATCAGCACTGCGCGCTACTTTTCCTAGCAAGTGCGATGAAAAACATCGTATGTTTCATGGGCCGTTCGGGAATTACCAACCTCCTTCTACGAGTCTGATTTCAGGCCACGTTTGTAATTCTTTACCTACCGCCCTTAATATACAGCGTACTATTATTTTATTTGTTAGAGGCGTAGTGACATTAGAATTGTTAAACTTAAGGCCTAACAAGTTTTTTGGTCGACTGTACTTTTTGTTGACTGTACTTGTATTGCCATCCAACTTATACATTCATACCAAAGGGAATGAGATATGTTTTATGTGGGGCCCCTGTGTGAAATATTTGGATAGGTAAATGTTAGTTGATTACCGTTTCATAATTAGTACTTAATCGCTTCAACTTTCAGCTTCAATAAAAGCTTGTAAAAATAGCACTTAAGTATTCTACCCAAAATCTAATTCACGACATTTCGCGTCACAAGATTATTAGCTGACATTCAATAAAAAAGGGCGATTTTATTCTGCCCCGTAATGGCAATGCAGGGTAGGATAATTAAGGGTCTCTCCAAACCACATAGCACTTAATATAGGAGATGGTAACTTTCCCCTTTGCCACAAAATATGACAGGCAATTACTGCTAAGTATACAAACATAGAAATATATAGCGTATGGACGGGCCCCTTCGGTACTCCGTGTTTGTTTCCAATTCAGTGAGACTAAAAAGCAGTCTCAGTGATATTGAGCCGCGAGCACGTCCGCACGGGCGCCGCTCCCGCCGGCGGGCTCGGCAACACCGTTCCTATTTCAAAATGTTCCAAAGGGCATATCCTGATGTTTATATCAATGTATATAAATGTTAAGTGTACGTGTTGCGCATTTGTGCGACAGTTTTGTTTTAGTTTGAGTTAGTAGGAACGTAGGTATCTTGACAGGAGTGTTGCCGTGTATTGTCTGTCGAAAGGGGCTGAGTACATACATTACGCGGTCTAGCTCCCAACCGCTTTCCGCGTGCGACGTTTGGTTTTAAAAACAAGATAGGCATCTTATTGTTCAACAATTTTAACTGTTCAAAGTCCAAACACCACCACAAAAGTTAGAGCTGTTAACCGAGGTATTTCCTGACTAAGCTACACTCGTTACTCTACCTACTTACGCTAAATGTTACACGCCCTGAGGGTCGAGCACGACTTTACGAAAGCTGCGTAACGTTACGGTTATCGTATCGAGATCGAGAAACCTCATACTAAATTTTAGTTCCAAATACGCTCACGGAAGGGCGCTGTTCTAAACGTCATACAAACTCCACAACGTTTACTATTCGTTTTTCGTTACGCAGCATTCGTAAAGTCGTGCTCCCCCCTTTGGTCTAATGCAAATCGGTGAACGCTATCCTTAATAATTATAGCGATATAGTTCACACCGATCACACCACCGATTGCATCGATCACACCTTTAAATAGAAGAGAAGGCAACTCTCGTATAAGTAAGTGCTTTGTGGCCCAAACGGACGTTTCTAAGAGACGGGAAATGGATTTTTAATATTCATACGCCTGTTTTTTTGGTGAACGCTTTATTAGCGTTGTTAGTGAAATTGGTATAGCAGGGCAACTAAATGAAATGTGTTGAAAATGTCGACTGGAAACATGTTTTTCTTTTACAGCCCTTATAGTTGACCCTTGCAGGGCCGTGTTTTATAAAGCTTACAAGTTACAATTTACAAGCGGAAGTCTCTTTCTAACAAAAGGTGATAGAAAAAGGCTTCCGCTTGTAAATTGTAGCTTGTAGCTTTATAAGACACGGCCCAGGAAAGAAGAGCTGCCTACAATATACACTAGACAAAACCCAATAAGTTAGTGGTGCGAGTGTTCAGTTACACGATTCAGGTAAAACTTAAAAGAGATTATGAAGCATTCCATATTCATACAGAATACAGAGTCGTACTACGAACCAAATCTTAACAAAGACAATTTTATTAATCTCAGATTTTCTGTAGATATACAATCGATTACTCGAATAATAAAGTAGGTATTACAATTTCCTGAGTACATTTTATCACAAGTTTAGTTCTCGATAAAAAAAAAACGTTAAACTGCCCAGCAACGGACTAGTGGCGTTTTGCATCGTTTTTTTTTATTGAGGCCTGTTTTTAAACTATATTGGTTTTGAAGAAGAAAATTTACTGTCGTAAACTTACAATATATGTGTAGATAAAGTATTTATTAAAGTATCATAAGTCCTCTAAAATGCGTTCAGAAACCGTAGAAAATGACCAGCATTGCAGCACGACGACGCCTTCTCGCCGCCAGCGCCAGCCCCAGCACCTCCTCCACCACCAGCAGTAAAGTAATAGTCATTACGACATCGAATTCGATGTTTCAAATTTGAAAACCAACGTAATTTACAATCATAGTGTCACAATACGCAAGCTCTTGGACATTAAAAGTTCCGCAATAATCCGCTAGATGGCGCTTTTCCGCACTTAGGCGAATAATATTAATTTAAATGTAATTAAAAAAATTGCATCGGTTGTAAATTAATTAATTAACAACCGCTACTTGCACTTAGCCAACATAAAACACATAAAAAAACTACATTACACACTACACAGAAATAATACGTTGGTATTCAAAATGATAAACACGGACACGCCCATGGGCGTCGCCCAATTCAAAATCATTTGGTTATCCGTATCCGGTTCCACTAAACCATAAAACAGCCTGTACGGCCGGGAGACCTTACATTTCTCTACACCTCCTGAGTGGAACCAGCCAGCCCAGAACTTGGTAAGAATACTGATCGTTTCTGTACTTTATCATTGTGTTACACTACTTGTCTTTTATTGTAATTTATTTTAATTCTATAGGTTTCCACTCTGTTACTCTGTCCGAAGCATTACTGTACCTCAATAGCGCTCCGGACAGTTAATTATAATTTAATTCGTCCCTATTCGACTGCTCTACGGTTATAGACGTAGTGCTTATTTTAAAACCTAACGGCTTCCTAGAACGGTTGGAATTTAAAGTTCCAACGGTCACTTTGTGTAAATCTGTTATCCACTCTCACTAGAAACCTGTCAAAGCTTTATTCTTAGACTCTAGCTAAATTGTAATTCCGTATGACCCTCCGTATTGCCATGCACTGCTAATCTGGTTCCCACTCCCTCGGGAATGGTCGGACTGGAGAGTGGAACATGGCAGTGCGAGCATACCATGGACGTTTGGCTCACACCAGGTTATTTACAGGGCAACTACGCTACCCGTGGAAAATCTCTCCACCCACTACTGGTTCCTAACGGACCCCTGCCGACCTCTCGCAGCCTACTCAGAGTCTAGCCGTTGGCACGCTACGGTCCCCTTCACACCATCTCTACACCACGACATCACACGAGCCCCCTGTGCCATAAGCACGACTTGTCGAATCCTGCGTCACGTAAAATCGAATAGTAAACTATAACGAGTTTGTATGACGTTTGGAACAGCGCCCGCCCGTGAGCGTATTTGGAACTAAAATTTAGTATGAGATTTCTCGATCTCGATACGATAACCGTAACGTAACGCAGGATTCGACAAGTCGTGCTTAGAGCACTGGTCACTCCTGGTTGCTCTACGACGCCTGCGCCCTATTTTCGCCGTCGCCGGAGGATCCAGACACCCGAGGGAAGTGTAGGCCACATTAGCGTGTAATCGAACCCAGTAACTTCAAAAGTGTCTTCGAACTCAAACCCCTGAGACTCTCTATTTTACTTGTCAAATTAGCCTATCGATTTTTGTTTAAATAAATGTATTAAACTTGCAATTTGTTTCCTTCACAAAACCCTAGGTAGGCTACCTTAAAACAGACTGTTTCCCCTTATGAAAATGGCCTGTGACAGTGGCGCCTGTGACAATAGTGAAATAAAACGGATCACTCACGTATATAAGTCGGGTTCAGTCCGACATGTATAAATAATAATGTGATACATTTTTTTAACAATAACCCTCATTATATAGCAGTTGCATAAACTACTATTTCGAACCATAGCGTAAAAACATTAATGGTGACATGTATCTCGCAAGGCGACTTACATGACTTAAAATCGCTAAAAACGTATCAAACGAAATAACGAGGGCTTATAAAGAATTGAAGAAACTCCATGTAAGAGCCTACAAGCTTAAGAACGAGAACGTGAAATAAATATTTAGGTTATAAAAGAAATTTTATTCATACGCGACGTTTAATGTTCTTTGGTTTTTATCGCGTAATTGAAAGGCAGTACTTACGAGTATTTATGTTGGGAATATTATGTTATGTGGTTAGGTTGCTGTGTATTTAAATTTGGTTAAGAAAAACTTTGAGCAGTGTGAAAACTGGAAATAGCTGGACGTAAAATGGTAGATTTCCAAATTTTCAGAGACTTTTTGATGGTTAAGTGAAATCAGATAAAATTCCCTTTTAAGGTGCGTGATTGAAACATTCGTATAACTTGTATGCAATAAATCATTTGAGTTTGAAATTTCACAGACAAACTAAGCCAATATAACTCGATGAATATAATATTATGCGGTGGAGGTTAAAGCTCAGGAGGAGAGAGCAAGTTTCGGGTCGCGGTCCTACGGTTTTTAATAGATTTTATTGATTTACCTAAGGTCTATATTGGGAAATAAAACTTATAATACATAGGAATTTCATTACAGCAAATCTAATTAGACTGCGCTGCACCTAAGAAAAGATTATCTTATTTTTATTACATTAGGTACCTTGTATGCTAGGTCCCTTCATAAAGTTTTTCCATTTTATAAAATGCACTACCTACATTATAATAACAGTGTAGTGACCGAACAAATTCAGTGTTCATTCTAAAAGAAAATTTCAATTAAATATACTTCACTGTACTATCATAATGGTCTGTCTAAATCTTGACCAACCTCTAGTAAGTACGTAACTAGAAAAAAGCATACAGTCGAATTGAAAAACTGCTCGTTTTTGAAGTCTATTAAAATCGGTTGTTTATAACTGAGATTAAGGGGAACTTTTATATTAACTTGTAATCGTAGTGTTATAAGGCTACCGGCGAATATCAGGTAATAACTGGCTAACCATTGAAAATCTTCAATTACTAAGTGAAGGGAAGACGAATCGACAAAGACTTATCGAAAGTAATTGGCGATCTAATAAGGAGTCGCGTCACCTCGAGCCGTTTTAATAAACTGATCTCAATACTAAAATTTTGTATTGAAATAATCTCATTTTGACGTAAAATAAAGTACGGTAAAATCTTTATTCGCTGAAAATGGGGTTTACCCTTGCCAGCACATGTAGCACGGCGCGCCATTTTGTCGCTTGTCGCGCAGTGCGTCCATTTCATAGTAACGGAATCAGTGAAGGACGCACTGAGCAACAAGCGACAAAATGGCACGCGTGCTAGCCCCCCAGTAGGTACAATTATACCTAAGCACATAATAATTTGGACTTATCATTTTCTACTTAATTGAGTATGCGAATTTTTAATTCTTAAAATGTTTGGTAAATGTACCTACTTACATACTTATTTACTTTACTTACAATTCAATTTCACAGGAGCAGCAGACTTTTGTCTAACTCACTCGCAATCGCCATTGTGTTAATTGGCAGACAATTTGTATTGGAAACAGCTAGCTGTCACAGTCATGCAAAAACTGACGTTTCGATAGGATGTCGAATGTCAAAATAGGTACGCAGAACATTACATCTGACTCAGTAATTCTTGAGTTTGAGTTACGTTTATTTACGAGCCCGAGTATCCATCAGTGGAAATCTCGTAAAAATAATTATCACAGCGGAACCAGCAATGAGTCAGTAAATACAATAAAACAATAGCTTTTTTTCTATTTATGTCTGTGTAAAAATTCATCTAACTATTCTCAAGGCCAAAATTAGAGGGTCGTTTATAAGGGAAGAAGTTCCTCTAATTTCGACCTTGAAGTAAGAATAGTATACCTCTGTGCCTTTCCTTTAATATATTTTGTAGTTTTGAATTTTACCTTAGAAAAAATGTATCCTTCTTTTCTAACATAACCTGCATTCACGCAGATGGAAATGGCGTATTTCAAAGGAAAATCCATCTGAAAACATTCAGCGTTCGAGTAAATCCTGCCAATTGCACAAAAGACAAATCGAGTGAAAATTGAAGCTCGATCTTTCGGCCCGTTTGTTTTAAAGTCGCCGCCTCCACTGAATACAGAGACTTGTAAGCTTCAGGATATTTCCAATTTATGTGTCGTAGTTACAGCTTCAGTATAATATTGTAAATGCTGGGAATAGTGTAAGTTACACGACATATCTAGGCAAGCAGCGTATTGCTTACGTTAAAAACTCTATGCATGTAGGTACTATTTGCGTTTGATTTCTTGTGTGGTATTAAATAAATAATCAATTGTGTGTTTTCGGCCGATTTAAAGCAAAAAAGTTTTGCGATTCCATTGCAGACAAAATCGCAGCAATAGTTTGAAAGTAAACAAATAAAATAATGGAGATAGTGTCCTGGTAATAATAATAACTCATAGTTAAGCGTAGGCGTGTAGCGTATTCAAATACATACCTAATTATAACGGAACGATCTGTCTGTGTAGAAAGCGTATCAAATTACCTATGTGAAGCTGAAAATCAACTTACCAATAATTCTTTTTTAGCTATTCTATTCGATTGTACTACGTTTGTACCGGATAGTACCACTTTTTAAATCGTTTGTACCTCTAAGGGGTGAGAAATACAGGGGTGCTAAAATATGGTTCAAAATCAACATTAAGATACGACATTTTTGTTGATGCCATCTGATAGTACATCGTTTGTACCGGATTGTACCACAATAAAAAAAAAAAAAAAAAAATACAAAAAAAATACAAAAAAAAAACATTATTTTTTTAATTTTATGCTAAATCAAAGAATATGGATTCTGCCGGATTGTACCAGGCTTGTACCGGATTGTACCGCTTTTTAAATCGTTTGTACCTCTAAGGGGTGAGAAATAGAGGGGTGCAAAAATATGGCTCACAATCAATCAACATTATAAGCTGAAAATCAACTTACCATAAATTCTTTTTTAGCTATTCTAATCGATTGTACTACGTTTGTACCGGATAGTACCACTTTTTAAATCGTTTATACCTCTAAGGGGTGAGAAATACAGGGGTGCTAAAATATGGTTCAAAATCAACATTAAGATACGACATTTTTGTTGATGCCAACTGATAGTACATCGTTTGTACCGGATTGTACCACAATAAAAAAATACAAAAAAAAATACAAAAAAAATACAAAAAAAAACATATTTTTTTAATTTTATGCTAAATCAAAGAATATGGATTCTGCCGGATTGTACCAGGTTTGTACCGGATTGTACCGCTTTTTAAATCGTTTGTACCTCTAAGGGGTGAGAAATAGAGGGGTGCAAAATATGGCTCACAATCATATTTAAACACAGGGGTGCAAATAAACGATTAAGATTTCAATATGAATTCTCTAAATTTTACATTTGGCACAATTAAAAGGGTGGAAATTAAAACGGGTAAGAACGAGTGCAAATGACAAATCGATTTATTTTCTTAAAAATGAAAAACATATAAAACGGTCTAATCCAGTCAAAAATAAATTATAGGATAATGACCCGGGGTGAATGATGACAATACAAACCGAATACACGACGGTACAAACGAGTACTAACGAAAATTCGACTAATTTTATTAAAAATCAATTAACCCTTTAAATGGTCTAATCCGGTAGTAAATAAATTATGGAATTTGTGCCCCTAGGCGAATTATTATAAAACAAACCAAATAATCAACGGTACAACCGGGTAACAAACGAAAAATCGATTTATTTTCTAAAAAATCAATAAACACTTCAAATATTCTAATCCGGTCGAAAATAAATTATGGAATTATGCTTCAAGGTGAATAATGACAATACAAACTGAATACACGACTGTACAAACGGGTACAAACGAGAAATCGATTAATTTTCTTAAAAATCAATAAACACTTGAAATGTTCTAATCCGGTCAAAAATAAATTATGGAATTATGCCCCGAGATGAATAAAGATAACACAAACCAAACGCTTGATGGTACAAACGGGTACAAACGAGTACAAACAAGAAATCGAGACATTTTCTTAAAAAATAACAAACACTTGAAATGTGCCAATCCGGTGGAAAATAAATTATGTAATTTATGCCCCTAGGCGAATGATGATAATACAAATGGTAAACTCTACGTTACAGTCGGGTACAAACGGGTACAAACGAGTACAAACAAGAAATCGATACATTTTCTTAAAAATCAACAAACACTTGAAAAGGCTTAATCCGGTTGGAAAATAAATTATGGAATTATGCTTCAAGGTGAACAATGACAATACAAACCGAATACACGACGGTACAAACGGGTACAAACGAGTACAAACAAGAAATCGGTTAATTTTCTTAAAAATCAATAAACACTTGAAATGTTCTAATCTGGTCAAAAATAAATTATGGAATTATGCCCCGAGATGAATAAAGATAACACAAACCGAATGCTTGACGGTACAAACGGGTACAAACGAGTACGAACGAGTACAAACGAGAAATCGATTCGTTTTATTAAAAATCAATACACGCTTGAAATGTGCCAATCCGGTGGAAAACAAATTATGAAATTTATGCCCCTAGGCGAATGATGATAATACAAAACGTAAACTCTACGGTACAGTCGGGTACAAACGGGTACAAACGAGTACAAACGAGAAATCGATACATTTTCATAAAATCAACAAACACTTGAAATGGTCTAATCCAGGTCAATAATAAATTATGGAATTATGCCCCGAGATAAATAAAGATAACACAAACCGAATGCTTGACGGTACAAACGAGTACAAACGAGAAATCGATTAATTTTATGAAAAATCAATAAACACTTGAAATGTGCCAATCCGGTGGAAAATAAATTATGTAATTTATGCCCCTAGGCGAATGATGATAATACAAATGGTAAACTCTACGTTACAGTCGGGTACAAACAGGTACAAACGAGTACAAACAAGAAATCGATACATTTTATTAAAAATCAATAAACGCTTGAAATGTGCCAATCCGGTGGAAATTAAACTATGAAATTTATGCCCCTAGGCGAATGATGATAATACAAACCGTAAACTCTACAGTACAGTCGGGTACAAACGGGTACAAACGAGTACAAACGAGAAATCGATACATTTTCATAAAATCAACAAACACTTGAAATGGTCTAATCCAGGTCAATAATAAATTATGGAATTATGCCCCGAGATAAATAAAGATAACACAAACCGAATGCTTGACGGTACAAACGAGTACAAACGAGAAATCGATTCATTTTATTAAAAATCAATAAACACTTGAAATGTGCCAATCCGGTGGAAAATAAATTATGTAATTTATGCCCCTAGGTGAATGATGATAATACAAATGGTAAACTCTACGTTACAGTCGGGTACAAACGGGTACAAACGAGTACAAACAAGAAATCGATACATTTTATTAAAAATCAATAAACGCTTGAAATGTGCCAATCCGGTGGAAATTAAATTATGAAATTTATGCCCCTAGGCGAATGATGATAATACAAACCGTAAACTCTACAGTACAGTCGGTTACAAACGGGTACAAACGAGTACAAACGAGAAATCGATACATTTTCATAAAATCAACAAACACTTGAAATGGTCTAATCCAGGTCAATAGTAAATTACGAAATTATGCCCCGATATAAATAAAGATAACACAAACCGAATGCTTGACGGTACAAACGAGTACAAACGAGAAATCGATTCATTTTATTAAAAATCAATAAACACTTGAAATGTTCCAATCCGGTGGAAAATAAATTATGTAATTTATGCCCCTAGGCGAATGATGATAATACAAACCGTAAACTCTATGGTACAGTCGGGTACAAACGAGTACAAACAAGAAATCGATACATTTTATTAAAAATCAATAAACGCTTGAAATGTGCCAATCCGGTGGAAAATAAATTATGAAATTTATGCCCCTAGGCGAATGATGATAATACAAACCGTAAACTCTACGGTACAGTCGGGTACAAACGAGTACAAACGAGAAATCGATATATTTTCATAAAATCAACAAACACTTGAAATGGTCTAATCCAGGTCAATAATAAATTACGGAATTATGCTTAGAGATAAATAAAGATAACACAAACCGAATGCTTGACGGTACAAACGAGTACAAACGAGTACAAACAAGAAATCGGTCAATTTTCTTAAAAATCAATAAACACTTGAAATGTTCTAATCTGGTCAAAAATAAATTATGGAATTATGCCCCGAGATGAATAAAGATAACACAAACCGAAAGCTTGACGGTACAAACGGGTACAAACGAGTACGAACGAGTACAAACGAGAAATCGATTCGTTTTATTAAAAATCAATAAACGCTTGAAATTTGCCAATCCGGTGGAAAATAAATTATGAAATTTATGCCCCTAGGCGAATGATGATAATACAAACCGTAAACTCTACGGTACAGTCGGGTACAAACGGGTACAAACGAGTACAAACGAGAAATCGATACATTTTCATAAAATCAACAAACACTTGAAATGGTCTAATCCAGG
This sequence comes from Clepsis dumicolana, assembly GCA_963691665.1. Taxonomy (NCBI): domain Eukaryota; kingdom Metazoa; phylum Arthropoda; class Insecta; order Lepidoptera; family Tortricidae; genus Clepsis; species Clepsis dumicolana. The sequence continues at coordinate 3,768,150 of OY829518.1, forward strand.
TCAATAATAAATTATGGAATTATGCCCCAAGATAAATAAAGATAACACAAACCGAATGCTTGACGGTACAAACGGGTACAAACGAGTACGAATGAGTACAAACGAGAAATCGATTCATTTTATTAAAAATCAATAAACGCTTGAAATGTGCCAATCTGGTGGAAAATAAATTATGAAATTTATGCCCCTAGGCGAATGATGATAATACAAACCGTAAACTCTACGGTACAGTCGGGTACAAACGGGTACAAACGAGTACAAACGAGAAATCGATACATTTTCATAAAATCAACAAACACTTGAAATGGCTTAATCCGGTGGAAAATAAATTATGGAATTATGCTAAAAGCTGAATAATGACAATACAAACCGAATACACGACGGTACAAACGGGTACAAACGAGTACAAACAAGAAATCGGTTAATTTTCTTAAAAATCAATAAATACTTGAAATGTTCTAATCCGGTCAAAAATAAATTATGGAATTATGCCCCGAGATGAATAAAGATAACACAAACCGAATGCTTGACGGTACAAACGAGTACAAACGAGTACAGTAGTATATAATTGGTTACTCTGGATCAAGGAAATCTAGAGCAACCAATTATGTATTAGAATAGATTAAGTTAAGTACCTAAACATTATTCATTACTTCTATTCAAAAATTAAGGGTAAGCTAGAGGAGTAAATTAAACAACAAATTACATATTTACCAGTACATAAACATTTATTAATAAAATACGGTTTCTAAGATTAAAAAATAAACAATTTGATACAGTGAAACATTTCCATTCTAGGTATCTTATATTTATAACAATGTATAACGGTAAATGTATAACGTGTCCGATTGTAGGGACCCCTCAATTTTATCTATGACGCAGCGGGTCGCTTCGTACACATTGTCCGTGAGTTGTTCACAGCGTATTGGACGCATAGTTCACCATTGCACTTGCACATTTGGTCATTTACATCTATTTTGTCGCCGTCAAATATTTCGATTTTTCTCACTTTTATCGCTCCGTTGCGATGCGGCTTCTTGATAAAAGAATAAACCGGAGTCTCTGCTTTTCTTTTACGTAGTCCCAGACCCAGACGTGGTTGGGCTGAGGGCCTCCTCTGCGCCGCAGTGTCTGGCACGAAGTTAAAAAGGTGCTCTGATGTATCCTGAAACGATGAATAGATGTTCTAATTAACGACTAAATAAAATTTGCTTAGACGACTGTAGGTAGGCATGCATTTTAATAGAATTTATACTTTCATAAAAACACTTCGAAAACTTATATTTTTACTTGAAACAAATAATAAACTATAAATTTGAACTAGTTACATGAATTAAGACCAATAATATTAAAAGGGTACTTACCGACATATCAACAAGAAGACTGTTCACTTATAAATTAATTGTTGCACTGATTATTTTCTTCTAAATTAAAGAATTTATATTCAGGAAGGAACATGCTATTATAGTTCAAAATCGACTATTTATTGCGATTATAGCGAAATTACAAATTAGGAAAGTTAATATGGAGCGTTTGGTGCCATAAGTAAGTTGATTCCGTCTGTGTTTACGTTCATACATAAATTATAAGGTTGTCTGTCGGTAGAACAAAATATTACTACATGCATTACGCATACGAGTGGCTTTAATTCCATAGGAAATAAGGCCTGTATTTAAAGCCGTGCGTACATTAGTGCTTTAGCCATTTTTATAAATACAATGCGACTCTTCATTAACCACTACATGTATACCTAATAAACAATACAGAAAAAAGGTACATAGCAGTTACAAGGTAAGCGATACCTTTACAACAGAAAGAAGAAGAAAGGAGCAATAAAAAAAATAATGCTTATTTGTTAATTATTTGTAGGTTCATTTATTAAATCGCAAGTAAATTATGAGGATAGCATTAGTTTATCAAATACACTTTGACACCATCGCTACCATGTATGTCGTAGGTAACCTAAACAATATGCCAGCGATAAAATTGAATACGCAAACTGAGCAACCTTATCTCTGAGACATAGGGTAGTAAATTGGATAAAGTTTATTGATTTTAACGCATATTGCATTTGGGAAAATGCAATATATGCCTATCTCATGCGGATTTTACAAAAAAGGACTCTGAAACCACGTGGTTCTCATAATATTTAAACAGAGTATCTAAGATCGGGAACATCATTCCAAGCTTCCCGCGGGCCAGCCATAACCTCTTCTTCGAGTTCCGAGTTATCCAGAATATACCAAAATGTGAGTACCAGATATTTTTACCTTTTCTTATTTTAAACAGAATATTCTATGATACAGAGCTTGGTAAACTTATTTAATTAAAAAAAATAATTGCGCAAGTCCCTTTATGTAAAAGTGCATCTATTCGAATATAGCATATTTTTATTACTTAGACTCTTTCAAATAGATGATAACACATGTGCTTCGTATACGCAAAGCGCGTGAATAGCATATCTACTCGAATATTCAAATTAATCATAAATTTAATACTTAACATGCAAATGTAAGCTACGTAAGTTAAGATATTCCAAATATAATTGTCTATTTAAATTGATTTACTTTGTTAATAGATATAAAAGATGTTTATTCTATTTAAATAGATTCACATTTTGAATAGATACAGTATACGTACTTTCTATTTAAATAGATTCATATTTTGAATAGATTTGCATTTTTAATGTATGTCCCTATTTCGAATAAACTATTGTTTCATTTTGATTTGAATAGATGGAAAACCTGTGTTGTACAGTAAGGGCTTCAAATATGTATCTTTTTAAAGTACTCTGATTTTACCCTGCAATTAAATATTTAGAGTGCAATGCTGGTTATGTAAATATTTATATATCGAAAAGAGTGTTCTATTTTAATTGATTCGGTTTGAATAGATGTGAATAGATGTAACTACATTGATTTTATTTTATTTTATATGAGAGGGGCAAACGAGCAGAAGGTTTATTTAATGGAGATCAATCACCGCAGAAAATAAATATGAATTAATCAATAGAGTCAAGTGCTTAAAATATTTTATCCATGCAAGTACACGGAATCATTAATGCAATTAAGTGCTTAACGTGCAAATGCAATGAAAGTAAATGTTCCTATTATAATTATTATCATGATTCAGTTATTTACTAATTTTATTGTGTATTTATTACAGGTCCAAGTCTGATGTGAATGCTGACATCCTTTTCCCCTCTGAAGATGATTCATCGGCGGAGGAAACACAAGTCTTAAAGAAAAACAGCAAAGCTAAGAAGAGATCGTTTTGTGAAGATTCACGGTCTTCGAAGCATGGTGAATCGACAAGGTCAAGTACTTCTTCAGTGTCAAGCTCCAAGAAAATGAAACCAAGTATTCGTCCAATCACTTCGGTCAAAAAAACCACTATGCATGATCTGTTTGGAACTGACAGCGAAGATGAGGCGCCCGAAGTTAATAAGGAGTGCGGTAATAAGAAACCCTTACAATGTTATCTGACTAGGCGAGTAGCCAACGGCTTTAGTCGGCAGGCGGTTAATGAGAAGCTCGGGTCTCACTACATAGAGCTCAAGGTGTACAAATGCAGTGAAGTTGAAGACATAGCGCCGATGAACCGATGGCGCCATGCTGTAGTTACTATTAAAAACAAAACTGATACTGATACACCTGCATGGGATTTGCTGTCCCATCACAATGACCAGAAAAGAATTTAAAGTCCCGCCTACATTCATTTCTTCTTACTATTAATTTTTACTCTTACTTGCGAAACAAAACAATATTTCAGCATTATATTCAATGATTTAGCGTATTAAATATTAGCCGCATTATACCTATCTTGTACTTACTAGTGGTAGACTTTAAAATAAATCGTTTGACTTTTATCATATAAATATGATTGTGTTATTTGTTGTTTTTATTACAGCCCCCCCAATGCAGTCAGAGGTCACAACAGTGGCAAGAAAAAAATATATTAATACGATTAATTGTGATAAATGTCATATTACATTACCGTGATGTCGGTACCACTATCATGTTAAAACAAACTTGCATAAATCGAATTGTTTATTAACGACTGAATTCAAGAATATTAAAATTATTGCTACAGCTTTTAAAAAAAGAATAATGACCTATAGATTAAATCCTACGCAAGAAGTTGAGTACTTCGTACCAGAAGCATTCTTGCAAAGCAATGTTGAGGATGTTATAAAACTGATAAACATGTCTTTATCTAAACATGAGTGCATAAAAGTTAATTTCGAGTTTTACGCAAGCTTTATACAGCCAAAGAATAATGATCAACAAGTTAAGTCATTTAATACAAAATATGAGGTAATTTATAAAAGCAGAGATCTAAGTGAATTTTATACAGATGCTGTAAATTCTATAAAAGATAAATTGGCTGAATTTCAGCATTGCGAATCAGGGTGGACGTTACTTTCAATAAGTCACTTGGAAATAAATATCAATAAATACAGTCCTTTGAGAGGCGGTTCTTTTATAGATCTGCCCCTTAAAATAAAGAATACAAAAAGTTGTATAAAACAAAGATGATCATTGTTTCTTATGGTCTATTGTAGCTGCTCTATATCCATGTAAAAGTAACGTATGCAGACCACAGTCATATCCACATTATTCTACAGTGTTTAATGTTCAGAGTATGACATTCCCGCCTTCCATAAGTGATATAAAATTATTTGAAAACATAATCCAAGTATAAGCATAACTATTTATGGTCTAGATAATAAAAACAATGTGACTGGCCCTTTATACAGTACTCAATCACGACAAATAAACCATGTTAATTGACTATTTATTGAGAAGAACGGGAAACAACACTATTGCCTCATTAAAGATCTTCTACGACTAGTGAAAAGTCAAGTATAATGTATTTATGTGAGGCTTGTTTGCAGTTTTATTCGAGTAACTTAAAGTATAATTCTCATAGATGTTCTAAGATCCTTACTGTATTACCTGATAAGAACACGACAATGTGTTTTAAGCATTTTGAGAGAAAGCAAAAAATTAATTTTGTGATATATGCTGATTTTGAAAGCATACTTAGTAATTGCTCAGATCATAATATTGGTAACACTAAGAAAACAAAGTTACATAAACCTTCTTGTTTTGCTTTCTATATTTGTTGCTCACACGACTCTAACTTGAATAAATTTGTATCGTATAGAGGTCCAGACTGCGTCAAGAAATTTATTCAAAGTTTAATAAGAGAAGTTGAAGAAATTTATAAGTTGTTAAGAATAAACAAGCAAATGTCTCCTTTAACAACATGAATCAGTACCAAAATGCTAAAATATGTCACATCTGCGAAGAATTACTCTTTGATGATAAAGTCGCAGATCACGATCATATTACATCCCAGTTTAGAGGTGCTGCACACTCGCATTGTAACCTGTTGTTTCAAATATGTCCGTTTGTACCAGTGGTTTTTCACAATTTATCAGGTTACGATTGCCATTTATTCATAAAAGAATTAGCAGAATATCCCGGCGAAATACAAATCATACCGAAAACAAAAGAAAAATACATAACATTAACCAAATTTTTACCCACGAAAGACCCAAATTTTAGCATGCAAGTAAAATTTCTAGATTCATTTCAGTTTTTGAGTTCAAGCTTAGACAATTTAAGTAAAACATTGAACGACGAAGACTTCGTTTATCTTTCAAGTTGTTTCGAAAACAATAAGACTCAAATAAACTTAATTCGTCAAAAAGGTATATATCCCTACGAATATATTGATGCATGGTCTAAATATAATGAAAACTCTTCCGACCAAGAATTGCTTCTATAACACCATTACTCAAGAGCATATATCCGACGAAGAATACATGTTAGCTCAAAATGTTTGGACTACTTTTGGCATAAGTTGTCTAAGAGAGTACACAGATTTATATTTAAAATGTGATGTTTTGTTGCTATGTGATGTCTTTGAAAATTTTAGAAACACTCGTTTAAAATATTATCGCCTAGATCCTGTTTATTACGTCACGTCACCTAGTTAGAGTTGGGATGCAATGTTACTGTATACTAAAGTACGTCTAGAATTAATTGATGATTTAGAAATGTACCAGTTGCTAGAGAGCGGAATAAGGGGCGGGCTTGCTCAATGCTCTTTAAGGCATGCGAAAGCAAACAATAAATATCTTCCTGAATATGATGATCGGGAACCTTCATCGTATTTAATATATTTAGATTGCAATAATTTGTATGGTTACGCCATGATGAAAAAGATGCCCATATCAGATTTCAGTTTTTTAACAAAAGAGGAAATTAATAATTTTGATATACTCAGTGTTGGAGATGAAGACGATTTGGGCTATATTCTGGAAGTAGATTTAGCGTATAGCGGTCGTTCGCACAACGCACATAGTGAATTGCCTTTTGCGCCTGAAAAAATTATACCTCCGGGCGGCAAAACACCTAAATTGATTGCTAATTTACATGATAAATTAAATTACGTTATTCATTATATTCACTTGCAAGAATGCCTGAAACAGGGTCTTGAATTAAGAAAAATTCATCGCGTCGTCCGATTTCGTCAGGATAATTATTTAAAAAAATACATCAACTTAAATACTCAGTTACGTCAGAATGCAGAATCAGCATTCAATAAAGACTTCTTCAAATTACTGAACAATGCTATATTCGGCAAAACTATTCAAAACAAACGTAAGCAAGCGGTTGTAAAATTAGTTACACAATGGGTTGATAAAAATAACAGGACAAATAAAAATATAGGTGCTGAAAGGTTAATCGCGAAACCGAATTTTAAAAACATATCTATATTTTCTAAAACTTTTGCTGCAATTCAACTAAATCCCAATAAAATAATACTTGATCGCCCTATATATATTGGTTTCAGCGTTCTTGAATACGCTTAAACTCATTTGTATAAATTCCATTACAATTTCATTAAAAATAAATACCAAGATCACGCTAAATTGTGCTATACTGATACCGACAGCTTACTATACTTAGTAAATACTGACGATTTTTATAAGGATATGTCCAAACATTTGTCTGAATTAGATACAAGTAATTTTTCAGCTGACAATCCATACAATTTGCCAATCGTAAATGCTAAAGTTCCCGGGTTATTCAAAGATGAAATGGGAGGGAGTGTAATTTCTGAATTCGTAGGACTTAGAGCCAAACTTTACTGTATTAAAAGTCTTAAAGTACAAATAAAAAAAGCTAAAGGTATATCTAAGGCGATAAACGACTTGAATTAAACAACTATAAAAATACGCTGCTGAATAATAAGCAACTTAAATGTAAAATGCATATGATTAAATCTATGAAGCATGTTATATATTCCCAAGAAGTCAAGAAGTTGGTTTTGAACAGAAATGATGACAAGAGACAGGATCTTGCAAACCAAATAGATACGTTGCCTTGGGGGCATTGTGATGCCATATGACCGATATTTATTTAATAAGTTTATCTTTTAAAGATAGTGTATATAAGATTTTTTTTAAAGTTGTTATTAAATTTCAATATATTAAGTTAAACAATATGACACGTTTTATTTTCACACCCAATCTTTGCATAAATAGACACACACACACACACACAACACACACACACACACACACACACACACACACACACACACACACACACACACACACACACACACCGTCTAATGTACATAACTTATTAAGTATATAGACATTAGCAATGTTCAATTAACTTCATTACCATGAAGTTCGTAAAGCAAGCACAAACTTTAGAAGTGAAAACTATAAATTTAGAAAATCCCAAGCATCAGGTAAAACATAGTACTCTGTTGCCCAACACAATCCGTTGTATAATATGTGGACCTTCTAACTGTGGTAAAACTAATGTTATGCTGAATCTACCGTTACATAAAAATGGTTTAATGTTTAAGAATATTTATTTATATTTAAAGACTGCCTTCCAACCAAAGTACGTTTTTTTAAGACAAATTATGCAGAGAGTTCCAGGAGCTGAATTCTTTTTATTTAACAACAGTAAAGAAGTTCTTCATCCTAATGATGTTTTCACAAATTCTATTATGATTTTTGATGACGTTGCGTGTGAAAATCAAATGAACATTCGAAATCACTTTGCTATGGGAAGACATAGACAAATTGACTGTTTTTATCTATCTCAAACTTATTCGAAAATACCCAAGCAGTTACTACGAGATAATGTCAATCTATTAATTGTCTTCAAGCAAGACAACACAAATTTAAAACATATACACAATGAGCATGTCAATGCAGATATAGATTGGGTTCAATTTGAACGGTTGTGTTCTACTGTATGGCAAGATCCATTTAACTTTTTATTAATAAATAAAGATTGCGCAATAAATAACGGACGATATAGACAAGGATTTGACACATTTGTTTACTTTTAACTTTCTCATATATTATAGTTTCTAGTTTAAAAATCTCACTTGAAGAGAAGTGTCTGTTTAAAACGGCAGTGATATTATTATATGGAAAATACAATGGAAATCGATTTAAAAGCGCAACTCATTAAATCGGTAAACAACAAAGAACAAAATAAAGATGATTAAAAATGAAGATGATGAAGCTGATCTGAAATTCAAAAAAGCATTTAAATCTATTACTGATCCTCTAGAAACTCTTATCAAGATGAATCAAACACCCGCCTCTGCTTTTAACATGACACCAAGAATAGATAAAAATAACACTCACGAGGATTTGAACTCTTCTTTAGGCTATGAAAAATTTAAAGACGTAATTAATGCTGATTCTAATCACCATTCAGAACATTATGGATGTACTAATGATAATGATAAAAGTTCACCAAATCAAAGTAACAGTCACGATACTCTTTTATCTTTGTAAAAAGAAGATATGATGGACATGTATGAACAAGTCAACGTACCATTTGGTATTTATAGTCAAGATAAGAACCTGATGATGGGAAATACTGTTGTATGTTTATCTTTTAAAAATAATACTTTGGGGAAAAAGTATGTGATTACCGTCAACAATAAAATTTATGAATTGACTGCGGGTTTGAAAGAACTTTTATTGCGTAATAAACCTGATCTTAAGCTTGTAACTGAAAAAGACAAAGCTGAATACAAAGAAATGTTAATTAACACAAACGCACACAAACGGGACTTTGACCCGAACGGACAATTAAAAGGTGACAAAGGATTAAAATACTGTACAATCATCAAGCCTTTATTTTCACAAATAAATGACGAAAATAAAGACTTCACCGTACAGTTACCGAAAATAAAAATAGGTGGACACTTGCCTGAATTGAAACGGTATAAAAGCAACACGGATTACATTTATTGGGATGATCCAAACGAACTTATTGAAAGATTGAAACGTTTAATTGCATCTAAAAGTGCTGGTAACAGCAATCATGACAATGAAATTATATCAATTATTGAAGAGTTGAAGGAGGCTGGTATAATAAAATATATCTTAGCATTGTCATTACGTTTAGTAGTTTAATGAACATTAGACATGAATATCGAGGGAAAAGACAATTTTAATATTGATAGTTATAAAGTGGAAGTAATTAAAATCTCACCTGTAGATCAACGTGAAGTATCCGATGTTGTTAATAAAGCGTATGTTGACAAAAAATTTAAAAAGAATTCTGACAAACTAGCACATTTCGAAAAGCTGACTATGACTTTAATAGATCGTGTAAAAAATATCGAAAAAGACATTGCTTTAAAGGAACTTGAAGGAAAATTGAACAAGCATTATGAGCAAATCCGACGTTGTTAATGAAATTCATAAAAACGCGAGAATAAACTTCCCTCGGAGAAGTGTAATATTAAGAGATATAGATGACCTTTGGCAAGCAGATCTGATGGATATGCAGTCGTTATCCAAATTTAACGCTGGTTATAAATACATACTCGTAATTATCGATTGTTTCTCAAAATATGCTTGGGCATTCCCACTGAAACAAAAAACTAAAGAAATCGTGTCTAAAGAGTTTCAAACACTGTTACAAAATGGACGTTATCCAAAAAATTTACAAACGGATATGGGTACAGAATTTAATAATATCAAATTTAAAAAAATAATCGTGAAGTATAATATAAACCATTACTCTACTTATTCTACAAAAAAAGCATCAATCGTAGAAAGACTTATAAGAACTCTCAAAACTAAGCTGTACAAGGAGTTTAGTTTGAAAGGAAATTATAAATGGATTGATGGGACCCTTGACAAGAAGTTTTACGAATACAACCACACCATCCATAGAACCATAGGGAAACCACCCGTTGCAATTAATCATAGTAACAAAGAAACCGTTTTGCGAAGATACATTAACAATGCATCTAAGAAAATACCAAATCGCGAAATATTTAAAGTCGGGGATTTCGTAAGAATCAGTAAATACAAAGGATGTTTTGAAAAAGGATTTACACCTAATTGGTCTACAGAAATATTTAAGATAACGAAAGTTCAACATACTAACCCCACTACATATATATTAGAAGACGCCAAGTCTAGACCCATTTTAGGAGCATTCTACAGGCAAGAAATTCAGAAAACTGCACACCCTGATGTTTATCTTGTTGAAAAAGTTTTGAAAAGCAAAGGAAACAGAGTATATGTTAAGTGGCTAGGTCTTCCATCAAGCGAAAACAGTTGGATTGATAAAACAAATCGTCTGTAGGTGTAAAATACTGCTTAAATAAGCTATCTACACTTAATGTGTCCATTTGTACTTAGATCTTTACGGAACAAAGACGACATTACATACATTATTTCTTTAATACCAATATTATCAAAATGAAACGCACGCCAGAGAATCGTAAAGACGAAGCCCATAATAAAAATATAACCTTACTACCTACTCAGAAAACTGGAGCTGGCCTGAAAAAAACTTTTAGTAATATTATTTCGCATACTAAAAAACATATCCGAAATCTGAAACCAAAATGCAAGAAATTGTTAACGGAATTAGCATACGCAGCTGCTCAAGAATTTGCTTCTGACATAACTATACAATCACCGAGAGTGATACCTGTACCTAAAACTGGTGGATTTCTACCATTAATTCCTATTCTTTCCGGTTTATCTGCTACAGGGAGTTTGGCCGGAGGTGTTGCTGGAATCACCAAAGCTATCAATTATTATAAAATGGCTAAAAAACAACTTGCGAAATCAAAAAAGGATAACATGAAAATGGAGGCAATGTGTATTGGGAAAGGATTACATCTTAAACCGTACAAGCATGGTTTAGGAATTTATGTTTCGAATAAAAAAAACTAGATACCAGGCTACCTAAACGAGCTCTAACTAATATCGCTATAATAAAGCACACGAAAAATATACCTCACTTTCGCGGTGTATTTATGCGAGATGAATTACCAGAAATGCCGTGGTTGATGGAATGTGGTGTGATTAATTTAGATTCATCTAGAAATGTCGGTACTCACTGGGTAGCCTATGGAAAAATGAAAGATTATATTGAATATTTTGACAGTTACGGTAATTAAAAACCATAACCATAATAAAGAAATTCATAACATACGTGGGAACGAATATTCAGTATAATTATGATAATTTACAAGGCAATAATTTATACAATTGTGGACATTTATGTTTAAAATTTCTAAAATCATTTTGTAAAAATAGATCGATACTTAATAAATAATTAAATAAGTGGATTATATACAGTTGCTACAATGATAATAAAATGAAAAGCTAAACCAGGTTAGCACATTCATTAGCTAACAGTGTTCAGAATTGGGTGTTGGTTGAGTACATTATATAAACGCTTTATATCATAAATATACCATTAATCAATATGTATGTTTTCAATAAAAGTAACGTCAATGGACAAAAAACGAATATTCAGCTTCCAGTGTCCAAAGGAAGAAGTCGATTAAGTACAACAAATAAAATAACCAAAAGTAATAAAAACTTTCTTCATTCTCTCGGGTTCAAAATAAAAAAATAAAATGCTGCAAATTACCGATCCGCCGCAGCAAGATAATTCTATTGAAAGCTACGAGATCCACAGTTACAATCCCTACAATCATAGCTTTAAAGAAAACGAAGAAATCAGAATACCTGTTCATCAGCTGGACGTTTATGTATTACCATCTGCAAGCTCCATTTACGTTGAAGCATATGCTCGTGCTCGTCCTCTTAGTCCTTTAATGGCTGACGTTTTTATGGATAACTTTGAAAAACAATATATAGTGGGGAACAGCAATTTAGTATATTATTATAGGTATGTTGATGATTTAATTTTATGTTGGAAGGGGAGTATGAGGCAGCTAGATTTGTTGGTTTGTTTGTTGTGTCGAAAGAGCATTATGATTCTGAGTTACATACTATATATCAGATAGCAACAACAAATGGTTGTAGTACAGCAATGGTTAATAGTCTGGTTCAAAAGAAGCAGGGACGGATAGTGAATAGCATGCTTTACTCTGCGTTGCCATCTCAGCCTACTAACAAATTTAGATCTAGTATTACTTATGTTGGCCGGTTGTCTGACAAGATTTATAATATTTTAAAATCAAATAACATCAATGTTGCCTTTAAGACTACTAATTCTTTACGTTCTAGACTTTGTAATAACAAAGAAAAGGTGGATAAAGGGAACAGGTCGGGCGTATATAAACTCACTTGTGGCGACTGTAGTCAAGTATACATTGGACAAACCGGTCGAAGCTTTGATACTAGATTTAAAGAGCATGTCTCGTCATATAGGCATGATCATCCAGAGAAATCAAACTTTGCCAAGCATTTATTAGAAACGAATCATTCGTTGTTAGACTCAGATACGTACGAAATTTTACATTATTGTGATAAGGGTTTGCGGCTATCGGTTTTAGAACAATTGGAAATAATTAGGTACAACAACATGGGGTCTATTATTAATGAACAAGTTAATTTGGTTTCTTCGCCTTTGTTACGACTTGGTTCTAATTTTAATAATGTGTCATAGTAATAATGAGAATATGACTTCTCTTTTTACCGTACTCGGTTAAAAATAACGGGGTACCTGGCGTAGATTAAAAATAAAAATAAAAAGGGTAGTTTGGAATTCATTTCTTAAAAAAGGGTAGTTTAGGACTTACATAAAAGGGTAGTTTGGAATTTATAAAATATTAGTGGGTACGTTGGTTTTGTCATTAACTAAGTTGAGTACATGGTTTACATATGTCAGTAGTGGAAGTGGTGGCATGTTGAGCGGTTGTTGTTGTGCTTCGTAAATGGCCTCGTGGAGAGTGCCGAAACGCGTCAGCGTTTAGTATAGTGGTGGTGGTGATAGTTGGGTCTGTGTGGCATGTGTTGATTCGTGTAGCAGTGGAGGTGGAGGTGTTGCATGGAAACATACATTTGCCGCACAGATATAACTATTTGTCATTAGTGGTCGCGGGTGAGCAAAGTAATTGTTTTTTAGTTCATAAATATGGACCTCCGCAAAGTAACGCCTGATTCAATAAATTATTTAAAATCGGCAAGCGTAGCCGTACAGGCACGTTTATATATCAAGTTAACAAAACAACACCGTTTAGCTGTTCAAAACATTTGGTTTAATCAACGTTGTAAGCATTTAAATGTTGTACCAAATTATATAAATTTACATAGCAATAACACTAGTAGGGCCGCTACGATAGCAATAAATAAGGCTCGCAAGATTTGGTTAAATGAGGAGTCTCGTCATTGGTTTTGTGTTAGAGATAATTTAAAATTACATCTTAGAGTACTACATTCGGAACTGGTATTTAAATTGCATAATATTGAGTTTGATACTTTGGACCAAAAGGCGAGATATTTTGCTTCGGTGCAGGCACATAAAAAGTATGTTACCCAAACTAATAAATTGCGTAGGCTTACGCGAAATGGAACTCAGTCTCTTTTGAACAACAATAATAGTGAGTCAAGTAACGGTAACGGTTTCTACCCTCGAGTTAAAAATCTCACTAATGTCGAATTTGTAGAAGGTGAAGTGCAGTTATTGGAAAAAGGTTTGAAATATAACTTACCCTCTAAATTTAGTCAGAAATTAGTGGAGGGTTTGGCGGTAGATTCTGAGGTTGCGATTGTTTGTAATCGCGGTGACTTTGATACTAAGGTTTTGGTTGCTAATTCATTAAAAAATACAACTTCTTCTGGGGGTATTTCGGATGTTGGTGACTTGCATTCATTACGTTCTATTCAGCAAAAGGTCCATGACAATGATTTGGTAATTTCTAAGGCCGATAAGGGCAATTGTATTGTTGTTTTAGAAAGGGGTCAATATAATGATAAAGTAAATGACATCATTCAAGGAGAGGGTTTTTTGAATTTACGTAGGGATCCCACCGCCGCGTTTCATAAAGACCTAAAAAACCTTCTGAAAAATTCTGCATTTACCTTTGACACCGAACAAAAGAGGAGCAATGTGATTCCTATGAATCCGCAGGCACCAATTTTATATGGTTTACCTAAAATTCACAAGGATGGTGTTCCTGTTCGCCCTGTTGTTTCATACGTGAGTGCTCCAGCGTATAAAGTAGCGAGGAAGTTAAATAGCATTGTTCGGGAAAAATCTTCTTTTAAGCCAATATATAGTTTAAAGAATAGTTCAGATTTAGTAAATAAAATTAAAGACATTAATATACCGCCAAACTCAACATTACTTTCTTTAGATGTGGATAGTTTGTTTACCAACGTACCATATAGTGAAACCTTAAATATTCTTAGATGTCACTTAGAAAGGAAGCGTTTACATCCGGGGGAGGTTTGTGAGTTAATAGAATTAGTAACTTTATGCATGAAACAAAATTATTTCAGATTTAATGGTCAATATTATTTGCAGAGTGATGGTTTAGCAATGGGGTCACCTCTTAGTCCTTTAATGGCTGACGTTTTTATGGATAACTTTGAAAAACAATATATAGTGGGGAACAGCAATTTAGTATATTATTATAGGTATGTTGATGATTTAATTTTATGTTGGAAGGGGAGTATGAGGCAGCTAGATTTGCTTATTAGTGCTCTCAATAACAAACATCCAAAAATAAAGTTCAAACGAGAATTAGAGGAAAATCGTTCATTAAATTTTCTGGATTTAACAATTACAAGAGTAAATAATAGGCACCAGTTTCAAATTTACCGTAAGCCTACGTACACAGATACTGTCATACCTGCAAATTCTACTCACCCATGGCAGCATAAACTGGCTGCTTTCCATTGTTATGTACATAGACTACTAACTGTACCTCTGTCGAAAGAGCATTATGATTCTGAGTTACATACTATATATCAGATAGCAACAACAAATGGTTGTAGTACAGCAATGGTTAATAGTCTGGTTCAAAAGAAGCAGGGACGGATAGTGAATAGCATGCTTTACTCTGCGTTGCCATCTCAGCCTACTAACAAATTTAGATCTAGTATTACTTATGTTGGCCGGTTGTCTGACAAGATTTATAATATTTTAAAATCAAATAACATCAATGTTGCCTTTAAGACTACTAATTCTTTACGTTCTAGACTTTGTAATAACAAAGAAAAGGTGGATAAAGGGAACAGGTCGGGCGTATATAAACTCACTTGTGGCGACTGTAGTCAAGTATACATTGGACAAACCGGTCGAAGCTTTGATACTAGATTTAAAGAGCATGTCTCGTCATATAGGCATGATCATCCAGAGAAATCAAACTTTGCCAAGCATTTATTAGAAACGAATCATTCGTTGTTAGACTCAGATACGTACGAAATTTTACATTATTGTGATAAGGGTTTGCGGCTATCGGTTTTAGAACAATTGGAAATAATTAGGTACAACAACATGGGGTCTATTATTAATGAACAAGTTAATTTGGTTTCTTCGCCTTTGTTACGACTTGGTTCTAATTTTAATAATGTGTCATAGTAATAATGAGAACATGACTTCTCTTTTTACCGTACTCGGTTAAAAATAACGGGGTACCTGGCGTAGATTAAAAATAAAAATAAAAAGGGTAGTTTGGAATTCATTTCTTAAAAAAGGGTAGTTTAGGACTTACATAAAAGGGTAGTTTGGAATTTATAAAATATTAGTGGGTACGTTGGTTTTGTCATTAACTAAGTTGAGTACATGGTTTACATATGTCAGTAGTGGAAGTGGTGGCATGTTGAGCGGTTGTTGTTGTGCTTCGTAAATGGCCTCGTGGAGAGTGCCGAAACGCGTCAGCGTTTAGTATAGTGGTGGTGGTGATAGTTGGGTCTGTGTGGCATGTGTTGATTCGTGTAGCAGTTTAGGTGGAGGTGTTGCATGGAAACATACATTTGCCGCACAGATATAACTATTTGTCATTAGTGGTCGCGGGTGAGCAAAGTAATTGTTTTTTAGTTCATAAATATGCTCGTCTATTTGGACTGGATACAGCAGGAAAAAAAATTCCGAAAGATATTAAATTTATAAATAATCCAATATTGTTTTTATTTCAAGATATAAAATACGAACTAAATGGTGTTGAAATAGACCATATTAAAAATACTGGAATCACAACTACTATTAAATCTCTTATATCGATGAATGAAGGAGAAAGTAAAAGGGCACCATTGTGGGGCTGGAATTTAAATGGAACCACGAAAAAAAATGGTAATTTTTCTGTTATTATACCCCTTAATAAAGTGCTAGGGTTTGCAGAAGATTATAACAAAATTCTTGTCTAGTTCAATAAAATAAATTAAAGATAAATTAAACTGTTACAGGTGCCCAAAGAGCTGGCGCGTTCTTCGGCCAACGTATAGGCTTTGCTATACAAAGAGGCAACGCCGCCAGCCTTTTGGGCACCTTGTCCCGGAGCAGCGACCTCGGGGACGTTCTCCACTTTAGGTTCTAGTTTCAATTATTATTATTCATTTTGTTTTTGTTTGTTTTGTTGTAATAAATTTGTATTTTATTCAAATTAAACTATTTAAGTAAAAGGTGTAAATTTAGAAAAAAAAACCATTCAGTACTTACTCTTAATATGAGTGGTCACCGTCGTTACCAAGGCTACTCTTTACCGTCGTTACCCCTACTGGTAGTTCATTCCCTCACTCACATGTACCACAACGATTGCTTAAGTACTGTGCCCTAAGCACGACTTGTCGAATCCTGCGTTACGTTACGGTTATCGTATCGAGATCGAGAAATCTCATACTAAATTTTAGTTCTAAATACGCTCACGGGCGGGCGCTGTTCCAAACGTCATACAAACTCGTTATAGTTTACTATTCGATTTTACGTGACGCAGGATTCGACAAGTCGTGCTTAGGGCACTGTTTGGTTCAAAAGGCATCTCCCCAGAACATAAGGAATGTATGTACTTAAACCTCGTGATTTTCCCAGTGAGTTACAGCGTGGGGCTAAAAAGGGTATAATAAAGTTTGTGCAGAGCCAGCATATACTTACTTCAATAATTTTTTAGGGTTCCGTACCTACCTCAAAAGGATAAAACGGAACCCTTATAGGATCAGTTTGCTGTCTGTCTGTCTGTCAAGACCCTTTTTCTCTGGAACACGTGGAGGTAGCATGCTGAAATTAATATCAAATACTCCCTTGACGCTATGAAAAAATCAACTTTCTAAGTAAGTCAATGCAATCAAAAGATACCGTCATTAAAAAGGCTATTTCCATACAAATTGCCGAAATCCGAGAACCTAAAGGATAATTCCAGTTGTCCTAGAAACTTTAAATTTGGTATGAAGGTAGCTCTTATAGCACAACCACTCGGAAAATTCTCAAAATCTTAAATTTTTATGTCTGTCTGTAGGTTTCGCAGACCAATATAAGTTGCAATTTTAAATAAAGTTTTCAGTTGGTCAATATCTCGTTTTCATTGTGTCTAATGCAATATAAGTTGACCCCACACTGCGTACATTTTGCTTAGGAACAGGGCTCTGCTAACACTGGACTTTTTAAAACACTGGGGAAAAGCGTTAAAATCTTTCTACGGAACCCTCGTGCGCGAATCCGACTCGTACTTGGCCGGTTTTTTTTCATGCGTTGTCAACGCATATTCAGTTGTTCTTCTATTGCGCCGGTATATCCATCGTTAGGTAATCTTCGCGTTATTAGCCGTAGCCGACCTTACAAAAAAACCTCAATTTACCTAACAGGTTTAGCCAAATTGGTGAGATTACCTTCGAAACATCCGTTAAAGTGAGATTAAACGAAATTAACCTCCGTTACCGGGTCATCAGGATGAGCCGTGTGGCAAACCCGTGTAAAACCGTGAACCATTTACGTAAGTAAAAGTATCGTGTAAACATAAACATCCTGTAAACATAACCACCCCACCCATAAGTACCTACTGCATTCTATATAACATAAGACAGACTTAAATAATATTATACATTGCAGAATGCATGCAGAGTATTGCAGGGTTGTAACTACCCCCAAAGCGAATTATTAAATTTGTGTTTTGTTGTCTAGAATTAGTTAAATAAATAAATATCATGTGACAATGAATACCAACTGACCTAGTCCCAAACTAAGCAAAGCCTGTACTATGAGTACTAGACAATGGATGAAGTTTTCTTTTATAGATAAGTATGTACTTATATACATGTCAAACATCCAAGACCCGAGAACAATCATTCGTATTCATCATACAAACATCTGCCCCGACAGGGAATCGAACCCGGTCCCACAAGCTTCATAGTCAGGGTCTCTGACCACTAGGCTATCCGGTAGTCATACTACTCAGAGTACACGGAAAGAACTTGTCTAGTCACCTTAGCAACTTTTTGAGTTATCGCGATTTGAAAATTTGGAACGATATAATTATCCACATAATTTTCGTATAGGTAGGTTGTCTTTTTTAATGTTAAAAAAGACCAGTTATTATATATTTGGTATCTGTAACTGTGTGGTAACTTATAGTCTATTCAGTGCTCTACATTTTGAGATTAGAATCTTGTTTAAAAAAAGCGATTTCACTTAATCCTTGTAGTCTTTGTTAATTGATTGGGGTGTTTGCTAGACCATTAATGCCCACACTATCGGTGATAATGTGTGTAATAAGGTTGAAACCTCAACGAGGGGCAGGCTCAAACTACCCGGCCCACAAGAGAAACGTCGTAATCTAACAACCCTTCCTAAAACCCACAGTAGAACTCTTTAAAAGTAATAGCCTCAGTGAATTTCTTGATAAGTACAGAAAAGGTTTGTGCAGTCAGCAGCATTAGTTGCTAAGCAACCGGCGCGTTCACAATGATCTGCACGGCTCTATTGTTATAGACATAAAGAGCTTCAGATCATTGTGACCGCTTCGGTCGCTTAGCCACATCTGCTGCTGACTGTTCCTACCGCTAGTCGTCACTAGAACTGTTAGGGCATATTAGACAGTGTGACAAACATTTGAAACTGAGTGTCATTTGTTTGTCAGAGGCCCAGTGCAGATTTGAAGCTGTGAACCAGCATGCTTATTGTCTAAATCGCTCGCAATCAGCATCGTGTTCATTTTGTATGGGCTGACAATTGTTATCGGAAATAGCTAGCTAATGACTTTTCGTTACTGCTGGTGGCGGCTGGCGGCGGCTGGCGGCGAGCAGTCGGCGACATGCTGAAATGCTGGTCGTTTTCTACGGTTTCTGAACGCATTATAAAGGACTTATGATATGTGTGTAGATAAAAATACTAACTATTGGGACTTAACAAAAAAAAAACTTAGTATCAATATAATATATCAAGTTGTCAATTCGGTATTCTAAGAAATTGAGACACTCCAAGATCACAGATAACTAATATTAGAATGACAGCTCATCCAATTATTTACCTTATGTATGTGTATGTATTTACTCAACGTTGTCAAGTTGTCTTGATAAGTTTCATCTACTATGTCAATGTAAAGAAGTTTCAAGTACTAATTAAACATTATTCTCGGAAATGTTGAAGTCATACTCCGCCCTGTAAAGCTGAATAAGTGCGAATCGGACTCGCGCACGGGGTTCCAAACCCAATATTTTTATTTTATTTTTTTTACTTGTACAGTGAGACCTTGCTTAGTGTAAAATTTCATGATTCTAAGTCAATAGAAAGTATCAGGAAGAAGATAGAAAGAAAACAGAAAACTTCTCGTCTTCACTTTTAAGGTAAGGAACCCTAAGAGTAGCACACGTCGCACGCTTAGAATTAAAGTGACTCAATTCTTAATATGACATATTGCAAAATTTCATTTAAAATCTAAACCTATAAAGTTTATTTAAGATTTATCATGTATTTAGAATTGAGTCACTTTAATTCTAAGCGTGCGACGTGTGAGCTACTGAAAATGAGTCACGTACTTAATAACTAAAGCAAATAATTCCTAGGTAGTTATAAAAGCAAGAGACAAATAAATATAAAATAAATGCGAAAGTAACTCCGTCTCTCTGCATTTCTGTCTCTGTCTGTCTGTTTCTTACCTCTTCACGGGAAAACCGCTGCACCAATCTAGATGAAATTTGGTAAGAAAATAGTTTGAATATTGAGGAATAACATAGGCTACTTTTTATTCGGGAAAATTATGTAGTTCCCGCGGGATAGCGATAACCGAAAACTACGCGGACGAAGTCGCGGGCAACAGCTAGTATTTATTATATATCGTGATATTCAATAAAGAGTACTTGTATTATATTGTATATACAAGTACTATAAACTCAATAGAACTAAAAACTATGGAATTATTATACAATATTCAATATCTCAATCTAATGTTTGCTTTCGCTCACGACTACGCAATAAGAAAAAGTCGTAAGCAATAATAAAACTGCGTTCTCTGCAAATCGGTGTTCGATAAACGATAAAGGCTTTCGGTCGTGAGTAAGAGATAATTTGCAAATGACAAATAATTTTGGACGAACTGAAAAGAGACCTGGGAAACTGTTCCCACAGAATCCATATTCAAAAATACGCGTTTACAGTCGAATAAATTCAACTCGCTTAAAATAAAATGATCGCTCTATGTCTTGCAATTTTCCCGTTTGAAATTTTATAATTTTAAAGAATTTGATTTTGTCTACGACTTCCGCTTTTGGATGGGAGCTCCAAAAGTTACATGCATCATCATCACGGACCACGTGTAGACTGATGAAATGCTATTAATATGTTTATCTACACACATATCATAAGTCCTCTATAATGCGTTCAGAAACCGTAGAAAATGACCGGCATTTCAGCACGTCGCCGACTGCTCGCCTTAAAATAACTCAACTTCGCCTCGTTTCATAAAAACACACGCTAAAACGTCTTGTTAAAATATTCCGAATTAACCATTAAGTTACTTATGGCAAGTGCATGTATCAGGCCAGGCTCTGATAAGTAGCTGTCGAAAGTAGCCCCTCAATGTCAGTTTTAAATGATTCGCGGTTAATTGCATTAGACATAATGAAAACGGGATATAGACCGCGATTACCTTTGCCCGTGATCATGATGCATGCAACTGCATCGAAATATCGGGAGCTCATCAAACCTACATAAGGTAATCGCGGTCTAAATTACATAATTTATTTTCCACCGGATTGGCACATTTCAAGTGTTTATTGATTTTTAATAAAATTAATCGATTTCTCGTCTGTACTCGTTTGTACCGTCAAGCATTCGGTTTGTGTTATCTTTATTTATCTCGGGGCATAATTCCACAATTTATTATTGACCTGGATTAGACCGTTTCAAGTGTTTGTTGATTTTATGAAAATGTATCGATTTCTCGTTTGTACTCGTTTGTACCCGTTTTTACCCGACTGTACCGTAGAGTTTACGGTTTATATTATTATCATTCGCCTAGGGGCATAAATTATTATTTTCCACCGGATTGGCATATTTCAAGTGTTTGTTAATTTTTAAGAAAATGTCTCGATTTCTCATTTGTACTCGTTTGTACCCGTTTGTACCATCAAGCGTTTGGTTTGTGTTATCTTTATTCATCTCGGGGCATAATTCCATAATTTATTTTTGACCGGATTAGAACATTTCAAGTGTTTATTGATTTTTAAGAAAATAAATCGATTTCTCGTTTGTACTCGTTTGTACCCGTTTGTACCATCGTGTATTCGGTTTGTATTGTCATTATTCACCTTGAAGCATAATTCCATAATTTATTTTCCAACCGGATTAAGCCATTTCAAGTGTTTGTTGATTTTATGAAAATGTATCGATTTCTTGTTTGTACTCGTTTGTACCCGTTTGTACCCGACTGTAACGTAGAGTTTACCATTTGTATTATCATCATTCGCCTAGGGGCATAAATTACATAATTTATTTTCCACCGGATTGGCACATTTCAAGTGTTTGTTATTTTTTAAGAAAATGTCTCGATTTCTTGTTTGTACTCGTTTGTACCCGTTTGTACCATCAAGCGTTTGGTTTGTGTTATCTTTATTCATCTCGGGGCATAATTCCATAATTTATTTTTGACCGGATTAGAACATTTCAAGTGTTTATTGATTTTTAAGAAAATTAATCGATTTCTCGTTTGTACCCGTTTGTACAGTCGTGTATTCAGTTTGTATTGTCATTATTCACCTTGAAGCATAATTCCATAATTTATTTTCGACCGGATTAGAATATTTGAAGTGTTTATTGATTTTTTAGAAAATAAATCGATTTTTCGTTTGTTACCCGGTTGTACCGTTGATTATTTGGTTTGTTTTATAATAATTCGCCTAGGGGCACAAATTCCATAATTTATTTACTACCGGATTAGACCATTTAAAGGGTTAATTGATTTTTAATAAAATTAGTCGAATTTTCGTTAGTACTCGTTTGTACCGTCGTGTATTCGGTTTGTATTGTCATCATTCACCCCGGGTCATTATCCTATAATTTATTTTTGACTGGATTAGACCGTTTTATATGTTTTTCATTTTTAAGAAAATAAATCGATTTGTCATTTGCACTCGTTCTTACCCGTTTTAATTTCCACCCTTTTAATTGTGCCAAATGTAAAATTTAGAGAATTCATATTGAAATCTTAATCGTTTATTTGCACCCCTGTGTTTAAATATGATTGTGAGCCATATTTTGCACCCCTCTATTTCTCACCCCTTAGAGGTACAAACGATTTAAAAAGCGGTACAATCCGGTACAAACCTGGTACAATCCGGCAGAATCCATATTCTTTGATTTAGCATAAAATTAAAAAAATATGTTTTTTTTTGTATTTTTTTTGTATTTTTTTTTGTATTTTTTTATTGTGGTACAATCCGGTACAAACGATGTACTATCAGTTGGCATCAACAAAAATGTCGTATCTTAATGTTGATTTTGAACCATATTTTAGCACCCCTGTATTTCTCACCCCTTAGAGGTATAAACGATTTAAAAAGTGGTACTATCCGGTACAAACGTAGTACAATCGATTAGAATAGCTAAAAAAGAATTTATGGTAAGTTGATTTTCAGCTTATAATGTTGATTGATTGTGAGCCATATTTTTGCACCCCTCTATTTCTCACCCCTTAGAGGTACAAACGATTTAAAAAGCGGTACAATCCGGTACAAGCCTGGTACAATCCGGCAGAATCCATATTCTTTGATTTAGCATAAAATTAAAAAAATAATGTTTTTTTTTTGTATTTTTTTTGTATTTTTTTTTTTTTTTTTTTTATTGTGGTACAATCCGGTACAAACGATGTACTATCAGATGGCATCAACAAAAATGTCGTATCTTAATGTTGATTTTGAACCATATTTTAGCACCCCTGTATTTCTCACCCCTTAGAGGTACAAACGATTTAAAAAGTGGTACTATCCGGTACAAACGTAGTACAATCGAATAGAATAGCTAAAAAAGAATTATTGGTAAGTTGATTTTCAGCTTCACATAGGTTATCAAATTAGCATGATGGATGAATTTGCCTAAAGCTATTTCAGCCCAAGACATACTGTAACTCACCTTTGGTACTTCCGACACAGGCCTTTACCTATTCGTCCAATATTTCGCTTCCTGTAACTCAAACTATGGGAGGCCCATGTCCAGCAGTGTACTGTGTAGTGTACAACAGCTGATGATGATGATGAACTCAAACTAGAGTGGAGTTAAATTTGCATGACACCTCCGCTTTGCCTGTGATATACCTATGCGCAGGTTATTAATGCGGTATGTTTTTTATACGACAAGGAAGGAAAACGAGCAAGTGGGTCATCTGATGGTAAGCGATCACCACTGCCCATAGACGCCCGCAACCCTGGGGGTTTGCCGATGAGTTGCCAAACTAGAGAGCTAAGATTAAATGCCTCGTGGCCCGTAATTACACAGGCTGTCTTACTCTCCGCAACTGTACAAGCACTGCTGCTTAGCGGCAGAATTAGCGAATAAGATCGTGGTAGCGATCCGGACTAACCTCGCACAAGGTAGTAGCACCCACAAAATGTATTTAAAACTGCCTTAAATAGCCTTTAATAATATAGTATTTATTCCAATGTCTATAGAAAACATATAATTGATGGATACCCTGTTCATCATTTTAGTTTGAATTATGTACACCATGTATAAGAGCTTGACGAAAGTTTGAATTCCCTTAGAAGGTTACCGACATTGTAAGTCTATAAACTGGGGAGTTATAAATAGAAAAGGCTATGGTAGAATAACGATTAGGTATTTACAATGAACTCAAGAACAGCATCCAGTTGGTCTTGTAAAATGTAAACCATTCATAAATGTTTTAATTCAAAACACACGCATCAAGACTTATTGTTTTTCAGTATCACCGTTTTTGCACACGTAATAGCTGTAGCTTTTGAGCTCGCCTTGCATACTATCAAAAACAAAAACATGTCCTGCTTCATTTAATAGAAACATTTTTGCCGTCCATACTTTATGTTGACTGTACTTGTAATTTAGTCCAACTTACACTATCCTTAACACGTTTGAAGTCGATGCTTATTAGCCGTTGAAGAGTTCCCTCCTGCGGAGACAATTCTGGCCGTAACACCAGAATTTCACTACCAGGGCCGAGTTTTATAAAGCTACAAGTTACAATTTACAAACAGAAGTCTCGTTCTATGACCTTTTGTTAGAAAGACACTTCGGCTTGTAAATTGTAACTTTTAGCTTTAAAAAATACGGCCCAGTATTGTAAGTAAGTAAACGCTTTATTGTACAGAA
Organism: Clepsis dumicolana; assembly: GCA_963691665.1. Taxonomy (NCBI): domain Eukaryota; kingdom Metazoa; phylum Arthropoda; class Insecta; order Lepidoptera; family Tortricidae; genus Clepsis; species Clepsis dumicolana. Next base: position 3,793,205 of record OY829518.1, read on the forward strand.
AATACTGAAATAAATACAAGTTACAAACAGTGAGCGGACTGCGGGACAGAATCAGAAATGATGATATCCGCAGTAGAACTAAAGTTACCGACATAGCCCGAAGAACTGAGAAACTTAAGTGGCAGTTGCCGGGGCAGATTGCTTGCAGAACTGATGGCCGATGGGGTCAAAAGGTTCTCGAATGGCGTCCTCGAACCGGGAGACAAGCTGTCGGTAGGCCTCCAACAAGATGGAGCGACGATCTAGTAAAGATTGCGGTCTGAGTGGAGAACCTTGGGGGAGGCCTATGTCCAGCAGTGGACGTCTTTCGGCTGACATGATGATGATGATGATGATGACAAAGAGTGAGATAGAAGTACAAAGGCGGACTTATCCCTATTGTCACCGGATTTGCATAAGGATGCCAAACAGCTCGGTCGGATACCAATAAGTGGGCGATAAATAGTAAGCAAATCTTGAAGCGCCAACTTACTTACGAACAGTGCAAGTTAAATAAATGCTTGTAAAAATAAAACAAAAAAAACCTACACTTACTTTCTCACTCATGTACCTTTCCACTCAGTTTCATGAAAAAAACACGCTAATTCAATAAAGCAATCACTGATAATGGGCCATTTATCGCCTGAAAGGCTATTACCAGTCTGTATCACAGGCAGAAATGGGCTTATGTTATTAATAAGTTACGAGTATTCTGTAACTCACTTGTAGGCCACATAATAGAGGTCCATAAGTGTAATTGCTGGTACTCACCGGTCTTTGTTTAGCGAGTAACTTAGAAACAAGCCGACTCTTTTCGGATTAGAGGCGAATTGAGTTTGCGACAATTTACGACGTCTCGTGTCTGAGACATTGTAGACATTAGACAGTGTGTATACATGCTTTACCTACGTATTAATAAGTGAGTGAAATGTATTAAAATTGTATTATCTGACTACAGCATAGTTCTAAAGGTGATTATATTTTTTCATCACCGGCTTGTATGTTATGTATGTTAAATGTATGTAAAGTCCAAAATTTGCCTGCTTACAGCTTGGACGACTTTAATAAATTAATTCGTGCTTGCATCGCAAGTGTCGTAGGCGCTTTTTTCCTTAGTAGAGTTTTAGTTTTTTTAATTCACCAACTACTTGCAACTAGATCTCGTAAGAGATGGAACATAGTACCCTAAGTAACTTCAGGCATAATGATAACGAACACTTGAACGGGCCACATTATATGCGCCGTGGCACAATAAGAGCTATAAAACTAAATGAATTCATTAACTAAATCTCCAGTTCTTTCAAAGTATGTATAATAATAATAACTGTTTGCAACTATCCAGTCTTTTTACAAGCTTTTAATTAACTTGCAATCTTTGTGTGTAGATTTTTTTGTCGCATAAAAATAAATGTATTTTAAAGGATACGTTATGCTATAAACTAAAATGTAAATATCTAAAACTAACTTAAAAATTATAAATCTAAAAATAAACCACTTCTAGTTGGCAACGTTACCAAAATGCTGGCGGCATTGCCACAGAATGGCAATGCTAAGCCTTTGATCCAAATATAAGCCAGCATTTTGGTTACGTGTTTCGTTGACCAGGCGCCCAGAAAGATCTTTAAAGATCTTTCGGGCTCCCGGTCCCCACGGTCCCAATGTTTCGACCCCAAAAGATCTTTTTTTTATGTTTCCGAACAAAGGACTATGGTCAGATGCGCTGTTAGTTTACTCGCGTTTTAGAGTGTGCCCTCCAATGAGACGCAATCACTCATACCAGGGGGGCTAGCACGCGCTCCATTTTGTCGCTTGTCGCTCAGTGCGTCCTTCACTACTGTGCCCTAAGCACGACTTGTCGAATCCTGCGTTACGTTACGGTTATCGTATCGAGATCGAGAAATCTCATACTAAATTTTAGTTCCAAATACGCTCACGGGCGGGCGCTGTTCCAAACGTCATACAAACTCGTTATAGTTTACTATTCGATTTTACGTGACGCAGGATTCGACAAGTCGTGCTTAGGGCACTGATTCCGTCACTATGAAAGGGACGCACTGCGCGACAAGCGACAAAATGGCGCGCCGTGCCACATGTGCTGAAACTAGAAGAATGTTCGGGTCAAATCTTTCAAGTTACTTAAATTTGATCCGCTTCTCGTGGTCGGATTGACTTGGGATTTGGTAAGGATATGTAAATTGAATGACAATACAAGTACAGTCAACAAAAAGTACAATTGAAAAAAAAGCTGGTTAATTTTTTTTTAGAGACAACTTTTTTATTTATAAATATTCTACTTTTTTCTCATTAGGCATTTAAGCGTGCTAACGACACGTCATTTAGCACCGCCTATTACATTCCCAGTAATGAGTGGAGGTGATAAAATATACGTGTGTTAATCACTCGGCCCTGACACTGATACCCGTAGGAACCCGGTCGTTAGGGCAAAATCTGGACAAATAAAATATTAACCGTGAATGTAACGGATGCTACATTAGTCTACTTTAATGTGTGGACTGGGATTGCTGACATTATGTAGAGTCGAGGAAAGTAATTCCTGACCCACCACAGAACATTTTCATAGTAAACGTCATAGCGATTTTCCTTGTCAAGCTATGCGATGTCACTATGACGTTTACTGTGATAAGGTTCCATCGTGGGTCAGAAATTAATTTCCTCGACCGTACTTAAGAAACATTGGAGTGCTTTATTTGTTTAGTGTTCTGCAATGTGTATTATCAGAATCATTTATTTGTGTCATAAAATGAAATCAAAATACTATGTTATACATATTTTGCCTGTTGCTAATTACTGAGCTAACTACAATACCTAACATACTGTAGGTAAGGTTATTTTGAAGTATATGTATTTATTCGTTTAATAATAATATTAACTTCTGTTTTTTAAGGCCAAAATCATTAAGTTACTTTTCAAAACCCACCGGCTTCTTCCTGACAACTCAAGACTCAACATATTAAATGTAACATCACCTCAAAGTGAGTCGTAAACGTTACGTTTCGAAACCGGGAAAGTGCGAATCGGACTTGCATGCAAAGAATTCCGTACCTTTGTAAAGTTTAAATTTTTAAGATCGAGCAGAAACACTCTGAAAAACATTCGCATTTTTTCGAGTTACAATTAGAAACGCTTACCTTTTGCAGTTCTGAGGGTGCGTTATATTCTTGTGACAGACAGAAGGATAGACAGACAGCCAAAACTTAGTAATAAGGCCCCCTTGGCACCCTTTTGGCATGGATCCCTGAAAACGTAACTTTCTAAGACCTTTCCTCTCGGCGGAAAAAATAAAAACATGCCGTTTAATTCGTTCAAATATTTACTTGCCTTAAAATGTCGACGTTAAAGTGTCGTGCTCGGTATATTTACACACAAACATGACATTTGACGTTTTAATGATGCCATGGGCCTATTTACGCGTTCTGAAAGAACACTCGGTAAATAAATAAATGAGCAGGAAACCTGTTACGGCTTAGACTTAGAGCATTAAAGCAACTGGAGGTGCCACGCGCTCTTACACACAAAAAACACTACACTTTTTATAGGGAGCGAAGCAACGTATGCATGCTAATGATAATACTAATGCACTTATCAATAACGTCCTTATACGTATGCAGCCATGAAATGTTCATGCACTAACTTGAGCTTCACACGCTCAATCACATTTAGGTACAATCAGCAGCAGAAGTAGCTAATCAATCGAAGCGGTCACAATGATCTAAGCACGGCTCTATTGTTATAGACATTTTGTTGCTTGTCGCGCAGTGCGTCCCTTTCATAGTGATGTAATCAGTGAAGGACGCACTGAGCGACAAGCGACAAAATGGCGCGCGTGCTAGCTCCTTTGAGCTTGTGTAGAGCATTGTGACCGCTTTGGTTGCTTAGCTATTTATGTTGTTAATTGTAAGCATACCGTAATGCTAACGGGTCTGACTGCTACTGTTTTATGTTTTTTATAGAACGCCTTTTGTTGTTCTCTTCGGTTGGTTTAAAGCTCTATGTGTGACTTCTCTTTGCTTGTTCCCCTGTCAAAAATTGACTGGTAAGTTGGTACAGAGGGTCGAGCACGACTTTACGAATGCTGCGTCACGTAAAATCGAATAGTAAACGTTGTCGAGTTTGTATGGCGTTTGGAACAGCGCCCGCCCGTGTGCGTATTTGGAACTAAAATTTAGTATGAGGTTTCTCGATCTCGATACGATAACCGTAACATGACGCAGCATTCGTAAAGTCGTGCTGACCCTCTGGAGTTGAAGATAAAGCTAATATAGAATTGTATTTTAGTTATTGCCTGTGGCGTTGTATGCGTATGCGTTATTCATTATTCACGTTTAAATTTTAAAAATATTTTACCCGGTTGGGAGCTGGCTGTGGGCCAGACACACGGATACACAAATAAATACAAACGTCAAATTTTTAATACCCCTTTTTGTGTACTTTTTATTCCAATTATGTGTTTGAAACTTTTTTGTAGCATAACGTTTAATATACCTAACAGCTTCCGAATAAATTTGTCTTCAACGCACAACAAAATTGCAATAACATTATTTTGGTTTCGCGTCGGCTTCCAAAATACAAGCGATTTGTATTTAGTCACGTTCTTCGTAAAGTTATAACAGAGGACAATATTCCATCAAAAGCCTTGTTAATCTTAAAGGCTACAAGGTTTCCAAAAGTTGTCGAATGTAGATGATGCGAGCGACTCTCAAGTCAAAGTCGGTTGTTGGAATGAATTTATCAAGCAGGAGTGTATATCAAGCGAGGGGGTCACAATGCAATAAAATACAATACTTACAAGAACTTTTTATTGAACACCAGATAACAAAATAAAACAAAAATAACTCAATCCAAAAAAAATTCTTCGAGCACCCCCAATATTTTTCAAAGACCCATCCAACGATACCCCACACTATGGGATCGGCGAGAAATAAGAAAAATATCCCCACTGTACGTGTTAGGGAGGTAGCTGTAGCTACCACAAAAAAAATGCAAGATTTTATCTCAGCAAAGGCCTTGGTTTTTAGAAAAAGGTACAAAGAAAATACACGTAGAAGACAAAAATGAAAGTCCTTCTGTTACCAGTAATTTATTGCCTCAACCTAAACCTTTTTTAACTTTCACAACAATTTGACAAATGTTTTTATCACTCAAATTGCTGAACGCCGTAGGCAAGCGAGACACGGCCGCGGTAGAAACCCACCATGAAAACCCGCGCCGGCGTCGCTTCAAGCGTTTTCCTAGTACATTGCGTGTGATGCCAACTGACTGCTGTGCGGTGAGAGACTAGACCGAGCAATGTACAGAGATATCGCTCGCCGTACCGGCGATTGTTCGTGCTCGTGGTACTGTGGTGGTAGGCCTCAAACCGGCAGCGGTCACGATTTTATTGGGACCACCGGAATTTTAGCACGTTTGGTGACGTTGTCGAATGTAATTGAAGAATGGATTTTCAATGGGCATGCTGTCACGTTGGTGACATTATGAAATTGTGCTTATTATTACAAACTGGTCGTTTTCCACAACTTCGTCTGCGTAGAATTCAGATATCACTATCCTCTTGATTAAATATCGCTATCCCTCAAAATGGTTTGGGTATGATAGATGTTAAAAGTTTTTGTGACAGAGAGACGGAAAAGCCATAATTTAATTTCAGCTCGTGGTATTTAGTAGCCCTTTTGTCTCTCGTAAATTAGCGCTTTAGATGGTATAATTATGATAAATTGTCTTTAAGCACAAATGATTATAATTTATTAATATGGAGCTTAGTTTTTCATTTGAGGGTGTGAAAAGAGTTGCAGTATTATAAACGTGGTGAGACTAGAAGACGCATATTTTGATACCACACACGACACGATGAAATAAAGAAGAAGATAGGCGTTGTGTGTGTCGTATCAAGAAGACGCATTGAAGCCGAAACACGTCCACTGCTGGCCGGCGGCCTCCCCCGCGGCTCTCCACTCAGACCGGTCTTGTGCTTTCCGCATCCACCGCGGTCCCGTCCCGTGATCTTTACCAAGTGCTCCATCTTGTTGGAGGCCTGCCGACAGCTCGATTACCGACACCGACTACTTAATAAAGAACAAAACGCAACTAAAAACCCTAACGATGTTCCAACGGTTATTTTCAATTCAGCCATTTAGTTAAAAATACGTACGTACGTCTATCCAGACCCGTCTGTTGGCCGCGTAGACGTGCGTAGCGGCAGTTCGTAGCCAGCTGCTACGCGAGGCGGTCGCAAAATAACTGATCGTAGACGTCTACGAGACGAGAAAGTTCGGAACTCTGTATTGTTCAAGTTTTTGTTTATAGTACGGTACTGATGCCAGTGATAAAGAAAGGACTATGGTAGATTTTAATATCACTTGATAAAAGTGAAGATTAGTGTTGTGAGTTAAACTTTTTAATAACTTGTTATGTTGGAGAAGAACAAAAGTTATTGGGTAAGTTAGCTTTTACTGGACGTATTAAGTTTCATTATTTAATTATTTACAATAATTATAAAAAGTTAAATAATTATTATAAAAAATGTTTCCTATCCCAATTAAGTTTATGACAAAAGAATTAAGACCAAATGGTAAAAAAACCCCTTGAAGATAAAACCCTAACTTAAACATACAGTTAATTCTTTTTTGAAGTCGTTCCTATTTTTAATGGACGCGAATTAATCAATACGGAATATTCGGAACCTATACGTCATTATCTACGTAGATCTCGACTACATACCTTTAAATACTCACTGAAACAAAAATACACAAATTATCACAAAAATATGACCAATCCCTGGAATTGAACCCGGATCCCTTACAATCTGTGTTATGTGTCAAACACCAAAGTTAGTACTAATAATACTAATCGATTTCAACGAAAAAATAGTAAAAATTAAAATTAAAAAAAAATACCTGAAGATACTGTATTGGGATTATGTCCTTATGTGTTCACCGATCTCCCTCAAGTGCAGTGGTCTTAATAATAGTCGCGGTAGCCTAGTGGTTTGCCTCGTGGATTCTCAAGCAGAGGGTCGTGGGTTCAAGGCCAGGCTCACACCTCGAATTTACATTAATGTGATGAGGTGAGGGAAAACATCATGAGAAAATCTGCACACTCCTTCAAAGCATTTCATTAGTGCGTGTGAAGTTCCCAATTCGCACGGGGCCCGCGTGGCCCCCGTGGGAATTATAGCCGAAGCCCTCTCATTACGAGAGGAGGTCTGTGGTGGAGATGATAATGTAATTTTTTTTTTCTTTCAACAAAAGCCAATGGTACAATCAGATTTTCCACCATCCCCGAACACTTTTTACGATGAAACCGTTATTTGTTCAGGTTCATTTGAATTCGCTAGAAGAGATTAGTTCAGATAAATTTTGATTTATAACATCCCTAATAAAATACGTTTTCAGCTTAAATTCACTTTCTGGGGTATGAACATTTTGCCGTTTAGTTGGCAGGTAAAAATCCGGGTCACCTATTTCTATTTCAAAATCCACCACATGATTTTGATTACTTCGGAAACGTTTTTTTCTAGAAACTAATCATTCCGTGTTTAATTTTATAAAATGATCTAACTTCTCCTTTGAACACGAATACCTACGAAAACTTAGAGAAATCGGGATTTTTCACTTCAAACTATCATAATCTCGAGACCAATTAATTAATTACGGGCACAAGAGGCATTTCGTCTTAGCTCTCTAGGTTGGCAACGCGTCTGCTAACCCCCCGGGGTTGCGGGTGTCTATGGGCAGTGGTGATCACTTACCTTCGGGTGACCCACTTACTCGTTTACCTTCCTCGTCGTATAAAAAAAAAAAGCTAAACCTATTTTTTAACCTCCTACGCAAAAAGAGGAATGTTATAAGTTTGACCAATGTGTATACATCCGTGTATCTGTATGTATCTATCTGAGGTATCATAGATAGCTCCCTTACGGATTTACCGATTTGAACGCCGCTTTTTTAGTCATAAGCTAGTTTAATCGAAATGGTTCTTAGCTAAGTTTCCTCAAAATTGCATCAGCCGTTTTTGAAGTATTGAACTTTCAAATTGAAATATCGGGGATTTCAACTTTTCTAAGTCGGTTAGGTTATTCAATTGCAACTTGACTAAAAACCATTTCGATGAGCTATCATGCGATTTGAAAAACCCCTTCCAAATCCGTGAAGCTACGATACCACATACCACAGATACAACACATATGTCAAACTTATAACTCCCCTCTTCGCACTGGGGGTTAAAAACACACCATTGAAGATGGGCTTGGCCTTACAAAACTTGACGCCGAACAAATCCCAACACCCATTACACACACTGAGCAAACATTCCCCCAAACTACTTGCTTTCAGCACACATTTGCCTACACATTGTGAGCGAAGTTTCTACCCGAACAGTTACCACGCCATCTCAAAATGCTGACGTGCTTACTGGCTCGATGGAACTGGCTTAGATAATTTGTAACTATATCTCAACTGTGTAATAATTATTATGCGACTGAAATTTAACATGAAATAAGCTTTTTAGGTAAAAAGTTTTCAATACACTCTTTTTGCTGACTGTACTTCATACGATTTACATTTTTAACCCTCGGCGAAAAAAAGGGGCGTTATGAGTTTGACTTGTCTGTGGCATCATAGCTCGCAAACGGATGGGACGATTTCGATGCTTAATCGAAAGATAATTTAATCGAGATGATTATTGGCAAGTTTCATTAAAGTCGGTTAACACGTTTTTGAAATATTGAACTTTTAAATAACAGTGTCGGTGGTTTTTCAACTTTTCTAAGTTGGTTATCCATACCAAACATCGAGTCCATCCGATCATTGGAAGTTTATAAGGTGCAAATTTACTAACTTGCAAGATTTTAACTAAACTAACATACAAGCCAACAAACAAACATTGCCAGTTAATAAAAAGCTTGTAAAGATCGCGGGACCGCGGTGGATGCGGAAAGCACAAGACCGGTCAGAGTGGAGAGCCTTGGGGGAGGTCTATGTCCAGCAGTGGTCATCTTTCGGCTGACATGATGATGAGGATGAAAGATACCATGACCTTTTTCATAAAGGAAATCATCGCGATTAATTTGTACCTATAAGTTAAGTTTCAATGGTGAGTGTGAAGATTCCAAATCACATTGTGGCTACGAATCTGTGGGAACTTAGTGAGATGAACCCAGGCCACTATTTCACCAACTTTACAATGAGCTGAGCTGTGGGTGAGCTGCTTGATTAAGCTACTCATAGATGGCGCTGAGGAGAGATCTTCCAAATAAAATATGACACAAGGCATTGAAAAATTCGTTAGGTACACCAACGTTAAGTATAGCTTAATTGGTGGAGCGTGGTACGGATTACCGAGGTTGCTGGTTCAAGTCCAGCTGCTTAACGAATTTTTCTTTGCATTGTCATTATATGTTGAACTTTACAATTGTCAGTTCTACAATGACAATTCGAACTCCATTTCTTTGACAATATGAAACGCGCTAAAACAAAAGCTCTTCAAGTCAGCAGTTGACGCCGAATTGTCATTAAAAACTGACAATTGTAAAGTTGGTGAAACAGGGGCCTGTGGACTCGGCGGGAATAAGACTACTTTTAGATAACGTTCTTGACCTGGATAAATGCAAAAGTCATTACACGGATTTCGTAGTAAAACGGATCCTTGCATATTGAAAAATAAATAAGGCTATAAGTTTATTTTGAAATAAATAAATATCATGGCACAATTCGACACCAATTGACCTAGTCCCAAACTAGGCAAAGCCTGTACTATGGGTACCAGACAACGGTTAAACATACTTATATACATATTAAACATCCAAGACCCAAGAACAAACATTCGTATTCATCATACAAAAATCTGCCCCGACCGGGATTTGAACCCGGGACCTCAAGCTTCATAGTCAGGGTCTCTAACCACTAGGCTATTCGGCCGTCTAAGTTCTAAGTTAATATAAATCACAATATTGTCACCCACCTTGTACCTAATATTGAGTATTATTCGCAGTTGACTGCATAAATATTTTTAACAAGAAAAATTTTACTTCACAACTATCCAAACAATAGCATTTTCCTACGGAAACAACAGACAAAAGTATAGCTTAATTTCAGTCGGTGCCAAGTTACGAATACGCTGGTTACCAAAATTACTGCACGCCCGTACGTTCACCGAAATTACGATGGAAAACTAAGAACTTACTCTCCGTACCCACAATGCGGGCATTTATGATTAGTATGCTAACGAGCTTAATACGCGAAATTGGAATGAGTCGTACTCAAAGTCGGTTTCAATTAACGCATCTTAATGAGTTGGTTAGTGAAGGTTATACGTAGAAGCTACTCGTATGGTTGGATTAAAAGCACTCTTAGTAAGACGGTTGAACTAAAATTTTAAACTGAGCTCATTGACTTAGTAACGGTATTAGACCCAAAGTTCATGTATTGGTAAGTTTAGCTTTAGGTATATATTATTTTTGTTTGTTTCCAAACCGTATGACGTCGTCATGAGTACAAAACTACAACTAAACCAAAGTCGACTAAAATTTATTTCTATCGTCATAATAATACAATAACAATAAAATTGAGCACTGTGCGGTTTATTCAGTTCCAAATAAATCTTACAGTATTTTTCTTGCTTAGGTACATAGAAGAAAGTCTAGATACATTTGTACCTAACTTATGACAAATTTGGCTTATTATTATAAGCTCTCTGGCGTTCTTGATTTTATCAACACACTTCAAAATATAGTAGCATATATAGATATGGAAGATATTGATCTATATGTATAAGAAACTGTGTGTTCTCCCGCAATGCATATTTGTACATCATAATAATATCACGCAATTGGATTACTAATTAAACAAGCTTAAGTACGGTATTACTAGATACTATTTACTGGTTAATTTAATGAAGTAATGTGGGCCTAAGTTTAGTAGGTACAAACATTATGGTACGTTCACGTTTAAATTTATCTTATTTTGATAATGGACCATTGCATAAGAACTATTATTATAATTATGTACATTTGTCGATCAACTTATAGTTAAGCTCATTAACTTTTAAAAGTGTAATGGAATATTTTTATTCTGGAAATTATTACTAACTATGGAAATAGTAGATACAGTGTATTTACACCGAATTACAATAATAGGATCACATAGTATAATTTATTGACAAACACAAACGCAACTTATAGCTAAAGTCAAAACAATCCAAAAAAGCAACTAATGGTTATCTCGGACACCCTGTCTCCTATATCACCAACTTTACAATTGTCAATTCTACAATGACAATTCGAACTACATTTCTTTGCCAATATGAAGCGTGCTAAAACGAAAGCTCTTCAAGTCAGCAATTGACACCAAATTGTCATTAAAAACGGACATTTGTAAAGTTGGTGAAATAGGAGTATGCTTCTATCTCTAGCCCGAAGTGGTTGCGATAAAGGCTCTCGTAATATTGGTCATATAATTTTTTCACCTCACGCCTTACTCAGCGCCCAGAGGGTCGAGCACGACGTTACGAATGCTGCGTAACGTAAAATCGAATAGTAACCGTTGTCGATTTTGTATGACGTTTGGAACAGCGCCCGCCCGGAGCGTATTTGGAACTAAAATTTAGTATGAGGTTTCTCGATCTCGATACGATAACCGTACCGTTACGCAGCATTCGTAAAGTCGCGCTCGACCCTAAGGCTAATGAAAATGCCTGATAAACATCGAGTGAATTTCCCGGCTCACGTGATTGTCTTTCTCATTACCTAATTGTGTTGCTGGCGCGCTTCATTTGTTATACTAATAATTTGGGGACGCAGCATAATCACAAGGGGCGTATAATATTAATTTGTAGATTCATTTCGGAGTTACTATCGTGCCCGATTTTTATACGACCGGTTAGGAAATTATACAACACAATACAAAACTCTTTATTGAACACCACATTAGTACCCACATAATTAGTGCTAGGCCATAAAACTTTAGGCTTTAATTTCTGTTGTCCGAAATAAACGCATTTTATTTTATTTTATTTATTTATCGTTATTTTAGAGGATTATTTTATATTTTTTTTTCTAAAGTTTTTTTTGAAGGCGGTTTTTTACTTTTTTGTTAAAAGATTTTAATTTCACAATTTTACGTTGATTTAACATTATCAGAATTATCCTCCAACTCCTAACCGTTAAGGAGTTGTACCTTCCATCATCAGCTCATCAACATCAGATATGAAACACATAGTACGTGCCTGTAAAATTTGAGGGTTGCCCTCGTATTCCCTGGGATCCCATCATCAGATCATGACTTGGTGACAATGGGACCACCTCAGGAGTATACCCTTTCAAATAGAAAAAAAATTGAAAATCGGTCTACAATTGACGGAGTAATCGATGTACATACATAATAAAAAAAAATACATACAGTGGAACGTAGAACCTCCTCCTTTTTTTGAAGTCGGTTAAAAAACAGGTACACAGAAAATTACCGGTAACAATAGGTGCTATCGCTACAGAGCGATCTTTACCAGGCGACCATAATGGAATGAAGAAGAAAGAACAGAACAAAGCAGGTGCAGAAAATTATGTAAATACAACTAATGCATTTATGATAAGCATAGAATACACAATCACATTAAATTAAATACATTAGGTATTGTGTTTTGACACCGAGATTACATTGAAGTCCGAGGAGAAATTTGTGGGAATACTTACATGAAATATTCAACTTAATTTGGATGAAAATAGAAACAGCTGACTGAACAGAACCTGCTTTCATCACATGTTGACAAAATCAGTGCTACTGTCTCTTTGAAATATTATTGAGTGCAATGACAGCTCTGAAAGCACAGCATCATTATAAAAATGCCGACTTTTGCATTACGCGAACGAGCTCTTACAAATCCACTGTGTATTATCATTACTCTTCTAAAAAAAACGAGAAATATAGCGCGCCACTTTTTACACGTGGAAATGATATTTTTATTGTTCCTAAAATCTGAACAATGGTTTAATTTTACCTCGAGCACAATGGATAAAGAAACTGGAACTGGAACTAGGTAGGTATATGGCGGCCAGGTGGCTATTGTGCTTGCGTTCATAACTTCAGGGGCGGCTACTTCATTAATATATTACCGAGATTTGATAAGGATTTGTAGAATTAATTTGTGCGCTGTAATCGAATCGAATCTGGCATTGCTTACACAGTCTTCAATAGACAATAAGGCCCATGACGATGAATCGAATGTCACGTCGAATTTTCAAACCTCACAAAAGCCAGTAAATTTCGGTGTCATTGCGTCACTAACTCAACTTTAGGTAATTAAATGGAACAGATGACTGTACAAGAAATCTACAGCGTGTTACTAATGTACTATCGAACCAAATGAATCGAGACCTTGGAACCTTTTCGTACAATATGCCATGGTGACATCGCATTGCCTGACAGGGAAAATTATTGACATTACCTACTCTGAGAACGTTCTACGGTGGTTCAGGGTCAGGAATCAAATGGTTCGACTGTATCTATGCGGTTGACTACATCACTGGGAAACGATGACGAGGCATAAGAAAATGGTAATTTTAAACAAAAACAACGCATTGGCACGTTATTGTACTTTGAAAAAAAAACACTTCTGATGAACTAAAAACGTAATATTATTTTATTTGCTCACCCACGATCACACGCTTATGATAGCTAAAACTATGTGACAAATGTTTTCATGCAACAAGGAAGAGTTGTTGCATGACAACATTTGTCGCATAGTTTTAGCTATCATAAGCGAACACGTGCTGCCACACGAATCGGCACAGTCATGTATATCACACAAACCCAACTATCAACTTTGGATTCAAAGCACCAAAACGATAATTCAACGCGCGATCAGTTATTCTACTCAAAGTAATGCCTAATTCTATCATTGAACACTCCTTATTTTGTTGAGATTTTTGTCTGAATAATCATGATAATTACGAACTATACGTATGATTGCGAAATACGTCTTCATCTTATCACTATCACGTTAGTGCGATTACGTAATCCGTCACTGTTCAACTCGGCAATTTGTGGAGTACACACATTTCTGAATTGTGCCTCGCATCGCTCATGCCAGCCGATTAGCATCAGCTGCAAATAATATCGAATTACGTTGAAAGTAATTACTCTTTATCATGTGTTATTTGAGAAAAGGTCGACTTAATTCATTCCTTCGTCAAATGAATAAAGTTCTTCTTTATGGTAATTCTCCAATTAGAGAAGGTTAGCATAAAATTCAAGATAACCTACACCTCTCTTCATCTGAATCTGTTACTACATGGGGTCTAAAGGAACCTTCGAAAGGCTTGTCTTCGCTACGGCATTGGTCATCTTTTTGAGTCAAACGGTACAAGATTGTGCGAGAAAGAGATGGCGAATGCCCAAGCGAAGCTGAGCGCGTAATAAGGCCTCAGGTTTCTATAACAGTGCTAGATGGTCAAGGTTTTCAATGTCACATTGCAATATTGAAAATGTATTTACATTCACCCGACGTTAATGTTGACCTGAGTTAAAACGTTGCCATTGTCATATATCGGTGAGTGAAGACATGTATGTATGTATTGGTGTGTGACACACGTATAACAAGTCAGTTCCTGAATTCGCGTATTTTGAATTCAACAATTTCCGGATTTCACATTAAACAGTCAAAAGCTAATTAGACCACAGGATGATGCATCACCGCTGCAGAAGAATTCGTCTCGTATTTTCTAGAAATAGACAGTAACATTTTGCACTATTTCGGTTAAACACGACCTTCCGTCACGTAAAAGTCGTCACCCGAAAATACGTCCTGTATTTAGTCCTGTAGAATTGCTGCAGCAATTAGTAGGTAACAAATTTTCCCAGCTCTAATCATTATACGTACTTAATGGTCTCTTTTGGAGCGTTTTTGTGACGCAAATTTATGTGTTGTTTCTTTGCAAAAAATGTTCCCACTGTACCTACGTGTTCCTTTGTATAGGTCTACAAAATTTTATCCTCTTATATGATAGGTAGATGAACGTTTTTTGAACGAGCCAACGAAGAGAGTGAAGCGTCTCGGTTTCAGCTTGGACAATTTTTTTATCGTAATGTCCGCCGTCTGTCCAGCTGGTCAGCTGTACGGCTTTTCTTTTCCACAGGTCGCATTTCTCAACCTGTTCTCGTGAAATTTAGCGATTAGTTCCGTCTACAGCTCAGAGAACCAACAGTTTATTCAATTCACTGCCTACTTCAACAGTAAAAGTCTTCATTTGTACCTGCCTAATATTGTGACATCTTAGATAGGCGTCAAAATAAATACAAAAATAGAATAGTCTATACACACCCCATGTGACACGAAAAACGACTCTAAACGCCCCCTATTGTAGTATAAAGGCATTTGTACGGGAGATAGAAAGGCCTCGTCGCCACGTCCGGGGAGTTAATGCACAGGAAATTAGCCCTCCTTGACCGCCAGCTACACAATGAACTTAAAGGATACAATGACTATTAGCCGTCGCTCGGATCTTGCTCAAAGTGGGTCATAATCATAAGGCGCAAAGTTGTTTGAAGGTTGGGCAGTGCTCAGAAAGCATTTAAATGGAGGCTTTGCTTTTGACAGTGAGGTGAGGTGAGTGAGAATCACTTGTTTTCTGAGCGAAGCTTGGGCAATAGTTATTTGTGCGCCATGGGGACAAAGTAAGTAATATTTTGTTCATCGAGGGCGTTATTTTAAATTCATGAGCGTTAGTCTAAATAGGTAAACCATCCCATGTCAAATGGGACGGAAGTTTCCTACTTCCTAGATAGCCTGTAACCAGCAGGGCGACGCGACGTTACCGGGTCATTATGAAACGAGACTAATTTTACTTTTCAATAAGTAACATGCAAAACAGCGGGGTGAATATTTTTAACCTTTTTTTACTGTCACAAGTTACCTAAGTGTAATTAAAAAAATTGTGCTTTTAGTTCAAGTTAACATAAAATCCTTTAGCATTTAAATTATCACAAGATTCCTCTTGGGTGAAGTTGCAATGAGATAGATAGTAACTAATAACACTTGTTGTCAATGTTTTTACTACTCGCCAACTTTAACTTTACGAATGCTGTGCAGTCGAATACGTCGCTCTTGGATGTGTCAACCATGTTATTATTACTTTACTAGAATTTGTTTATTGCTACATTGCTCGGAAACTAAGTATACCTGCTTATTAAATGTTCTAAATAACGACATATTTATTTATTTATTTACTATCAAAACAATTTTACAGCATTACAGCAAAGCCAATGCGCTGTATATGTCCATCATCCCATGGCGTTTAATATGGGGAGCCTTTACTGAGCTTAGAACCCCCCCCCCCCCCCCTCCTCTTTGTTTGTTTGTGCTGCAGCGTAGTGGTTGGCTTCTTTATGGTTCTTGCTTTATGGCGGGGCGCTGCCACCCCCGAGCCCCCCCATCTTTCAATATCATCAATATCATGGAGGAAAGACCCTCGACTTAGATGTATAGAAAGAAGCATCGTCTTGGCTAGCCACCAAAGCAATCGGGACTGGTTTCTTAATACAATAAATTGTACCTAATCCGTTTCTCTTATGACGTAAAGTGAAATCACGGAAAGAAGATTCCTTGTCATGTAAAAATATTTAAAAATATACATTTCCATTTGTGATTTTCGACAAACTCCCCATCGGATACAAACACTTAGCCAACAAAGTATTCGCTTTAATGGAATCTTAATATGGCAAAAAAAATTGAAGGTCCTGAATAATTCAGAGTATTCCCCTGGCGCGGATTAGATTCCTCTTCACGCGGTGAATTCAGACGTTTTTAACCTTAATTATTATTTAATATTTCAGGCTTAACCGCAACAGCTTTTGAATTTGGAATGAGAGGTTCATTGTTTTAAATTTGGTTGAAGTGTCAAGCATAATAGGCACCTACCACCAACTTACTGTTCGTAAATCCAGCAGCTAGCTCTTAAGTAATTCTATTGATTCGCATAAAAGGCATTCCGTGATAGACATTTTTAAAGAGGGCTATTATGAGTCAAGAATTCACCAGGATAGACAGTATCTAGTGAGGTATATCTGTCAAACCGCCTAAACTGTTCACTCTGGTATTGGAGGACATTTTTAAGAATCTCGACTGGGAAGACCAAGACGTTTTGATATCGGGTGCAAGACTATCCAATCTCCGATATGCAGATGACATAGTGCTGTTCGCTTATGATCCAGAAGAGCTTGAGATTATGATTAATGAACTGCACGATGCATCTTATATTAAAGGACTGGAAATGAACCTGAGCAAAACTAAGGTTATGACAACAGATGTCGCAAGTACTGCAATAATCACAGTTAACGCTAACCCACTGGAACAAGTCGAAAAAATGTCTACTTAGGTCAGGAACTTAGGATGGGTAAGGAAAACCAGGGGACAGAAATCAGCAGGAGAATACGTCTGGGATGGGCAGCCTTCGCGAAACTGGACTTTGCTTTCAGAATGAACCTCACCAGTCGTCAAAAAGCACGTATATTTAACCAGTGCATCTTACCAGTCCTTACCTACGGAGCGGAAACTTGGGTGACAACGAAAGCTATCGTCCAAAAGTCACTCAGAGGGCAATGGAACTGCTGCTGATGGAATGGAGGGCTGGTAGGAGTAACGTTACGAGATCGAAAGACTAACAAGTGGTTGAGAAAACAAAGCAAAGTCTCAGATATTATAAAGCGTATAGTCAAACTGAAATGGCAATGGGCTGGTCATATTGCCCAAAAATCAGACTCGTGGTGCAGGGATTTACTGGAATTGAGACCGTGGGAACATAAGAGACCGGTTGAAAGACCTCAGATGCGCTGGAAGGACGACATCGGAAAAGTGGCAGGAAAGAACTGGATGCAGACAGCCCAGAACAGAGCGAATTGGAGGAAGTTGAAGGAGGCCTACGCCAAATTGGTCGAAGAAAGCTTGAGATGATCATGATATCTGTCAAATTCCACCAATCATAGGCCAGTAGTATATAGCTTGTCTCTAATCGGTGGAGAAGCGGTCCTAGCGGATTGGCAAAGGTGATATATGTATTGGAAAAACGTTGCCGCTTAGTACTACTATACTAAGCGGCAACGTTTTTCCAATACCTTAATAATTGTGAACAAACAGCAAGAAAGAAAATAGCTTAAAAGTTAAACAAGATACCCATTAAAATTCTTAAACTCTCGCATTGCCTGAAGGTAACATCCCGTTATGCAAATGTCTGTCTTAATCATGCTAAATGACATTGTTTTATTACCCTATTGCAGGTTACAATGTTTTTGTGACTTATTTTTAGAAACAATAATGTTTTGTTTAATCGACGTTATTGTAGATAGATTAAAGTGAAAGAAACTGGATATAGAGTTAGTGAAACTACTTTTCGTTTTTTTAGCATTAAAAAGAAGGTAAATCTTACTGATATGTCTTTTTATTGAAATATTCTTTTTAAAAAAATACGTACAGTGGAACGTAGAACCTCCTCCTTTTTTGAAGTTGGTTAAAAATAAGTAACCGTAGAGTATAAAATCGTAAGAATATAAATAAATAAATCTCATTACTTGCTGTTACTTATTTTTGAAAGGCGTTTTTCAATAAAAAGACGTATCAATATTGTTTCTTTTTAATGCTGTAAAAACGAAGCATAGGGCAAAAATCATTGTAGTAGGTAGTTAGTTATAGTACATATACTTAATTAATTATAAAGTGGCTTAAATTTGAATGTAGGCGAACGAAAAGTTGTCCGAGTATCTATAAAAACGCCTTTTTGCGGAAGTTGACGATAAATTGCTTTCCATGACCATGAGAAAACGAATTCGTTATTCAATTACGCAACCGCTAAGTTTCAGTTCAGTTATTGCCTAAAATTAGTATAGATTTATTAAATAAAACGATATACATTTTGAACACTAAGTAAACTGAGAATAGCGGTCGCTTACTTGAATTACATACATTCAATTTTCATTTTTCTAGGTATGGTACCCTTAGACTATGGTCACAAGTTGAAGTTTAAACTTTGGCCATCAGCTTAATGTGCCTATTAGGTTTATTAGGCACATGAGCTAAAGACCTATTTATAAGCACTGTCGCTATCGCGCAGTAATGGCCTCACTCAGTTTATCAGTCGTCTAATAGCAGGCGGCCATGAGCCTAACAAATGACAAGCGTTAGGAAGCTTGTATATATTATTTAACTTCATGAAACTCTGTGGTTACGAGACAGTTCTGTTACCGTCATGACATTGCCGGATATTTTGGAAAAGTCATAAGTCATAATGAAGCTCAAAATCACTCAGAGGGCGATGGAGAGGGCTGAAGCTAGAACACGACTTTTCGAAACCTGCGTCACGTAAAATCGAATAGTAAACGTTGTCGAGTTTGTATGACGTTTGGAACAACGCCCGCCCGTGAGCGTATTTGGAACTAAATTTTAGTATGAGGTTTCTCGATCTCGATACGATAACCGTAACGTTACGCAGCATTCGTAAAGTCGTGCTCGAACCTCTGTGGTCGGAGTTTCTCTGCGGAATAGAATCAGAAATGATGATATCCGCAGTAGAACTAAGGTTACCGACATAGCCCGAAGAATTGCGCGAAACTTAAGTGGCAGTGGGCGGGGCACATAGCTCGCAGGACTAATGGCCGATGGGGCCAGAAGGTTCTCAAATGGCGTCCGCGGACCGGGAGAAGAGCTGTCGGTAGGCCTCCAACAAGATGGAGCGACAATCTGGTGAGAATCGCGGGATTGTGGTGGATGCGGAATGCACAAGACCGGTCTGAGTGGAGAGCCTTGGGGGAGGCTTATGTCCAGCAGTGGACGTCTTTTGACTGACATGATGATGATGATAATGGCAGTCCTCTTGGTCTTATCGTCGTTGTTATAACAATTATAACTCATTCTTGGCTCGAGTTGCTGACTATAGTAATATGTTTAATGGTGTGCAAAAGCAAATGTGTGCCAGGGAAACTACACTAAACTCACTATGCAGTGTTTGATAGATGAGGCATCATATTTGATACGTGTACTATGGTACTCGTCCCTTTTGCTGTTGTGTATCTTTCAGCCATATTTGTGGAAACAGAAGTTGATATGTGATTTAGACTTTATTTGCCAAATACAGACTTCTTACCGTGAATGTTTTGGGAGAATTTTGGTGTTTAAAAAAAAATTGACAGAAACATTAGCAGACGCGGTCGATGCAGAAAGCACAAGACCGGTCTGAGTGGAGAGCCTTGGGGAGGCCTATGTCCAGCAGTGGATAAATTATTTTTAGGCCTTAATTATTTCATTTTATTTCGATGGAACAACAATGTATCAATTGGTTAACTAACACAGAAATTATGTAGGACCATTGTTACTAGCAAGTTATGGACTTTAAAATGTCTTGAAATAATCAAACAATAGTAATTATTATTATTATTTACACTCGAAGAGTTTTGCTGTCGACCTGAAGTCGGTTTTTTGGTTCATGATACGGGCTTATACCAAGTATCATGTTACCATTGGTATGTTGAAGTGTTGCTGTATTATTATTATTATTAAAACTTGTGTGGTTATTCGTTATACTTGGTACATTTCCCATTATTCGTTCATCGCCCTTTCCTTGTTTACCTCAAATGTAGCTCCACTGGTTTAACGTCCCATATTCGAGTCTAATATTATTGTCGTGGCGTGAAAAATTGTCGCATTTCCCCGCTCCGTTAAACTCCGTCAACGTTAACGCGACCTTACGACTCGTGTCACGTCACGCCCCTACGATGATAACGAGCCTTTGTCTCATTACGCTCTAAACGGTTACGAACGAAACGGCGTTTACAAAAAATACTGACAATCAAAACGTCGGCACGATTTTTTAAAAGCTTGTAACAGCCCTTTTTGTGTTTATGTACTCGTAAAAGCAATTTTAATGAACCGTGTGACTTTATGTAGGAATCAGGAAGGTTTGTAGAGTTTAGGTTAAGAAACCTTACTTCATGGTCACGTTCTACATCCTGGCAATAAAACTACAGAAATTAGAAGCAACGCTTAAACGACTTCACAGGGTAAAATTACGTTTTTTTTTTTATACAACGAGGAAGGCAAGCGAGCAAGTGGGTCACTTGATGGTAAGTGATCACCACTGCCCATAGACACCCGCAACTCCGGAGGGTTTGCAGATGCGTTGCCAACCTAGAGGGCTAAGATGAAATGCCTCTTGTGCCCGTAATTACACCGGCTGTCTTACTCTCCACACCGGAACACAACAGTGCAAGCACTGCTGCTTAGCGGCAGGATTACGTAATCAAATTGTGTTATTGCTTTTTATTATCACTTCAGAATTCGCGCTGATTTCAACTACCTAGTAGATTAAAGTACTGTTGTGCATTATGTACTAAGGGCGGTAGGTAAGGAATTACAAACGAGGCTCTACTAGACGGCCAAAGTCGAAGATTGAGGGCTTTCTGAGCCTTTGTGCAAGTGTGATGGAAAGATTTTTATTATTAAGAGAGAATCATTTGTAATTCGCAATCAAAAAAAAAATCAGGCCTTCAATATTTCCGGGAAGTTTTACAATCCCCTTAACAATAAGTCTTAATACGCGTAAAATCTACAATTTCAATCAATTGCTAAATAAAAGGACAAATTTACAAATAACTAACTCTAAGTTGTCTAAAATGGTAAGAACACTCTTGAAAATTTACAAATAACTAACTCTAAGTTGTCTAAAATGGAAAGAACACTCTTGAAAATGCAAGACTTTAAAACAATATACAATCGAATCACCATCTCGGAATTGGATGGCGTGGTTCGAGTTCTAAACCCTAATCATTCCTTTGAATTGCCGTGTTTTAAGAAAAAAAAGTGGCAATACTGGCAATGCTTGGTAGATTCAGGGGCAGCTGGCAACATTAGTTAATTAAAAGTTGAGAGTGCCACTGAACGGGCGGCTAAGTGAGAAGGGGCGCACTTAATGACGGTCACTTCTCAAGGCAACCTTCCGTGACTCCACGGGATTGTGGGAATGTTCTTCAGAACTTGTTGGGTATCAAATTATGAGGACTCGTATATGTTTCTCGCTCTCCGGTAATTGATTGAGTTAGAAAAATTATCGGAAATTTGTCGGAACTTGTTGTTGAAGGAAGTAATAACTGGTTAATCGCACTTACTGTCAAATGAGATTGGTTGCAATCGAAAAGTCTTTATTTATTTTATAGGCAGTCTACGATGAAATTTACATGAAAATTTAAAATATATGAAATAAAAAAACGCAGTAAAAACGCAAAAGTTGCGGCATGTTATTTTGTAAAGTAACTACAGATTCAATGTATAGTCAATGCCGCCTTTTCGTGTCTAATCAGATTTTCCAAGTAAAAGCATTTCCTTTTCCCTAATACGATAGCAATTGAATTAATGATTTTGCCACTTCATTACAATAAGGCTCGACGTAAAAACCATTCATCATCAGTCATTTGATTGTGCTCGTGTATAATTTTAACTTGAACGAAATGATGACAGCCGCATTATTAACAAACATTCCTAAAGTAGACTAAATTCAATACAATATCGATTATAAATGACAAATGGCCACATTCTCAGTTATCGTTATTATTCAGATAATTATTTTTTAAGTAAGAAAATTGACATTTTTTTTATAAGTGGGGGCAAACGAGTAGGCGGGTCACCTGATGTATAGCAATCGCCGCCGCCCCTGGACACCTGTGCCCTAAGCACGACTTGTCGAATCCTGCGTCACGTAAAATCGAATAGTAAACTATAACGAGTTTGTATGACGTTTGGAACAGCGCCCGCCCGTGAGCGTATTTGTAACTAAAATTTAGTATGAGATTTCTCGATCTCGATACGATAACCGTAACGTAACGCAGGATTCGTCAAGTCGTGCTTAGAGCACTGCAACACGAGGGGATTCACAGATGCGTTGCCAGCCCTTTAAGAAATAGGTAGGCTCGTGTTTTAAAGATTCCTAAGCTGTATCGCTCCGGGAATGTTGCTCATGTTGTTGAACCATGAGACTCAATTATGACCACGTACGTTTACGTGCGCTCTCAGAGGAAGGACTACGAATTAGTCCTCAACATGTCAGGCTAAACTCGACTTTTAAGCGTGAGTGATCCGTTTCAATATTTCCATAAGAATTATTTTTTACCTTACCTATGTAATTTGTCTAACTACTTTCATATACTTACCCTACACATACGTACCATTGGTGACTATTTTAGTTTGTAAATGTTAGCTCGTTTAGCCTGAGACAGGGTTTACTAGTAACCTTAGTTCAGGCACACGTGTTACGTAGATTTCAGCAAAACGCTGTGTTTTTGCCATCTTCTGTACTGCAAATGTTTTGAATAAATTATCTTACCATAACTTATACTCACATAATTTTCCGGTAGCTTGCCAGCCTTGATTCGCTTATTCCCGTCAACTTTACCTTTGCTTAAAAATTTAATCCCAGGACTTACACAGACTCGATCCGCCAAATGTCAATCGAAGCCCAGATTCTATTAACACGAGAGCTCGAGGCGCCCCAACTGATTGTTTTCCTAACATTCAATTTACTATGAAAGGCTAGGTTTTAAAAGCAATACACCTAGTTTTATTTTTTATTTTGAAATAAAAGAGGACGTTAGCTGGCTGAAAAAAAAACATCAGCGTTTAATTTTCCTGTGAATTTTCCGTAGCTTAGTTTTTAAAACAACCCACAGAAAAATACATCACTCAAAAAGTTATTTTGATGTGCCGATGCGTATTTCCTGTTTTTAGAAACTGTTTTTTTTTTCCGGATAAAGATTAAACTTTATTTCGGTTCAGTTTTACCGGATGCAATGGCGCGTTTTTGTAACTTTGCCATGCGTTAAATCATTCATAAATATCCGAATATTTTGTCATTTTGATGAAGTTGCGATTGAGTTAAATTGTCAATTCGAATAGTCTGAATAAAAACGATTGAACACAGATATGCCTTTTTTTTTGCCGCGGTGGATGCGGAAAGCACGAGACCGGTCTGAGTGGAGAGCCTTGGGGGAGGCCTATGTCCAGCAGTGGACGTCTTTCGGCTGACATGATGATGATGCCTTTTTTCGAACCAATTTCGAGGCACCTCTCAGAGGGTCGAGCACGACTTTACGAATGCTTACGATCGAGGAACCTCATACTAAATTTTAGTTCCAAATACGCACACGAGCGGGCGCTGTTTCAAACGTCATAAAAACTCGACAACGGTTACTATTCGATTTTACGTGACGCAGGCTTCGAAAAGTCGTGCTCGACCCTCCGGTGCCAGCATTTTGTTGCAGTTCACTAAGTAAGTCTATGAAGAATAAGGATTCATTATACATAATAGTTATTAAAATACAAAGTGGGTAGGCATCGTTATGGATACCAATAAGCTTTTACCATCAGCTTTACAATCTGAAAAGTTTACGGCTTCAGCAAAAAATCGATTATGCTTATTATTAATATGGCTCGAGACCTCTCATTCTGAGACGAAACATGTGCTCAGTAGTGGGACGTAAAAAAGGCTGGTGATTAATTTTGGTTTTGTATTACAGACGACGAAATTAAGTTTATGGCTTACTTGTCAATACAGTTAAGTAGCTCGTAGAATATTGAATGGTTGCTTTTCGATCCTTTGCTTAAGGACTCGTAAAGAGTTATAAAATGCGTCAGCGTAGTATAGTGTAGTGTAGTGGTGGTGGTGATAGTATAGTGTAGTGGTCTAGTGGTGGTGGTGATAGTATAGTGTAGTGGTCTAGTGGTGGTGGTGATAGTATAGTGTAGTGGTCTAGTGGTGGTGGTGATAGTATAGTGTAGTGGTCTAGTGGTGGTGGTGATAGTATAGTGTAGTGGTCTAGTGGTGGTGGTGATAGTATAGTGTAGTGGTCTAGTGGTGGTGGTGATAGTATAGTGTAGTGGTCTAGTGGTGGTGGTGATAGTATAGTGTAGTGGTCTAGTGGTGGTGGTGATAGTATAGTGTAGTGGTCTAGTGGTGGTGGTGATAGTTTTTTCTGTGTGACATGTAAGGTTTTATGCAGAAGTGACTTTAAAAAGAGCTGCATTGACCATTCTGGTGACGTCATGGTAACCGTCGGTAACGTCAGAGGGTCGAGCACGACTTTACGAATGCTGCGTCACGTAAAATCGAATACTAAACGTTGTCGAGTTTGTATGACGTTTCGAACAGCGCCTGCCCGTGAGCGTATTTGGAACTAAAATTTAGTATGAGGTTTCTCGTTCTCGATACGATAACCGTAACGTAACGTAGCATTCGTAAAGTCGTGCTCGACCCTCAGGGAGATGGTTAAGGACGAGGGGACATTCTCGGTGTGGCAGCGAAGCGAATCGGACGTGTACTTTTCTGTTAAAGTAACGAATATTGTAATAGTCATATTATTAATAGTTTGGTGCTTGATAAAATATACACTTATAAAGCTACGCCATGTTGGTTATTTCTGAGAGTTCTTACAGACATGTGTCCATTCGTGTAGCAATGGGGGCGGAGGTGTTGCATGGAAACATACATACCTAACAGTTGTTGCATGGACGAGGCTATTTTACACGTGTGGTCGCGAGTGAGCAAATAAATAGTTTTTAACCCCCGACAAAAAAGAGGGGTGTTATAAGTTTGACCCGTGTGTCTGTGTATCTGTGTATCTGTCTGTGGCATCGTAGCTCGCAAGCGGATGGACCGATTTCGATGCGGTTTTTTTGTTGGAAAGCTAGTTTAATCGAGATGGTTCTTAGCTAAGTTTCATTAAAATCGGTTAACCCGTTTTTGAAAAATTTAGCTTTGAAATGACAATGTCGGGGGTTTTTCAACTTTTCTAAGTTGGTTAGGTTAGGTTATGTTCATCCAAGAAGTTTTGAGGTACTATATTTTTATAAGTTAGATATTTTTCATCATCACTTTGGAGTAGGTACTTGACTTACCCACGCGCGGTATTCCGCCTTCGAGCCTGATAAGCATACAAATTGTGGACCGCCAGCAAATTAGATTGATGGCTGTCTTACGCCGTCAGCAACGACGTTGCATAATGTAGATAAATGCCAAGAGTGTTTGCTAGTAACGATCGCTTTACACTTCGTCTTTAGCATTAGGAAGAAGGTAAATAATCTTGGCATGTATTTTTATTGAAAAATGATTTTTTAAAATAAGTCACAGCAAATAACAATGAAATAACAATGAGATTCAATTATTTAGTATTGTCATGGATTTATACGTAATGGTAACTTATTTTTAAAAGCGTTTTTCAATAAAATAACATTCAAGATTGTATACCTTCTTTCTAATGCTAAAGAAAAACCGAAGTATAGTTACGGGTTAAAGGTATTAACTATCTAACGATTGATAAAAACAAGTGAACGCTAATAATATTCCAAATTCCTAAATAGTTCCTGCGTAATGTTATGTTTGTGTTCTATTGCGTAGTTGAAATTTTTCGGCGCATTTGTTTTGAGATAGGGGTCAATAACTGGTCAGTTTCTTTTGTTAAAAAGAACTCCTTTTTTGAAGTGGTCAAAAACATCGGTCCAACCATCATAGTACTTAGTTGTAATTGCCCAGAGAGTTTTTCGGCATTTAAACAATATTTCAAATTAAAAATTCAATTCAAATTAAAAAAAGCTGCGATAACCAGCCTAGTGGTTTGACCTATTATCACATATATCAAATATACCTTGTATTACGGTATTACTACCGCTATTACTACCGGTATTACTACCGCTATTACTACCGGTATTACTACCGCTATTACTACCGGTATTACTACCGCTATTACTACCGGTATTACTACCGCTATTACTACCGGTATTACTACCGCTATTACTACCGGTATTACTACCGCTATTACTACCGGTATTACTCTCCACAAAAATAAATCAACTAGCAGCTTAGGACGCTAAACACAATGAATCCCAAATTACTTATCGATTCACAATTTCAATTTAAAAAATCCCTCCAATAATTGTTTACTAATCCCGCCTGAGACATAATCCGGAGCGTTATTGAGGTTGTCAGTTTTCAGCTTGAATATTGATGGTTTAGAATTGATGGTTTTAGTGGAAATACCCTAGGAGTTAACCTTAAATTAAATTTAAAACTAGTTTATGTACGTAGTGAAGCCACCGCTTTTTTCCCATATTTTTGCTTCTAAACAAACCTTGTCCGGCAGCGTTCTTGTCAGACAACGAAAAAAACAGACGAACAGTCTAACCGTCGAACAGTCGTCACGTGATGAGCACATGATGACATGACGTTTTTTTTTTATCTACACTTAATATCGGGTCCATATTAGCTCACCGAAAATTTACTACCCGATTTTTTCTCTTACTACCGATTTGTATTCAGAATGATCACTCTTCCGAAAATTTTACTTCATAATTTTTTTCTTCATAAATTTGTAGTCCTACTGACGGAGTTCATAACAGTCGATGTGCAGAATTTTGTTATTTAAAAGGTCGCTACTGAAATATATTTTTATTCATACCGTTGTTTTTAATAATGTTTTTAATCATACTCATATTTTTTCGTAATATTGTTACGGTAATATTGTTACGGGTCCATATTGACTCACCGAAAATTGATTACCTATCCGATTTTTTCTCTTACTACCGATTTGTATTCAGAATGATCACTCTTCCGAAAGTTTTAATTTTTCATGTTCGTTTTGTGCGGGGGTCGCAGTTATAACCTAATCTATATTTCTGGTAGCAATTAGTTTTGTGCACAGGCAAGGGGTTCAAGGGCAAGTCGACGAAGCCGCGGGGCTTCTATTTCCGCTCTGGGGGGTCACAACGTAACTAACGAACCTACCCAAGTGGTTGTACGAGTCAGTGTAAGCAGTTTTTTTCAATGCGGGGGGCTTCGCCCCCCGAACCTACCTTGTGGGGAGCTCCACCCCGCCGTCCCCCCTTGCCGCCTCTTCTGCCTAAGTAAGTTTTGTGGAGCCCTAACCTAACCTATAGAGTTCTAGGACGACCATTTAAAAAAGAAACGATTATGGTGAGAAAATATATGAAAACAAATAGTAGTATAATAGATTTAATGTTTTCTAACATTATGAAGTTGAATGATTCGGAGTTGAGAGCGTTCGGAACAGATTAGTTATGATCAGTGATCATTATGATGAAAAATTGTATGACGAACATTTTCGGACTTCCAATAATCGGTATTGGAAAATTCGGTGAGCTTTGGCGCACCCCTTTATATCATTTAAGCCCTCTAATGCGTTCAGAAACCGTAGGCAATGACCAGCATTACGACAGTCAGTTTCCATTTTCAAAAACCAATACCGTTTAAAAATAGACCAAATTTTTTTTTTAGTCGATACTAAACGTCAGCTTGTTATGTTTATGTGTGATTTAAAAAAGAAACAGTTGAATTTATTGGTGACAAATTTGTCATGCCCTTGGCTTCTGAACTCAACTTACAGCACTTACAATTTATGTGTGTTGATAAAGTAATGTACGCAACTCTACATAATTTGACCTTAGACCACGAGTGTGGTTTTATAAAACACTCGTATTTTAAGGACCCTCATTATGTAACAGTGCACAATTAGTGGTTTATGCAACTGCTACATAATGAGGGTCAAAACACGAGTGTGCTTTTATGAAACGAGGCGAAGCTGAGTTTCATAATAGTATCACACGAGTGTTTTAAGGCCTAATTATGTGAAGTTGCATACATTACTTTATCTACACACATATTATAAGTACTCTAAGATGGGTTCAGAAGCCGAAGGCATATATCATACCCATACCTGTCACGAATTTGACTGTTTTTTTTTTAATCATAGACAAACATACCGAGCGGACGTTTCGTAAACTGTTTTTTTTTTATTGTAAATGATCACATTATTATTTATACATCTTCTTCTTCTTAAAGTGCCACTCCATTACTGGAGATTGGCCGTTAGCTCCGAAAATTTCCCCCTGTCTTGAGCCATCCGGAACAGTTGCTCCGCACTGCTGATCCCGGTCCACTCCCTAATATTCCTCAGCCATGATTTCTTCCGCCTTCCAGGACGCCGTTTCCCGTTTATACATGTCGGACTGAACTCGACTTATGTACGTGAGTGATCCGTTTTATTTCACTATGATTGTAAATTACTTTGTTTTTCAAATTTGAAACATCGAATTCTATATCGGAAAATCATTACGACATCGAATTCGATGTCGTAATGACTATTACTTTACTGCTGGGGTGGTGGTGGTGCTGGGGCTGGCGGTGAAGTCGCCGCCGTGCTGCAATGCGGGTCATTTTCTACGGTTTCTGAACGCATGATAGAGGACTTATGATATGTGTGTAGATAAACTACTATTGTATTGTACACTATGTAGTTAGCCCATTTCTGCACCGGGTTTGCGGTTCACAAAAGCGCCAAAAATTTAAGACTTGTTTTTGCTTTCGCATATGCAATAAAATAAGCAAAGCAATCGACAGCTTAATAAACGACTGACTAGAACTGACAATTGTATTCGGCTCGGTAATCGAAAATAAATCAGTTCGCAATGAGGAGAGCAGAGCCCGCACTCCGAATCCCGAATTCAAAGTTCGTGTTCGACCGTCCCTCTCACATTCGTGTTAATCTATGTAGGCGTGAGCCGGATCGGATACGAACTTCGAATTTCGGACTCCGAAGTAAGGGCTCAAAGCACACACGCTATCGGTGTACAGTAGATATTGTACATTTTACGGCGATGCCATATTGATTTAGCTCTGAAAGGGTTGGAATGTATTCCTAATGGTCGGGTGTAGGGTCTATACAGACATTTACCGCGGATACTGCCTTTTCTATCGGCGCTTCGAGTGCCTTAATAAAACAATAATAAACTCTGTTCGAAGCTAAACAACAGTTATATGATACTGTACTTCGAAGGCAAAAAAGGTAAGTAGGTGTTAGACATTTCACGTAGATGATGGTTATGAAGAATAATGTTAAATCATTTTAATGTAACTTTATGTAGAAGAATCGCAAACACATCGATTGTTCGTGAACTTTTCGATGGAATGTATGAACTTTTCAATAATATTATAAGCGAATGGACAGTTACAATGTGTTTCCGTTTTAACTATTCTCAAGTACAATGTTCGATTTTTGTCCTCGTTTTCGTTAAACGATTAAATAGGTGTTTTAGGCAAAAAATCACGCAGTTTTTTTTGCGAAGTTCAAGCGGTAGACAGCTATGACAGATTTCAGCCGAGACAAAGGGCAATTAAAAGGAAACGCGTTGGCTCCACGCTTTTTATATTGTTTACTAGTGCTTGTGTACCTGTCACTTCCAAGTCCCTTCTATTTCCAGATACCTTAAGTGAAGAAAACGAAGAACCAGAGCTTAATAATATAATGGAATTGAACATTGATTTAAGCTATCCCGTGAATAAAAATTAAATGAAGTGTTAATTATTTAATTACTGCGTTTTGTAAATTCTTAACAAAATTAGTGAAATGTGATTATCATTACAGACTTCTAATGCAATGAAAGAGCCAAATGTTTCATGTACCTAAGAAGCCCCATTCATATTAAGTAACGTGCACAAACCATGCATTTCCATAGCAAATTTTATATAGGGAAGTTTCGCAGTCAATTACGATCAAACTACGAATTATAAGTTTCCAATGAGTGGTTTATTTCGCAAATTACCTAGTGGCTCTTTTGTTTCTAACCACTTCTAAGCCGTAGTTCTACGTTTAATAGTTACATATCCACAGAAAGTTGCAAAATGTATACATCAACCTTCTTCCTTCGACAACAAAGTCTGAATAGGTACATTATTTTTTGTAACTCTCAAAAATGTAACGTACCTTTTACTTCGATTATACGTTTGCGATTCTCACTAACTGCGCGACGTTAATTTCCTTTGCTGTATAATTCAATTCTAAGGATGGGATCGCCAATGTATGCAAAGGACGTGTGAGAACCTGAATTAGATGACTATGCTAGTTAAACAAACATTAACCTTACACACATGTGGGTATTAATATGCTGCCATTCGCAAGATTGACGTACGAATCATTAGAATCAGCCCATGAATTTTGTCTTTAGAGTGCCACAAAGGAACACATATTATAAATGCCTAGACTGATAATAAACTCATTAACCTCCTTTGCGTAGTGATGGTATTGTAGAAGCCGCGACTATACGGCCAAGTGATATGAAAAACTGGATAAGTGCGAGTCGGATTCGCGCACGAGGATTCCGTATAAAGATTTCCCTGCTTTTCCCCAGTGTTTTAAGTTGTCCAGTATTAGCAAAGCCCCGTTCTTAAGAAAAATGTACCTACGCAGTGTGGGGTCATTTTATATTGGTCTCTGACATATACAGACAGACACAAATATTTTAGGTTTTGAGAATTTTTTGAGTGGTTGTGCTATAAGAGCTACCTTTATACCAAATTTCAAGTTTCTAGGACAACTGGTAGTACCCTTCAGGTTTTCACAGTGTGGCGATTTGTACGGAAACAACCTTTTTAATGACAGTAGGTATCTTTTGATTGCGTTGACTTAAAAGTTTGATTTTTTCACAACTTCAAGGGACTGCAGGCTTGAATGTTTCATATTAATTTCAGCCTGCTACCTCCACGCGTTCCAGAGAAAAGGGTCTTGACAGACGGACAGACAGACGGACAACAAAGTGATCATAATTATAAGGGTTCCGTTTTTTCCTTTTGAGATTCGGAATCCTAAAAAGCGATTTCGAGATCTCATAACGGACCAACGATATGGATACGGCATCGTAGCTTAAGAGCTGAATCGCTATCTGCTCGAAGGAGCAATAACGCTGCAGTGGATCCATATTTCTGTACTGGGATGCTCTTCAAAATTCAATTTATGAAGATAATTTTACTAGTACTTAGCTCTCAGAATTGTTATGGGTGGGTAGGTCTAGCTTTTTTTTTGTAATGGTAAATCACCGGTGCTCTGGCTGACAAAACAAAACTTGCAATCTTAAAAACAAGTATGTCTAAAATAATCAAGTTGTGCAATTTTGACAGAAATAAACTTGAACTTTGAATGTTCTGTACCTATAAAATATACTTACCTAAATAGTTAATTAATTATAGTAACATAATTAAACTCACGAAAGATGCTTAGGTACGTGTTGGTGATGATACTAAATTTTGTTAAGAAAAAGATAGCTAAGGGCTTAGTTTCATTGTCGCCTGAGCAGAAACAGACCTACTTTTGAAATTTATGCGAAGCCCTGTCAACCCTTTCGCTTTCTTGCGAGATTTAATCAAAGTGGAGAAGTTCGTCTTAAATTAGAATAAACGTAAGCGTTGGAACAACTTCTGATTTCCAAGGTTAATAAGAAACTCGAGAGAATTTATAGAGCACACGTCTTGCAAAAGGGTAATCCTACATTTTGAACTTAATTTATTTAAATGTGGGAGAACTCTTTGGAAAGTTCCACGCCGACGGGGTTTCTAGCACCACAAACAGAAATGAATGCTTTTTTAGCTGAAACTCCCGTGAGGCTCAATCATAAGAAATAAACTGATCAGTCACTTTTAATAAGTCGAGTTTAGCCCGACATGTTCGAACTGATATGTAGTCCTTCTTCTGAGAACGTCCGCCTTGGTGGCAGCTAAACAAACTCTACAAATTATCGATGGGATGACAGTACAATACAAATTCTTTCTTCAATTCTTTATTTAACAGTACAATGAGATGACCCCTTATATTAGAATTTTATAAACATTACTCCGTCTGTCATACAAGCCTGAATCCTAATCCTCACTTCCTAATCCTAACTAATATTATAAATGTGAAAGTAACTCTGTCTCTCTGTCTTTCTGTCTCTCTGTCTGTCTGTTTGTTACCTCTTCACGGGAAAACCGCTGCACCAATCTAGATGACATTTGGTAAAAATATAGTTTGAATATTGAGGAATACTCGTAACATAGGCTAATTTTTATTAGGGAAAATTGTATAGTTCCCGCGGGATAGCGTTAACCGAAATCTACGCGGACGAAGTAGCGGGCAACAGTTAGTATGCTTATAAAATGCTCGATGTATTTGATATGTTATAAGTCATAACAATAATTCAAAATCTTCAACGAAGAAGGGAACTACTGAACCGGGATTGGCCGGATTGACTTATAAGTCGCTCTTTCCCTGTTCCACGATTTGCTGTAGATATTTTTCATCTCCCTTTTTAAGCTTCTGAAATAGTCGCACATAAGTCGTAATATTTCTTATCGTCATGGGAGGTATTTTCGGAAAAAGGTAAGAGTATTGTGTATTATTAATGTGTAATTGGGTGTACGTGGTCACAAGTTTTCTCGACTAAGCACATGTTTTTTCTTTAAGCACCCTCGGCTTTTCTTTAATAAATGATGAAATTATTACATAATAACTGCTCATTTATTTCCCCTCGAAATTGTGAAATGACTAGCATATTTTTTAGTACATAAATGTTCTAATGCTGAGTGAAATTTATCTTATAATTCAATTTCTCTTACCCTTAGCAATCTAATCAAACTAAATCTCAAATTTTGTTGGGTTTGCTAAAAGGCTCCACCT
The DNA here is from genome assembly GCA_963691665.1 of Clepsis dumicolana. NCBI lineage: Eukaryota > Metazoa > Arthropoda > Insecta > Lepidoptera > Tortricidae > Clepsis > Clepsis dumicolana. The sequence continues at coordinate 3,826,714 of OY829518.1, forward strand.
TTGCAAATCTGACCTATCGCATCTTAATGTCGAATTGAATTTACCTAAATCATTCACAGAAAAAAGTTTAGACATCTATAATATTAAAAAGATCAGATCAGATCGTGCAGCAGTTGCAAATTTTTTAACAAGTTAAACAATACGAATGCGAAAGATTCAAATTACACAACCAATACTTTTATTATTATACACTTCTTTTGTTCATGATAAAGTCTTAAGAGTTAACCTTAGGTTAGGTTAGTTAGTCTTAGTCTTGCTGTTAGTTAGCTATTTTGATGTTAGGCATCAAAATAGCTAACTAACAGCATGAAACAACACCACAAATTAATCATTTACAGTAGGCATTTCTGAGTTTATGAAACTCCTCGAGTCATGTCCCGTTCAGTATTGAGGTCGTCGAGATACCCTAGTTATGAAAACTACCGCTTTAAATGAATAGCAATCGATAGTATGGAAATACCGAGGCCTGATGCATTTTTCATGAAACACCGTAGAAAATCGATCAATAGGGTTCAAGATTTAAAACGCTTAAGCTTCTGTGTACTTTATTCCATATATGAGGAATGGTGAATTGTTTAGTGCTGCGGCATTTATAAGGGATTAAAATTATGGATGTCATATGCGACACTTTGACCACCGTTTTTTACTGTATATCAATACAACAAAATAAGTTAAGGTCAATGTTATGTTAACAGTAGGTACGGTGCCTGGCTAATTTTTAGGCCGTTCAAGGAAAACATACCTAAGTATGGTGGCTCCACAAGTCATAAGGTCATAACCTTAGTGTCTACAGGAAATTCAACATTTACTTGTTACTCAATTTGTGTACGACTTATGCCCCAAAAAATGGTGATTATCCATCCAACGGGTATCCATTAAAATTTTAAAAATAAATAATCCAATGGATACTCGTACCTTACATTTGCAATTTATCCACATAAACATGTTATGAACTAGGAAACCTATAAAACCGCCACCCATATGCAGTACGTACAACACAAATACTCGACAGCTAGCTCATCTAGAGACCTACTTCGAAAATAGCTTACAATCCAGTTGAGATCGTTACGCGACACAGCAAGTTCTGAGTTTAGTCACGCAGGTTTTCCAGGCTATCGCTCACACAGCACTAATTCGCTGAAACGGAGCTAAAAACGAAAGTGAAAGTATTTTCCACTTGAGAGCGCTGGTATATGTTAGTCAATTTAATTATTATTTTCCTAAGAATACGAAGCTTGATCTATGCGTACATCGTTTTTCGATATACTCTGGAACTACCGAATTCCAAATCTAAAACTTCCTTTAATAATGAAAATGCAACACAAAAGTGATAAGTACTCGTAGTTACCTGTACAACCGTACTGTACATGCACACTCAGCCACATGGCCCAGGCGGAGATGACGAGACGATCTTAGAGTCAGAATCACAGGATTGGCCAGATACGGCTCAGGATAGGGAAACGTGGAAGTCGAGATGCCCAGCAGTGGGACACAACTATAGACTAACTACAAATGGAAATGCTGTGAAATGCAAAACTATCGCAGCCAAAAAGTAAGGTTTTATTTTTCTCTTCATTCCGTTGCTAATACATAAGTATAGTTTGCAATACCATGTACAGTAGGTATGCATAAATATAAATGAATACTACTGACAATAATAACTGGCACGAGATCCAAAAACAACATATCAAAAATAAAATAAAATATAACGGAACCCTCTAGCAAGGAGTTTGCAACAATCTATATTTAACTGTGCTAGTCCTGTTTGTAACGTTAAACATTAAGGTACATACTTATTTAAGCGAAATAACCACGAACCACCATCTTAAGCGCATTGCAACTGCAAAGCCGTGAACTAGATCCGTTGGGGTCTTGCATAGAGCCAAGACCTGCAACTTAGTTGGCGATCTGCATAATAATTGAGTCTATAAGTGATGAGCTTGAATAATCTGCCGAATGCCTGGGCTTTCGTGTGGTAATCTCTGTAAACTGGTTTAGCCACTATGCATTTACTTACCACTGGATGATTTGCGCTCTTGATGCTATTGGATTATGTTTAGAAATCCAATAAGAGTGGAATGCCATACCTGCGTTTCTATTCCCAGAACAGAACGCTACAGTGTAGCCATTTTAAAAGCTGATGGATGGACATTTACTAAGCAAGCATGCTCCATCTTAGACTACATCTGTTGCTTTCCGGCAAATGCGAGCCGATAATGTATTAAGCAGAAATAGAGAGGAATTATTTTTCCTTAGAGATCGTCTTAAACCTTCTTGTTTACTTTATTTTTGAAATGCTGTTTTTGTATTCTGCTTATCTGTATCACCTTAGTTCTGTCTTGTACTGCTAACCGTTAACATTCAACTCGTATTTCCCTGCAATATTCCCTAGTTTTTCTTTAATGGGCCGGCTGGCTTCATGCCCGCAGTTCCTTTGATATTGCAGGTGTTCTTTGTATGCGGCAGGCACTTCTATTTAATTGTCATTATACCTAACGCGTTCTCTTATTCTTTTCTTAATATAATTATTTATATTTTGTCTGGAATACAAAGACTACTTCATATTGTAATACCATATTCACCCTTTTGATTTCTTCAAACATAATTATCGCATGGAAGGAAAGCCACATTTCTGAACAACTTATAAATAGTCACTGGCAGGGCAGACAAAATATGGTCGGATCAAATCAGAACAATGCTGGACGCCAAACAGCACCACTCGTTACATCACGATGCCGAATAAGTGAAATAAATGGTGAAACACTGTCAGACACCACATTATTCGTCGACGGGGGAATCACGGCCCTCAGCAATGAGGAGCTCGACAGGAGGGAAAGGATTCACTCGTTACACACAAACCCAATCAATCAATCTATGGTGTGTGTGTCGTTCCCAATCCGCACTGGGCCCGCGTGCGAACTAAACTTAATAGTCTTGAGACGTGGGGACGTAAAAACGCTGGTGATCATGAGGGTAGCGACACAAACTCGTTTTGATATAAAATACCTGCGTCATAAGAATAAATAATAACATAATAACAGAGTAGAACGGAATCTCTTTTGACCGAGTCCAAAACGCCGCCATTTATATACCTACTTCCCCCTTCACGTCGTTATCACCCCTCTGCCTTCCAAGCGTGTTGCTAGGGTTGCTTATGATAAATATTACTTACACGTCTAAAGATAATATCGCTAAAATATAAGTTTTTCTTTACTTTGACATCATTCTAGTTTTACAAAATATGAGATTTATAAATAATTACGTACCTACATATTATAGACCAGGGGTTCCCAAACTGTGCGCCGCGGCGCCCTGGGGTGCCGTGAATAGTCTCAGAGGTGCCGTGATACATTTCTGTTTTCTCTTCTCTTAGGTACCGTATTGATGCCATTGCATCTACTGTATATACACACAGCTACAAACTTGGCACAGGGCGCCGGGACGAAATACAAAAATGAAAGATGCGCTGCAAAGTGAAAAAGTTTGGGAACCCCTGTTATAGACACTTCTAAATAAGAAGTTATTATAAGTGCCATACTAAATGAAGCCATTTAAGATAATTTAATTAAGTATTACTTACCTACAAATATAAAATAAAACGCATACAGGCTCACGTAAAACTATTACAACCACATTATAAACAACCAAACGCGCGTGCGGCGACGGCGGCCTTAACAGCATATTATATTACACTACTCTTTGCGTGACAGCCTGACTGAGTAGCTCGTTTAACGAGTGCCTACTCTAATATCGTGACCTCAAGCCCGTCCGGAACGGGAGTTTCCGTTCTAGTATGTTATTATTTATTCTTATGCCTGCGTCTAAGTTATTGTCTAACGCCAATGGCTCAGCAAGATCCTTCATAACATTGCCAATGACAAGTTTAATATCCGCTCTAATTGATACCAGAAAGTTTCCGAAATTGATGGATCAACAAATTAATTTGTGAAAAGCGACGTTATTGAAATTTCAAGTTGCGCTGATTGTTAAATAATTTAATACTCGTCGAGAAACATCAAACAAAAGCTGCAAACAATTCCCGCAGGGTTTAATTAAAATTGAGAGTTTCAGAACTATTTATCACTATTAAAAATGAACGAAGCGTTTGTCATGAATCGGGCGTCGCATCAAATATAGCGGATATTCCGCGATATAGAAAAGTTGAGTTCATTGTAACACTCTGATCCTATTAACCTAGTTATATTTTATAAACTTGTACTTTGTATCTGGACCTAGTATTTTCTTGTACAAACTGGATAGCTAGTGAGATTAAGGGATTCACATGATTCACGTGATCGATCCAAATGGATCAGAATGGAAAAGTTTCAAACTAAGTACCGACTTACGGTTTTTTTTTCTGGGAACCATGGCGTCGATTTTAGCAATAATAAAAACATTTGGATCATTTTTGAAAGCTCTCATACATAACCAGGAAGCAAGCTCCACCCCATCAAATTCGCTGGACATGAGATATCAATTTTAACAGTAGGTATTACATTTAGGTAAGACGTGGGTACGACAACTAATACTGTTCACCATTATTTACAGAGATTTGCGGGTTCGATTACCGCGCTTACGAGAGTTTTTTAATATACCTAGTTTTTACTAACTCTAAAAACATTCCGACGAATTGAGGACCTCCTCCTTTTTTCATTAAAAATAGACGACGTTTTTCTCAAGAACAAAATGTCTTATGTCATAGGTATAATTTGACACTTATATACACTCACACTTACACTTCGCTATTCAGCGAGGCGACGCTGCCAGCCTTTTGGGCACCATGCCACGGGGGCCTTATTTAGATTTAATTTAGTTTTAAGTTGTAGTTTATTTAGTTTAAGCTTAGATTTAATGTCATTGCAAATTGCTTTTATTATGTAAATAAAAAAAAAAATTTTGACACTTACTAGCAGTAATGCTCTAAAAATAGTATAGCTAAGTGGGGTTGAGGTTATTCGAATTCGATGTCGTAATGACTATTACTTTACTACTGGGGTGGTGGTGGTGTTGGAGCTGGCGGCGAAGTCGTCGCCGTGCTGCAATGCTGGTCATTTTCTACGGTTTCTGAACGCATTATAGAGGACTTATGATATGTGTGTAGATAAACTATCTAAAGTTTATTACCGAATGGGAATCTTATGAGCCAACGGCTTGTTGAAACCTCACATGTCCAATAAAGGTATATGTACATACATGCACCACCACCACCCCAGCAGTAAAGTAATAGTCATTGACATCGAATTCGATGTCATAATGACTTTTCGATATCGAATTCAATGTGTCAAATTTGAAAACTAACGTAATTTATAATCATAGTAAAATAAAACGGATCACTCACGTATGTAAGTCATTTTCGGCCCGACATGCATAAATGATAATGTGATTTTTTTTTTTACAATAAAAAAAAACAGTTTACGAAACGTCAGCTCGGTATGTTTGTCTATGATTAAAAAAAACAATCAAATTCGTGGCAGATATGGGTATGATATATGCCTTCGGCTTCTGAACCCATCTTAGAGTACTTATAATAAAATATGTATGTAATGTATGCAACTCCACATAATTAGGCCTTAAAACACTCGTATGATCCTATTCTTAGCTCAGCTTCGCCTCGTTTCATAAAAACACACTCGTGTTTTAAGGATCCTCATTATGTAGCAGTTGCATAAACTACTATGTCCTTATTCGCTTTTTATATGTCGTCCACCGGATGACTTCGAGTGGAGCTCAATTGATAAAGTAAGTAGGTATCTATACCTAATAGTTAGTTCACCAAGGTTTTTCTCCCGGTGAAAGAAAAAACTACTAAGACTTGAATCTATTAGTAAACTAGGTTCTAGATTAAGGCTTTTACCCAAAGATCACACATTGCTAAATAATTAGGTACTCAATTTTATAAGTATCAATGCTATGAAGACCACCGGGTACCCATGTGTTGTGGGTAGGTTGTCTACTCACATGAGATAATAAATCAGTTAGTCTACGTAACCTCGGTGTTTCATTTACTACATGGTGACAGCGGTGGGATCCGAACCCACGCCGTTTCGGACTGGTGCCTAAACCCGTGATCGGAAACCAGCACCAACAATAATAATAATTTAATAATTAATATAGCCCTCTCATTCTGAGAGGAGGCCTGTGCCCAGCAGTGGGACGTAAATAGGCTGATGATGATGATGAATTAATATGAATTGTAGCAACCGAATTGAAAACAAAACAAACAATTGGTAACTCCTCCGTCGTGGTAATTGAGTTATTCTGAAATTATCCACAAGTGTCATCTTGCAGATGTCTCGCAGACCACAACAAAGTTCGTTCCTTTCAAAGTAATGAAGTTAAAAGAAAAGCTACCTTTATTTCTGTATTGGTAAGTATTTTTTTAAATAAAGGTAAAGCTAAAGGGGATGTTTCAGAAAATATCGGGAAGTTTTCTTTGCGTTTGATCTTTGTAATTCCATTATAAGTGAATTACAATATCATTTTTTCTTTGTTGACTAGCAATTTTTAATTGCAATTGATTTCAGGGGTTCTTTATAGAGAGTATTTCCTCATTAGATAAGAGGTTTTTCCGGAGTATCTTGTTTGCAAAGGAAATGTAATTATGCATATGTTACAGCGGGATAAAAAGACTTGACCATTAAATGCATAAATTGAGCGTAACTTGGAGATTTGCTATGCACAAGAGTAATGCCAGTTGGTATGTCACATCAACTTAGTTTTATTAGTCTGTTCTTCCTAAAATCCACACCTTGTCACTGTTCTGCCCTTACTAACTACTTGAGGGTGTTAACTCTATCTAAATAATATACCGTTAGACATGTTATTAGTACAGATTTAATATTTTTTTTACGGAAAAAACAGTAAAAATATAAAAAAAATTAAAAAATGTACTTGTTTATAAAGATACTCCATTGAAATCATGGCAATAGCATTTCGTAAAACCACACTATAAATTCGTACAATTATCTGCGAAAGCCAACGTGCATGCTTCGCACACGACTGAATAAAATATAAATGGGCAGCGACAGTCAATATTGTGATTTGTAATTTAATTTTCCGCAAGTCGCAAACTACTACTTACTGTCAGAAGTACATTGGACATGGCCAGTTTTGTTTCCGGTTTATTAAATAACTTTTTAACTTCAAACCATTAGAGCAAATTGGAGATTACCATCTCTTCTTAATGTCGGCGCGAAGATAACTTTAATAATGGGCTCGTACCTAGGTACTTTATTTTTAATTCCTTTTATCTTTAGCTTCGACCGAACTTTAGCTTCGAGCCCATTTGAAAAAAAATCCTTCTTTCGTACCTGGCTAATGATACCAACTTGGTCTAACGAGGAAGTAATTGAATTACTTTGTGAAAGAAATAAAATAACACGTAACAACGGAACTACCTTAAGTGTGAGACTGAGAATTCACGTGCCTGGGGCTTGCATGTTTTTGTTTAAGTATATGGAACAGAGAAACAGACAGGAGCTCCAGCCAGTCGCCTGAACAGACATACAACCTGCAAATAGCTATTCAAGCTACAGGCTTGTGTATTCCCGCTTGTAAGATATAAAGACTATTTACCTGTAAGAAGAATGTTGATAGCATGGTGACAGGTATGTAGCGAACATTGACGTCGAAAAAGGTTAATCATGTGAACTGACTCCGTATAACCAATATTCGTCACAATTTCTGGCAAACAAAATTGTTGATTTTATGTCTATGACGCGTAGGTACTGTTCAATACATGCTTGAACATGAATGGTATCTTTATATCATTATTTTTAGAACTAGCAATATTGTGTTGCTTTCAGTTTATTGTTGCCTCCTGGCAACATCAGTAGAAAAAATTGTTCGCTCTTACAAATGTTTGCTCTGCTATGCGGGCACAAAATAATTAATTTCGTGCAATAAACAAGTTAAAAAATCTACTCTGTATCATTTATTGAACAGATACCATTATTTATAATGAACAATTTTGGACAAGGTGTTATTTCATCCAGTTAAAAAATACTTCGGAATTAACTCTAAAAAGTCTTTTTTGTAAAAAATACATTTTGTGTAAGTAATAGTTTTTTTGGCGACTGTAATTTTTGTTGACTAAACACTGGCATTGTTACCCAATTTACTTAATTTATAAAAAAAACAAGTCAATCTGAAAAGTGGAAAAATCTCCACTTAAACTGGTAGTGTCTTTTTGTGTGAATAAATATCTCTCTCTCTCGGTATCTCTTTGCAGACAAGGCTGCATGTGGAAATTTTCGCAGTAAAGAGTGATCGAGTGATCTTTCTCTGTACGTTGACCAACTGTAACACTGCACCCACACTACTATCACATGATCCCCAGTCGCACAGCTAAGCAGCTATTAACAAGTCTCCTATCACGAAACACTGCCTCAGAATTCTGGTTTCAATTAAAGTGGCCGTGACAACCTTAGTGACGGGGCAAAATCCAGTTAGCTCGAGCGACGAGATTACGACCTCCCGACCTAATAAAACCGATTATACCCAGATAAAGATTGCACAGTTTGGATATAGGACGTTTAAACTGAAAAGTACTTGAACCTAATTGCCATGACCATGGAACGTAGACGGTAATTTTCGAGTTCCAGCGCTCCGGAAAAGTCGAGTCTAACGAAGACAGCTGACGAGCGATTATCTGTTATCTATTAACTACAGTCGCGTAGAAATTGATTTGAACTTTTACAGTCAGATATTTCAGAGCAGGCGAGGTACTCAAAAATTACGTCGTTTGACAAGAAGAGTAGTTCAAAAGAGCTACTAAGTGCACTTGTATCTGCGCTAGCGTTTCTACTCTGATAGCTTCCAACTAGTTGTATTCTGATCGTGACGGCGACTCTTAAATCACTAATAGGTACGTTATAAAAAGAGTCGCTTGTCAACTGTTTCGAGTTTTTCAAGTGATTTGAGCTGGATTCTGTCATTCTCCTAAATCCCTTAGGGATATCTAGTTACAGTATCATTTTGCATGATTTGTTAGTTGAATTATAACTTTAACAAATCCGGAAAATTCTATTGAATATTAAACGGGCATCTCGACCGCAACTCTGCCAACATTCCGTAAATTGTAAATTACTTTGATTGACCAATCAATTTAAAGTTAACAAACTAATAATAACTCATTCATGGTACTAATTTCACTTTAGCTCCCGATCAACCCATTATTATTGAAGTTAAATTTGATGATACTGATTTGCTCTTCAAGAAGTTAGTTTTAACGATAGAACTTATAAAATATGGTATATCTAAGTTTCCCACGGCGTATTAAATTGTATATATGTTTTTTATATGTCATAAGTTTATTCAGAAAGGGGAACATAAATAATAATAATATACAAATACAATGAAACTAAAAACTAAGTAAAACTGTTATTTGCTTATAAAGGTAGCGTTTATGTAACACATGCTGTTTTAAAATTATGCATATATTTTAAAATGCCGACCCATGATTCATGCTAAACAATCACGAATTGCAAAGAAGCAACTTCCAAACCCCATGAATAATAATAATAATTGTGTACCTTTCCATAGACGTAAAGCCAATCAGCAAAGTTAGTTTATAACAAAAATATTACCGAACAGGTAGTCGAACTTTCACATTAAATATTCACAGAAGGGATAAAGATACGTCAAAAGCACGTAGATATTTCTAAATAGGCATTTCACACGCTCAGTCTTTGCCAATACAGATAAGTCACCACCGACAATGATTGATATAGGTAAAGGACGATTCAATTTGTACGTCGCTTCGAGGACACTGAATAGAGAGATGTGTCCGATCCAATTAATAGCTCATAAGGCTATATATCCTCAATATACGACGATATTAAGTAAACAGAATTAGGTAGACTTAGTTACACCTGTTTTTCATAAGAAGGGCATTCAACTGACAAAATACGCAACCCTAAAAAGAGGGGTTCAATGCACCAATCAAAGCGCCGAGCACGAATATTAGAATCCTACGTAACGCAATCGAGTAGGAACGTTACGTAACGCCATCGAGAAACTTCAAGCAAAATTTTTGTTCCAAATACGCTCACGGGCGGGCGCTGTTCCTAACGTCAATAAAGTTCTCGATAACTTATACTCGATTACGTTCCGCAGGATTCGAATATTCGTATTCGGGCCTCAGGTTATGTTCAAAAATGAAAGTTGTTCATGGTAGTAACTCCACCGCTTTCTCACCTTAGTATTGGCAGTAAGTACATAGGTAAATAGTGTGTCGTTTTAACTACTATTGAATAGAACATAACTCTATTTACTAAACTTCGCTGCTGCCGAGGCGCTCCCAATGGGAGGACGACGAATTACTCCAATGAAAATAATCGATTTATTTATTATTTTTGTTTTTATTTTTATGAAACATTCATAGAATGAAATTCAACATACAATGACAATGCAAACAAAAATCCGTTAAGCAGCTGGACTTGAACCAGCAACCTCGGTAATCCGTACCACGCTCCACCAATTACCGTTATATTAACGTTAACGTTAAGTATAGCTTAATTGGTGGAGCGTGGTACGGATTACCGAGGTACCACGCTCCACCAATTACCGTTATATTAACGTTAACGTTAAGTATAGCTTAATTGGTGGAGCGTGGTACGGATTACCGAGGTTGCTGGTTCAAGTCCAGCTGCTTAACGGATTTTTCTTTGCATTGTCATTGTATGTTGAATTACCCCAAAACAGATCAGAATAAGCGCGATTTGTTTTGTGAGTTATTCGTTTATTTCACTATGATTGAGTGTCATGGTAAAAGTAGGTACCTTAAAATAGGTTTGATTTAGATCAAACCTATTTTAGGCTACCTAATTTTTTCAAAAGCTCAATTCCGTTTCAGAAAATCTGTCTGATCCCAAAAACGACGTTGTCAACTCGTGTTTCGAATCAGCTTTTCATTTTTTTTTTCTTTTTTCTTGGCCTTGAAAACTCCGGACTCAGGTTATTAATTTGAAGTCTTAAATCATCAACTCGCCTCAAAATTAACTTTGCTATTAATGGAGACGGGAAGAAGCAATTTTAACAACGTGATGAGTTGAAGTTTTCTTTCTAAAGTGCCACCAACAAGTCTAATTTACGAAATTAATTTTCTGCTTCAAATGAAGTTTAAAAGAATTATTGTTCAACATCTTTTGTGATACTCGTACCTTGATATTTATTCTTAAGAATCATACGATAAAGTTTCTAGCACATACAAACAATTACCAATGAAGAAAAGATTAGAAGAAAACAATACACTCTTTTTTCTTTGGGCAGTCGTATAAAAAGAAGGTAGCTTCTTTCAGTTTTGTTTCGTTCATTCAGTTACGAAGCTTCAGATTGTAAATAATTTAGCAAGCGTAACTAGTATTTAAATAAGTGTGTTGATAAAATACCCAGCGGATCGCGTATCGTTATTTTCACGAATGAAAAGTATACATTTTCTCAAAAATCAAAAACAGTTTTTTATTTAGGACATAATATTTTTTGTATTTTTTTTTTCTAAACTGAGTCCATCAGGTGCAGAGGCATTCAAGTTATTGCGTGTTTTTATTTTCTTGTAGATAAGTGTTGGTGTTTTGATAAAATAGTTTTATTCGCAGGAACCGTCGTTAATTATTTTATCTACACACATGTCATAAGTCCTCTATAATGCGTTCAGAAACCGTAGAAAATTACCTGCATTGCAGCAGGACGACGACTTCTCGCCGACAGCGCCAGCCCCAGCACCTCCTCCACCACCAGCAGTAAAGTAATAGTCATTACGACATCGAATTCGATGTCGTAATGACTTTTCAATATCCAATTCGATGTTTAAAATTTGAAAACCAACATAATTTACAATCATAGTGAAATAAAACGGATCACTCACGTATATAAGTCGAGTTCAGTCCGACATGTATAAATAATAATGTGATTTTTTTTTTACAGTAAAAAAAAACAGTTTACGAAACGTCAGGTCGGTATGTTTGTCTATGATAAAAAAAAACAGTCAAATTCGTGACAGGTATGGGTGCGATATATGCCTTCGGCTTCTGAACCCATCTTAGAGTATTTATAATATGTGTGTAGATAAAGTAATGTATGCAACTCCACATAATTAGGCCTTAAAACACTCATTATGTAGCAGTTGCATAAACTACTATGATAAGCATGTAGGTAAATTATTAATTACGATGGACCACTAGGCAATATAATTCGTGGGATCGAGGCAAACGTTACGACTGGGTTCTGTAGAAGCATTGTGAATCTCCGCGTACTTGGTAACACGGCAACAGGATCCGTTCTCGTTAGTGCTCGACACAGGATCACACCATTAGTGTACAAATGGAAAACATAAGTAGCTATAAAGTTTGTACCCTCCTACACCTAGGCAAGTCGTTAAAACGTCTAACGACAACACGATAAAATTTAATAAATATACAAAACAGAGCGACATCGACATCATCTATTAGGCTAGGTTACCTACCTAGATAGTTACATAGATAGGTTACACACAACAGTAGTTAGACAGAAAGTTGGTTCTGATTGGAACCTAGAACTTCAGCTCTAGCTTCATAGTCAGATCTAGCCGCTACACTATTAATTCAGCCCATAGACAACATTACAGTGCCCTGTAAAACATTCGTCCCTTGTCACCAGTGTCTGTTGCCTATTGAGCTGAATTAATAGTGTAGCGGCTAGTTCTGACTATGAAGCTAGAGCTGAAGTTCAAGGTTCCAATCAGAACCAACTTTCTGTTTTACTACTGTTGTGTGTAACTTACCTATGTAACTACTATTGTGTGTGACCTATTTAGTCTCTCGAACACGTCAGATCCAAATGGCCACTTTTTTGCCGGCTCATCGGTTCACGGATGCAATGACCGGGGAACGCTCTCAGCGCGCAGTGAGCCGTGATGTCAGGTCGCACTGAGGCCTGAGTACGAATACTCGAATCCTGCGTCACGTAACGTTATCGTATCGAAATCGAGAAACTTCATGCTAAATTTTAGTATCAAATTCGCTCACGGGCGGGCGCTGTTCCAAACGTCATACAAATTTCTCGATAACGTTACTACTCAATTACGTTACGCAAGTTTCGAATATTCGTACTCGGGCTTCTGCTCATCAAAGATAATGTCATAGGAGGATTAAAATTTGAAGCGTACTGTAAAGGTTTCTCAAAAACATTTTTTTGCTTAATTATTATTTTCGGCTTTATTGTCTCAAAAACTTTCATGATGTTTATTTCATCCCCCCCCCCCCTCTCCCCCTTATCATCCGATTTGCTAGCGTTATTGTCCGGAACTTGAATGATTAACTTTTTCCAAGTAAAACAAACTTAATCTGCTTCGACGCTGAAAAAAAACAAGGGTCGACTGTGATACAATTTTGTCCCCTGTTTTTATAATTGAATAATTGACCTTCCACTTTAACGAATTTGGTTATGCGGCGGAAAATTGGATTTCTTTCTTTAAGTAATAACGAATAAAAATTGTTTTTACAAGAGTGAAGACAAGACTCGGCAAATTGACAAGCGGAACTGTGGCTTCAGGGAAAAAATATGTTTTTATTATTATTTTCATCATATTGAATTGGAGTACTTAAATCTTTCAAAATTAAATAGTAATTAGCTTTTGCTATTCACGTTCAATCAAACCCTAAACATATTCAGAGCGGCAAATTAATTGACTGAGCGAGCACAGAGTCTCCGTTTTAGCTTGTGGGCAAAAATTATTTCGTATATCCGAATGTCTGTCTGTCCTTGTGTCCGTCTGTTCTCTTCTATAGGTCGCATTTCTCAACCGATTCTCGTAAAACATTGTGAGCAGGTTCGATATAAGTATAATAGACTTTAAGTATATTCGTTTTTAGGAAATTTTAAGTTCCAAAATGAACTCGCGAGTTTACAGGTCACAGAGGGTCGAGCATGACTTTACGAATGCTGCGTAACGTTACGGTTATCGTATCGAGATCGAGAAATCTCATAATAAATTTTAGTTCCAAATACGCTCACGGGCGGGTGCTGTTCCAAACGTCATACAAACTCGACAACGTTTACTATTCGAGTTTACGTGACGCAGGTTTCGAAAAGTCGTGCTCAACCCCTCAGAGCAACTGGCCTACAGCGGTGGCAAACCAATGGCACGGCTGCCACGAAGGCCCGAGTACGAATATTCGAATCCTGCGTAACGTAACGTTATCGTATCGAAATCGAGAAACTTTATACAAAATTTTAGTTCCTAAAGTCTTACAATTTTCTCGATAACGTTACTACTCGATTACGTTACGCAGGATTCGAATATTCGTACTCGGGCCTCAAGTGGCAAGTGACAAAATAATGCGGGTACGCCGAGAATTGCGTACTTAACTTGATTGATAGCTTTATTTGACATAAAAAAAGCTTCACCACTAAAATATTTATTCTTATGACTTTGTGGCTGTGCTTGAAATATTGCAAGTCAATCTTGACTCACTTTCAGTGATTCAGTGGTCGGATTTAAAATTTTGTACATGTTATTTGGGATTAACTAAAAAATAGGCACTGGTTTTCCATCAAACAAAATTATAATGAAAAGTTATACCACAGATAACAAATAAGAAAAAATATAAAAAGAATACGTATCAAAAAGGTTGTCCAATCTTGCACACATGTATTACTACTTTAACAGCTACTATGACACTATCAGCCAAAAACCTCGTGTTGAAAACTATTTTTTTAGCTAAAATCGTCATATTTTGATGTCACAATAAAATTGATTTGGCACTGCCCACTGTACAATCACCGAGAGAATCTCACCATTATCTTTGCGTAAGTAAACCGGCCCTCGCCCGCCCCTCTCGCCCGTGGCGACAACTAATGACCGACTTGTTACTATATTACTATATACCATTTTAGCAAAAGGTTATCTAGTTCTATTCAAATATATCCAGAAAACTACATGTCTACGAAAGTCAGAATAAAATTATAATTTAAATCGTCTCAACAGCTTGCCGATTTCGAACGTAGAGTATTATCGGCTTGCCTTTATTTAACAATTTTAATCAGACCCGAGATAAGCCCAATATTTTCTGAGTTGAAATCAATTAATTACCTACGGTTCCGCGACCACCAGACTGCTACTTTGTACGACGATCATGTATTATCTCATCCAGAGTCCACCCTCAAACTACTCCCGGATAAAACGATCAAAACACGCAAATACACATCATACAGACTAAACTAATCGATGTCAAAGTCGAAGTGAATCTCTCACTCTAACCTATAACCACAGTGTAAAGAGCTTATAGTGCTATAACTGTGTTCCTGTGTCCAGGCCCCTATTTCTTCAACGTTCCAACTGTCACTTTGCAATGACAATTCGATCTACATTTCTTTGTCAATATGAAGCGCGCTAAAACAAAAGCTAAAAAAAAAGGTCAGCAATTGACACCGAATTGTCATTGTAAACTGACTTTGTAAAGTTGGTGAATTAGGGGCCTGCAGTTTCGCTTCGTTTCGCGGCGGCGATGTACTACGAGCAATAACCGCAACTACATTAAAACATTTTGCAAGTACGGTCGATGAAATAAATTCCTGACCCACAATGGAACCTTTTCGCAGTAAACGTCATAGTGACATCGCATAGCTTGACAAGGAAAATCGTTATGACGTTTACTATGAAAATGTTCTATGGTGGGTCAGGAATTAATTTCTTCGACTGTACAACCGTTCGTCGCTTTTTGTCGAAACAGTTTTGATCTATAATACGAGGGCTGTTTGATAAGTACCCGTTTTCTAAATATATTAATATCACTGGCCGCAAATAAGTATACCACCTTTTTAAGGCATTTTTCAGAGGCGGGGAAATTAAAAAAAAAAGGCATTCTTTTGTTTTTTTTTTCTCATTTGACAACGATTCAGTGAAGGCGAGAACTTAAAATTGACGCCGTGTTGAAGGACAAACGACCCCATTTAAAAAAGAAAAAAGTACTGTTTCATCACGACAACGCCCCGGCTCATTCGTCCAGAGTTGTGACGGTTAAATTAGCACAGTTACGCTACGAACTATTGTCTCACCCCCCGTATTCTCCAGATTTGGCCCCATGCGATTTCTTTTTGTTTCCCAACCTAAAAAAATGGCTCGGTGGCAAGCGATTTGGATCAAATGACGAAGTCATTGCCGCCACAGTGGTCTATTTTAATGACTTCCCAAAATCATACTTTTTGGATGGTTTATTGAAGCTTGTGTATAGGTGGAACAAATGTATAGAATTAAAAGGTGACTACGTAGAAAAATAAATGCATATATACAAAAAAAATGGTTTTTTTTTTCATAAACGGGTACTTATCAAACAGCCCTCGTAGTCGATACTAATCTATCGTCGTGATTTTAAATCCAAACTGCCCACATAATTTTTGTCATATTTTTGCAATATCCAACCGGTTTTTATGTCAGAACCTCCAAATATTTTACCCTAAATGTCCTTAATCAAAACTTTTCTGCGAGATATCCGTACTATAGGTATATTTTATCTAAGGTACACAGCCAACAATCACATGATTCAATCGTAAACATATCACCATTATAATCCATCGGCAGAATATTTATCCAATATAAAAGTTTCATCTAAAGTTACCCATTGCGAAGCCAACTTCTAAACGGTGAGCCGCGATCGCGCCTTAACTTGCTGATACTAGTGATGTGTCGGATCTTAATAATCTATATCCGATAATACGGATACGTATCCGGATCTTAACAATCTTACTTGTATTAGGTACTAAGCAGAAGTATCTTTTGTTATGTTATAAAAAAGCTTTATTGACAGACAACTTGGGTCCATACGTGTTAGTAATAAAACAGTAAAAACTCAAACTTCCATGTTAGCATGAAGCACGTTAATTTATAAAAAGAAAATTTTACGACTACAGAACATTAATTCATAAAAAGTTATGATCATCTCGTCACGTATTAATGTAACTTTAAGTTAGATACTTAAGACGCCCACCCTATTTTTACCTCATTACTGTGAACTCTGTTATTTAATCAATGAATGCTTTTACAATGATGATCAGAGTCTTCTTTATGTCTCTAACGGACTTTAATGTCTGTCTCGACGCTTCTCAATCGCTATAGTGACACGAAAAACACTGTTTTATGTTTAATCAAAGCTACTGAAACGATTGTGATACAATTTATATGGGGCCATATTCATAATTATTGGCGGAGTAATCGCGTAATAAACATCCAAAAAAACATAGAGTCAAATTGAAAACCTCCTCCTCTGTTGAAGTCGGTTCAAACAGGGTGGGCAGTTAATTTAGCCGGTGAGTAAGTATATATCATGAAAAAACACTTTCAAAATATCCATCAAAAGATGCGAAAAGAAATAACGAAAGAGTAACGAATTCATACAGATACGGATACGGTACCGCGGCACATCACTTACTGAAACTCGATACACATAACAAACAAAAGTAATCTAGCGAGCAAAGTTGAATGACCGCAAGCCACGGCTTGTTCGTGAAATGTGAAGTTTGAACAAGTGAATGAGATACAAAACTTTCTGACCGATAAGGTTGACGCAGAAACATTTACACACTGATGTGACTTGGGGTGGTTAAAGTCGGGCGTTTTCGATATAAGCTTTGTTTAATTTTCTGTATAACTTAAGCATAATTTCATCATGACATGTGACGGCGACAGTTTCTTTAATCAATAGGGAATGTTTATACTCTTACACTATGCGGAAAATACTCAAATTTCTGTGAACTACGAAGTTTCAGTTAACTATTGGACGTAGATAAGTCTGTGTAGGTAAGCAGGTAAACTGAACCCAAAATGAAAATAATGTTACAAAAGACATAAAAAATTAGGAGGAAAAAATCGATTTTTCTCTGAATATTAATTCCTAACAAATCTAATCTACTGAAATCAACTTTTTCGTAATGAATGTTATTTACAAAATGCTTGCTCACTCCGTTTTAATATTGCTACCTTTACTTTCAAGATGTATATTCCATTACGAATGTACGAACATTTACGTTTACCAAAATCCATACCCGTATTTATGCCCACAGGGAGAAGCATTATTACTCAGGCATATTGTATTGCAATGGAATGTACGCCGAGGGAATAGTTTTTGATCAACGCACAAAAGCGAAAATAAAATTTTTACCAGTCCCAGCTCCAAAGCCGATTTCAGTCTGATCCACGCAATGTCCCTAATATACTTTTATCTTTTGTTTCAGATTAACGTACACTCGAAAAAATGAACAAGCCTCGCAAATGGGAGTTCTTAGAAAAGATCTCGAGCCGAGGGTAATTTTAGTCGTTACGAACCGACGCGATACTTTTTGACGACAAAATTGCAAATATTTTCTCATTATAACGAACCTTTTTTGTTTTTATTACAGAAAAATGGCGTACAAAAGGATAAATCATCAAGAGCTCACGGTTGCGTCTCAAACGAAGAATTATTTGCGGCATCTGCTAGTTAAGTTCTCTGACATGAAAACGATTTCACGGTTCGCTGTTCTCGTGAATAGTGCGACGTGAAGTGTGGGCTTGCGCTGGCGATGTAGCGAGCGGCACCATGGGGCAGTCGGCGACGCACGTGCGCAGCAACTTCACCGCCAACACCTCGCTCATCGATGCGGACGATGTCTGCGCGGTCGCGGACGATCCCAAGTACCCGAGCAGCATCGGCATCACCCTCGCGGTCCCCGAATGGGAAGCCATCTGCACAGCCATTGTGCTCACTCTCATTATCATCTCAACGATAGTCGGAAACATATTGGTAATCCTGAGCGTATTCACCTACAAACCTCTCCGAATCGTCCAAAACTTCTTCATCGTGTCTCTAGCGGTAGCAGATTTGACAGTCGCCATTCTAGTCCTGCCTTTGAACGTAGCTTACTCCATACTAGGGCAATGGGTGTTCGGTATATACGTGTGCAAAATGTGGTTGACTTGCGATATAATGTGCTGTACTTCGTCCATTTTGAATCTGTGCGCGATCGCTCTCGACCGATACTGGGCTATCACAGACCCTATTAACTATGCACAAAAGAGGACACTCGAGAGAGTCCTCCTTATGATCGGCATAGTGTGGGCGTTGTCGCTCATTATTAGCTCCCCGCCGCTTCTGGGGTGGAACGACTGGCCCGATACGTTTATGCCCGACACGCCCTGTCGCTTGACGTCTCAACCGGGCTTTGTAATATTTTCCGCCTCCGGCTCTTTTTACATACCTCTAGTTATTATGACAGTAGTATATTTCGAAATCTACTTGGCAACCAAAAAAAGACTGAGGGACCGAGCTAAAGCCACTAAAATAAGCACAATTTCTAGTGGTCGCAACAAATGCACCCCTCGCGATAGCGATCACAACGATCAAGATTCAGTCAGTTCCGAGGCGAACCACAACGAACATCCGGGCGTCACGCGCCTAATGTCTGACAGCGAAAAAAAGAAAGCCCCGAAGAAGACCAGCTCAAAAAAGAAACCGAAGCGACGGTATTGGGGTAAAGATGAAAAGCCTCAAAACAAGTTGATGATTCCTATCTTATCGAATGAAAACTCGGTTACTGATATTGCCGACAATGAAAACAGGAATACATCTTCGGAGAGTAACTCTAAAGAAACACATGAAGACGAGGTGGTGGTTGTGGAGCCGGTGACGAAAAAACCACCGCCGAAGCCTCGGTTGAATCAGCAGAACACTGTGTATCAGTTCATCGAAGAGAAGCAGCGCATCTCGCTAACTAGAGAGCGTCGCGCGGCGCGCACTCTGGGTATAATTATGGGCGTATTTGTCGTTTGCTGGCTGCCCTTCTTTGTCATCTACTTGGTCATACCCTTTTGCGGTAGCTGCTGTTTGTCCAACAAATTTATCAACTTCATTACTTGGCTCGGGTACGTTAACTCGGCCCTAAACCCCTTAATATACACCATATTTAATATGGACTTCAGAAGGGCTTTTAAAAAATTACTCTGTATAAAACAGTAGCTATTACATTCGGTGCCAAAGACTGTTCGCATAATTTTGTTGTAGGTGTATAAAGCTTATGATTTTTGAAGCCGCTGATTTGCTCAAATTAATTAGTTCTCTCACTCATTAGGTACAATAATATTAGAATATTAATAGTAATTTGAATTCATAAAATAGAACTCATGTACATGTAAATAAGGTGATTGTTTGTGTGGAATTTGAAAGTTTCGTGTACAGTTATGGTAACAGTTAATTATTATTATTATAGCGTAAATTATTAATATACTTACAGTATGTCGCTCTGAATTATTATAATTTATTGAATCAGGCGTTACTTTGCGGAGGTCCATATTTATTTGGTCGCGGGTGAGCAAAGTAATTGTTTTTTAGTTCTGAATTATTATATTAGGGTGTACATGGATACCCACATACAGGTTTTAACGTGCATGGCACGGTAGTCGCTGTAAGAAACGACTTCAATGTAAATACTTCGTGGTAAATTAAATATCGAATTTAAATTTAACGAATCTTTACATACTACTGTCAACGAATTACGTTCATAAATAATATTTAAATTGTAAATACGTATCTGGAATGTTGACTTTAATCAATTTAAATCAATTGTTTGTAATTCAGAATATTATATAATTGTTATTTGAGTTGATTTTCTCAGTATTATTATTGTAGGTACAGCTATTGAAGATGTTTCGATGGGTTTGTAGGCGTTTGTTGTTTTAAAATTCATATCCCTTTAAAATAATTTGAGCCCGTATTTTGAAAGGGATATTAACGAAGATTTTTATTGTTTGAAACTTTAATAAAGTACTAATTGAAGGTTGGAGTTTAATTGCTTCCACTTTAAACGGCATGTCAAAGTTTAATTTGGACTTTTTCCTCTTCTCTTTGGCCCGGCCTCTAGCTATCTCGCTCGGCACTTTTTCATCATTTTGAGGCCATTATCCAGGTAGCACCTGCTTGTGATCACTTCATAACACACTCATAACACTTTGTCACTGTAACAGCTATATAAAACACTTGAGTATACCTCATAGGTCATATTAATCATTCTCGAATCTGAGCTAACCATTAAATGAACAAAAACGGCCGTAAACACATTTTTATTGGCTGAAATGAATTATAATGTTTTATCGCGTGACTTGCTTGTATAATTTATAGTAGAAATGGACACGAATAGGCTTAGTGACATGAGAGTTTGTAATCTTACCGATTCTCATCAGCCCTTTTCCGTCATAATGCTGGGCACAGGCTTCCCCTCAGAATGAGAGGTTGAGAAGATTTGGGCTATAGTTCCCACGCGGGCCCAGTTCGGATTACGAACTTCACACACACCATTGAAGTGCTTCACATGAGTGTGCAGGTTTCCTCAAGGTATTTTCCTCTCTTACCGATGCTACAAACAAAATAATAATAATTATGATCCTTACTTTTGTGACTTACTTATTGAACAAAATCCTATTTTGGCCACAGTCTACAGCCTAATTGCCTTAGTCTTACACGAAGATTATTTTGTGCACTAAAACATAAAAAGTAATTTTATGCAACCAAAGTAGGTACATAAAGCATAAACATGAAGTTTAAGACATGACAAATAAAAACCATTTTCCGTCTGAAAAAACATAAAAGCTCTACCTACCTTTACTTAGGTAGAGTCGCAACTGCGTATCCAGCTCAACGGGTAAGGTATTTTCTGGAAGTTTCCGCACGGCAGCACATTACACTTGCTATACGCACGATCGACCCTTGAACGATGTCGAAATATGGAAGGTAAGTCTCTGTATCAGGGAAATCACCTACTGTGGCGTCTTGGAAAACGAAGTGAGTATATGGGAGACACATTTTTGTATTTGGTTTCGACATACCTACTATGTTACCTTTACAATCAAGGAAACCAGCAACGCAGGCTTCGTCATTACTAAGCCGTTCAAAGGCTTTTTAACCCACGACGCAAAAAGGATGTTATAAGTTTGACCGCTATGTGTGTCTGTATGGTTGTGTGTCTGCTGTGGCACCGTAGCTCTTAAACGGTTGAAACGATTTGAATGCGGGTTTTTCTGGGAAGGGATAGACGCACAAGACTATAGCGGGATACAAGGAAGAGTGTATGTACCTCGCGTGCCGAAAGAAAGGCTGAGAAACTCATAACGCGTTCCAACTTCCGACCGCTTCCCTAAAACCAATAGTAGTTTATGCAACTGCTGCATAATGAGTGTTTTAAAGCCTAATTATGTGGAATTGCATACATTACTTTATCTACACACATATTATAAGTACTCTAAGATGGGTTCAGAAGCCGAAGGTATATATCATACCCATACCTGTCACGAATTTGACTGTTTTTTTTTTAATCATAGACAAACATACTGAGCTGACGTTTCGTGAACTGTTTTTTTTTTTGGTAAAAAAATAAAAAATATCACATTATTAATTTTACATGTCGGACTGAACTCGACTTATATACGTGAGTGATCCATTTTATTTCACTGTGATTGTAAATTACGTTGGTTTTCAAATTTGAAACATCGAATTCGATATCGAAGTCATTACGACATAATGACTATTACTTTACTGCTGGTGGTGGAGGAGGTGCTGGGGCTGGCGCTGTCGGCGAGAAGGCGTCGTCGTGCTGCAATGCTGGTTATTTTCTACGGTTTCTGAACGCATTATAGAGGACTTATGATATGTGTGTAGATAAAATACCTTGTTGTACAACAATTAACAACTGTTCAAACAAGAGAAAAAAGTTGAAACACCGCTTGTATTATGGTTGTATTATGCGGTTAACGCTACGTTAAGCGCGATGCGTTTGACGCACAACAGTTTTACATCTAATCTAATTACCAAACATTACTTTACGCGGTGAACGCACCATTGAACAAACAAGGCAAAAGTTGATCGCATGCGTTGAACGCTGCGTTTTCCGCACAAAAAACCGCGCGCTTTAATCGAAATATTTCCTTACTTAAATTACATTCGTGACGTCAAAATACCTACGCAAAATGTTACACGCTCGGTCCCCATACACATTCATGAATTCTGTCCTTTATCCGAATATAGTACTGTGGGTGGACAAGACCAGTACCTGTCAGGTGACGCTCTTCAAAAACGTAGCTGGCATCGGTCGATTTTTATGAAACGTGTGTAGCGTACTTCGCCGTGGTTCCGCCCTTATCATAGACATTAAGCATTTAACCGTTACGCACACGCTATAATATAATATTAGGTGAGAAAGGGCTTTATTTCAAGACAAAACCTAGCAACACCCACTGGCGGTAGTTGTGTACACATAGACATCCTCAACCGTTGAACTGCAATTTCGCGGACGTCGATTGTCTTGAAGGTGCACTAAGATGTTTTTTTTTAGAAATCACCACTAATAGGAAACTGGGCGAATTCTTATTATATCACGGGAGCGAAGCTGCGGGCATGGACTAGTTTTTGAATGCTTTCGATGTGAGTTCAGCCTAATATCAGTATCATCAACATATCAGCCGAAAGACGTCCACTGCTGGACATAGGCCTCCCCCAAGGCTCTCCACTCAGACCGATCTTGTGCTTTTCGCATCCACCACGGTCCCGCGATCTTTACAAGGTCGTCGCTCCATCTTATTGGAGGCCTACCGACAGCTCGTCTTCCGGTCCGTGGAAGCCATTCGAGAACCTTCTGACCCCATCGGTCATTCTGCGAGCAATGTGGACTGCACTGCCACTTAAGCTTCGCAATTCTTCGGGCTATATCGGAGCCTAATATACCGGTATTATAACAGTAGATGTTGCACGAAGGCCGTTAGCTCGTGACGCAACGGTGACACGACACAATTCCGTCAAACGTCCTGACGCTGCCTATGGATTCTTCCAAATTGCCCATAACTCATGACTATTACATTTTATAGCCGACATAAATACCTGACAGGTAAATCTTTCTGGAAATTTCAACATGCTTTATGTAAGCCAGCTATTACTAGTAAGAACATGGAACTATATTGGGGTAAAGAAAGAAGATGCATGCTGCAGTCCTGGCAAGTGTACTGTCCCCCCCCTTCCTTTCAACTACTCCCTAACTAACTACCCCTACCCCCCCTCAAGACCTACCTCTACCCCTAACGCCTTATCCCTACCTACCTCAACGGAGATCTATCTGCCCTACTAAAGACCTATTTACTTAATATTAATTAATGGGATTCATCCTATTAAAGTACACTATAATTTCCTATGTAAGTTAATTTACCTTGTTTAAGTCATAAAATTGGCCAGGTGATCGCTAGTGGTTTAAAATTAAGAACCTACGTTATAACCGTAAACGTAACCCTTTAGTACTTTCAGTATAATGGGAAATAGTGTAAATTATCACATAGCTTAATAAAATAGTTAATGAAGAAAATAAGTTCATGTTCATGATAATTGTCAGTCAATAGTCTGTGAAATGTTAAATTTGCAAATGGAATTTTATTACGCAGCTAAAGTTCGGAGGCCCACTCCCCGCCTCCGAAAGTGGCCTAACGACACTGTACAGGGGCTCAGCTTCCTCTGCGATGGCTCTGAAGGAGCATACTACATATTCCTTTTCGTGTAGTAAAACACTTCATCATATTATAACATTCAAAGGGGCGTCAGTTTATAGTCTGGAGATATTCCTGGACAAAACCTGTGATCTCAATACTCCTGCAGTAGCAAATTAGAATTCAGTAGTGACATAGACTTCAATGATCAATTAGGTACATTGACCAATAAATAGCTATCGGAACACCTGGTACCGAAAAACGTTGAACTTGCGTCTGCCTTTGTTCTAGTCAAAATGACTGTTCAAGGTTATTTTTATAAAAGATAATTATCATTAAGGTTTCTACCTTTAAGATAATATAGATAATAGATAGCCACTACAGGACTAAAGGAATCCAAAGTCTGTTACCAGGAATGTCAACAGCCTTCACCAGGAGATTCTACTTTCAGCAAATAAATATTGTTTTGTTGTGAGTTGTTGAATCATTTTATCTCACATATTTGCTTCTACTAGCGTTTGTAAGATGGGACATTGAATGAAAGTGTAAACGCCGAAATCTCTCATTCGTCCGGAGGTAAGTATGTTTGTCAGTAAGTAAGTATATCAAATAAGTCAAAAGTCATTTAAGTCAATTAGTTTAAACACCTCCACCATAAGCATCTTAAAGTAGCAATATTACTAAGCCGTGCCTATTCTATCCTGACATCTAAACTAACCAACTATTGTAAACGAAACTTGCAAACTAGGAATCCGTATTCCACATTTAAATTACTCGCGGGTTCTCTCTCGAAGTGCAGTGACAGAGCCTATTTTAATACTAAATCTACGTTGGGCGGATAAACCCGACTACCTACTCCCTAAAACCCGTGTGCTCACTAGATATGTCACAGAGGATGGGGAAAGACATATACTAGTGTGACGAATACGAATGTGAATATATAAATGTATAGATAAAGAGGTCTAAATGATGATTAATTTAGAACGCCGGAATGGCACCCCAAATTCTTCACCACCCAGGGAGAATTTTAGGTCTGTCGCTTGAAGTAAAATACAAGACCACGCCTCACTCCATCAGCGTACTCTACGTTAAGAGCGTTCCCAGGGAGAGCGAACCTGTCAGTTAACACCGCAAAGGTGACTCGGCTCTCTCTTCCCAGAAAACGGTTACACTAACCGAAATTCGTCCAGGTTCTCAATTACCCCTTAATTACTACAATTTTACCATTTAAATAATTATAAAATAAGCACAGAAGAATTTAGTATTATTACATTTTCTGTGTCGCGTTTGAACAATCACCTAATAAGAAACTTCAATAACTATATGTGTTATTATTCATAGTTTACTTCATTTAAGTATAAATTTCGATCACAAGATCTTTACCCGTCACGCGTCCAAGAGACTACATTAGTCCCTAACTTTTTCGGGCGGGAAATGTCCTAAGGGACTACATTAGTCTCTAAGCTTATCATTGTCTGTGGCATTTTTTCTACGTCGGTTCTTGTGATTGGTTGACTTAAATAACAAACGCAGTATTTAACGCAGTTTTTTAGATATTCATTATTACCAATCAAGACTTTATTGTCAAGATATACTGCGCTTTGTTTCAAATAGGCTAGGAGACAGAAGATGGCCAACGGAAAACCTCAATTAAAAAAAACTGTTCAGAATACTGTCTTACAAAAGTGATACAGACAGTAACACATATACGTTTGGCGTTTATTCTACTAAAAGCTTGTTTTTTTCACGTTTCTTGGGCAGACTACCTGCCTAATATCTTTTCGTTCCTTGTTAGTAGGTAGTACAGTACAGTTTGATTTAACTATTATGTATTCTGTGTTTAAACATTGAAAACTGAATGAAATTAGTTTTATCCGTATTCAGAGCTAATGTAATAATAATGTAATTGTTACTGGAGAAAGTTATTTACGACATTTAAGCCTTTTCGTACATAATAATAAACCTTTTGTAGTGAGGCTGCAGAAAACAACAAAGCAGTATCATCTCTGCATGGGACATGATTGAACCTCTATCTAACCACTAAGTTACAAAGACCATTAATATAAACTAAGAATTGGGTGGGGATGGTGGGACCTCAAATGTTTTCTCGGGAAACTCCAAAAGAGGTGTTTTCCAGGTCGGAGTTAATAGTATTGCCATTTTCACAAATTGAGCACGCATATCCAGGTAACTAGCAAATAATTTAAGTTGGGTTCTTTTAAGGTTCTGCAATACGATTAGGTATGGAAACTGTGTCAAAAGCTTTAGCAAAGTTCATAAATATTTCCACCGTCTGCTTGGCCTTGTCCAGTGCTTAAATGCTACGTAGTCAGTGAGTTTATGTACAGCGTCCGCAGTCGATAATTTGTATCGAAAACTAAATTGAGTTTTTGACAACATGGGATTCTTCTCTAAATAGGTATTGGACAAGTTTTTCATTTATGTTTTCTCCAGCAGTCTCGATATCGCCGGTAGTAACGATATGGGTCTAAAATTTGTTAGGTATTTGATCTTTGCTCCCAGCTTTTAACAACAACTACGGCTTTTTTCACACATTGAGGGAACCAGGCATTTTCGAAAAATATCTTACTTATATGTGTTATAGTATGTGCTTAAATGGTTTTGGAATTTCAGTCTTAAATTGAATTCAATAGTGACTAATTCATAAAACAGTTTTTATTTTATAATTTCCGTAACAATAATGACTAATTTACTTCAATTTAGACATCTGTAATCATTTTGTGAGTATAAAGTATAATGAATTACTACTCAGTAATACTAACTTAACTAATGAAAAAGGCAGTTTTATACGTTAGGTAAATACTTTAACCACCTTTTATGTTAGTTTTGCACGTAACGCGGGATACTATTCGTACCAATACTAACTTTAAAAGCGATTTAAGTTACTTAGCGGCTTGCTTTGTCCATTTAGTGTATTACGTGTGTGTCATGTCGGATGCATAAAAGCGGTTACGTTATTAAACTGCTATTTTTCGTAGCATTGGTTTTAAAATATCAATCGTAATAAATTTAATAAAGAATTCATAGGAAAGAAGGGCGTTAAGATATACAATACGACCTTTATACCTAGTATTATTCTATGTTGTGAAATTATTATGCTACGATAATGAAAAAAAATATTTAAATGAAACGTTTTCATAAATAGGTTCTACGTAAAATTTGCTATCAGGATCAATACTCATATTTACTCTAGGTAGCATACAACTCTAGAAATCATATTCGAACGGTTTTTGCCATTTTTCTCGAAAGTTTCATTTTGCATTTTTTTTTTATACAACGAGGAAGGCAAGCGAGCAAGTGGGTCACCCGATAGTAAGTGATCACCACTGCCCATAGACACCCGCAACTCCGGAGGGTTTGCAGATGCGTTGCCAACCTAGAGGGCTAAGATGAAATGCCTCTTGTGCCCGTAATTACACCGGCTGTCTTACTCTCCACACCGGAACACAACAGTGCAAGCACTACTGCTTAGCGGCGGGATTAACGAGTAACTTAACGGCCTTCTCTCATATCAGGGCAGATGTGACCCGCCCACCTCCACTACATTGCAGGGCATTACATTACTACCATTTAGGCCGCGACCCCATCCTCTGCAGTGCCCAGTAGTGCCCACCTCCTGAGCTACTCCCCACAGCATGTACCTGGCGTGCCTAAAAGAAGGACTGGGAACTTCATTTCGCGGTCCAGCTCCCGACCGTTTTCCTTTTAAAAACAAAATACGTTGTTCCGCAACAACTGTTCAAACACCACAAAAAAAGTTTGGAGCTGTTAAGTAAAGCTGAACGACACGGAAGGCAAACGAGTAAGCAAGTCACCTGACGGTAAGTGATCATCACTGCCCATAGGCACCCACACCGGGGGGTTTGCAAATGCGTTGCCAACCTAGAGAGCTAAGATGATATGCCTCTTGTGCCCGTAATTACAGCGGCTGTCTTACTCTCCACACCGGAACACAACAGTGCAAGCACTGCTGTGCTGCTTTGTGGTAGAATTAGCGAGTAGATGGTGTTAGCGATCCGGACGGACCTCGAACTAGGTCCTACAACCCGAAAACATAAGAATAAATAATAACATAGTAGAACGGAAACTCCCGCTCTGGACGGGCTCAAGATCACGATATTAGAGTATTCGTCAAACAAACTACTCAGTCAGGCTGTCACGGCCGGCGTCGCCGCACGCGCGTTTGGTTGTTTATAATTTGGTTGTAATAGTCCTACGTGAGCCTGTATGTATTTTATTTTATATTTGTAGGTAATTAATACTTACTTAAATCACCTTAAATGGCTTAATTTGGTATGAATGGCACTTATAATAACTTCTTATTTAGAAGTGTATGTAATCATTACGTACCTACATAGGTACGTAATGATTTATAAATCTCGTATTTTGTAAAACTGGAATAAAATAATGATTTCAAAGTAAAGAAAAACTTATGTCGTAGTGATATTAATAAATATCATATTTAACAGCAAGCAACCGTAGCAACACGCCTGGATGACAGAGGGGTGTAACGACGTGAAGGGGGAAGTAGCTATCTAAATGGCGGCATTTTGGACTCGGTCAAAAGAGATTCCGTTCTACTATGTTATTATTTATTCTTATGCCGAAAATCACATTCCTGACGTCAAAATACCTACGCAAATGTTACACGCTCGGTTCCCATGCAAATCGATGAACGCTTTCCTTCTATCCCGATAATAATTGTAGTTCTTTGAGTTAGAATGTTTTTGTAAGTTACGTTAATATTGCGGAGCTTGATCGACTACCTTCTAACTCGTTCACTTTACAGTCACGCAATGTAATGCAACCTACAATCTTACTAGTGTAAATTCGGGGTAAAGTTTGGGGTTACGACTGACATGTCAAGGGGAAATATTTTTCAAGGTCGCGATTTTATTTCGGTAAAAAATTTGATTTGGCGGATTTAATTGGATTCTTATCATGAAATCCTACGACTGAAAGAAAAATGAAAAAAGTTTTTTTAAGTGTTTTAAGTTTTTATTGCTAACTTAACTCTTAGTATGTACCTACGAGTACGTACCTCGAAACATAAAAAAATGTTACAAATATGTAAATTAGTTGAGAATGGAAAAATCGCTCCAAGTGAATACGATTTCTTATTCATGTAAGCCGTGATAGCCTAGTGATTTGACCTAATGGCCTCTCAATCGTAGGTGGATTCCAGCCCCGGCTCGCACCTCTGAGTTTTTTGGAATTCATGTGCGAAATTACGTTTGTAATTATCACTAGCTTTTCGGAGAAACCTGCACACTCCTGCGAAGCAATACAATTGTGAGTGTGTGTAGTTTCCAATCCGTACTGGGCTCGCGTAGGAACTATAGCCCAAGCCCTCTCATTCTGAGAGCCTTTGCCCAGCAGTGGGACTGAAAACAAAAGGCTTGTTACGATATAACGATGTGATGAAAAGCCAAAAGCTATTGCGAAAGCAAAGATTATTGTAAATATTTAGATAAACGTGGACTGCAGTAACATCAAATCATCCAAAACAAAACACTCGAGCAAAGCGAACATTGACATAAACCTGAAAATCGGCCAAGAGCGATTTCACAAACACGGAAAGTTCATTCATTCGATTTATTTGACAGTTTCGAGGCTACCCGGCTAGTGAAGTGAAGTGGAGCTCTTGCACTTGTGGTCGTTGAAGAGCAAATTAATTGTTTTTAGTTCGCGAATATATGTATTTTTTTATATACACTATAGGCTTGTGTTTTACCACAATCACGCCTGATAGTAAAAGCGAAGATGTCTACGATGGAGCACGCTTGCCTAGCAAATGGACAGCATACACCCTAGACTTGAAAACGACCAAATTATAGTGTTCAGGGAACACAGACGCAATAACAAAAAGATCAAAAAATAAACAAAAAGATAAGATAAGATAAGGTAAGAAAGATAAGATTAACATAAAGTTCTTCAAGGCTGAACCAGTGATGTACACCTCAAGCTCACTACCTATTCACCTTTGGTTTCATTGTCATTTTCCGCAATAGTATCTAAAATTACAATTTTTGTTTGGCGGCGGTGACCAAATTAATCGTTTTTACTTCTTAAAAGGTATTAGATCGGGTCTTAACTCTAAGAATCTTAACTCTTAAGTATCGACGGGCCCCTAAAATAAACAAATACTTCGGCTATAGAGCATTCGCGTGTTTGTTCATCAATACGTAGGTTCAGTCAACATACCTACTCTACTTGCTTTCGTAAGTTCTTATGATGTATATTAGTTTTATTACAACAAAACAGTCATAACTTTACTCAAATACAGATTAAACCCGATGTAAACAAGAGGAAAAAGGTTTGAATTTGAAGTACGGATCAGACACAGATTTACATATAATATTTTCTAGTGGTATTTCCTCTGGTATGTTGTATAAAATCGCTCCTCTTACCACGTTTACGAAGTAATTTACTAATGTGTAGTATGTTTGAAGTTTAAACCACTTGAACAAAATACAAACCAGAAGCCTTTGTTATTGAGGGCTAGTATTCAGTATTCATTTATTACTGCAATTTTTTTTATTTATTTACAAATTTTGTATAAAAATTTACCCTGTTGGGGCGCAGCAATATACTTAAACATAAAAGCTGAACAGAAAATTTTAAACCTAAAATTTAAACAGCTTTTTATGTATTTCTTAGAAGAAAGTTTGCTTTCAACTATGAGTTGAGTATAACATTAATAGTAGGCTAAGTAATTAACTGCGATTAATTTTAGAGTTAGGTTAATTCATAATACTGACTTTAAAATTAACTGAATCATAAGAAGTTGCTAAGTATATTTTTTATGAACCAATAAGATACCAAGCTTGTTACGTAACCATAATAAACACATTCTGTTTGTAACAATAAAATCAAGAAATCCATTTATATTTCACTAAGAAATAATATTTTTTACAAAAAGGCTGTTGTACAAAATGTTGCCAAATTTCATCTTAATTGGTTTAGGATACTTAAGTGCTTTAAATTCAGTTACAAGATTTGACCCGAACATTATTGACTTTACTAACACCATGGACTTTGGGTTTAGTACAAAATCTACGAAAAATCACCACAACACGGCATATTTCGATGATAGCCATACGTCACCGCACTGTCGTTCGGTCGTTCGATCAAACGAAAACTGATTAAACTGACTGACGCTCGATTAGTGGTATTTTGGTTCGGACGTTTTCAAGCGCTAACCCGAGTCCATAGTGTTGGTAAGTCAATGCCGAACATACATAGCTTGTGAAAATACGAGCAATGCTCACGCATAAAAATGGCTGATATAAATACGCTCGTGATGTCCGACGGTAGGTATCACTTGTGATTGTGGGCGCACCAAATACTCACCAGCTCATTAGACAAAGCCACGTCTCCATCAGCAGAGTACCATCTAATTTCCGTCCTCATTAGTGTTGCCTCACAAACACTTCCTTGTCTTATTGTCTTGTCTTGCAAATACTCTTTTGTTTTATTGCACGACGACTCGTTATTAATACAATGTGCTGTGGAAAAGCATGGGGAGAATGTGTTGTGTTTTATTTTACGCTCGTTCGCTGTTTTATGTACACGACTCTTGTGGCTTGTTTCATGTGACTCATAAATATAATTATTGTACTAGGATACACATTTTTCGAACAAAATCTCCTTCAAAAAATGACAGAATAATTTTTTGTGTAGTTATAACAAACCACCTACACAAATTAATTGAAGGAAACACGGGGCGAAATTTTCGCATAGTCTTTACCTATTATAGTTATTAATATTCTGTGTCTTAACGTTAAGTGGGTACCGTCTAATTTTGCTAGTGGGGGCATACTTCACCACTACCAACTAAGAAATAGGAAGGCTCGCTTTGCCAAATGGCTCTCATTTGGGTCGGACATAACATGACATAATATTGTTATCTTAATGCCTTCAAGAGTAATAATATTTTACAATATTATTTTTACAATATATCTAATGTGACTGGTCAGAGTGAAGAGCCTTGGGGGAGGCCTATGTTCAGCAGTGGACGTCTTTCGGCTGACATGATGATGATGATGATGATGATGATGACTGGAAAAAGGAGCACTGAGTTTCAAGCAGCTCAGTGAAGGGATATTCACAGTTAACGAACGAATGAATCGAAACAAAACAAAATATAGATCAAAATATGAAATGTTTGTGTTATGGATATTCAGAGCCATATTTCCAGCCAGCACTTCAATAAATAAAACAGAAACCTTTTTTTATAAGACAGGATTGTTGCTTTTTAATTCAAATGTTTTATTGATGTTCTATCTCTGAAACACATTCGTGATTTTCAAGGCATTTAACATTACTAATAAAGGTAAGTTTAGTATGATGATAAAGAGTCAAGTACGTGGAAGTACTTATAGTTAGGAATAGACAGCAGTGAACACTTAACACAATAACGTAGAAGGGGAAGGGCAATAGCCATAAAAACACGCTTTCCTTCTTTTCTCACAAAAATTACCTACCTGCATGTATTGCCTACTATTAACTAACTTAACTTTAATATCATGCAAAACAATTTTAAAAGCTAGTTTAGAAGTTGTATTTCACAGAATAATATTACATCTACCAATATCCCTTAAACTAATACCAGCGTCTGATGCTATCGCTCTGCGGTCTGCCTCTGCCCCGACTTGGCCTCATTCCACTAAGGAGTGGTAACGAATTATTTTATGTACAGTCGAACCATTTGATTCCTGAACCCTGACCCACTCTAGAACGATCTCGCAGTTTTTAAGTGTCATAATGATTTTCCTTGTCAGTCAATGCGATGTCACCATGACATTTTCTACAAAAAGGTTCCACAGTGTTTCACGATTCAGTTGGTTAGTACCACGAGTGTGAAAAAGTAGGGCGAGAACCACATTGTTCGCCGCAAACTTCAGTCCTCTCCCGACCGCTTTTCGCGTGTGACGTCAGATTTTAAAAAGAATATGCCTTGTTGTTTAATAATTAACTGTTTAAGCACCACCACGTATTTCCTCTCATCAATAAGTATTAGACATAATGAAAACGGGATAGAAATATCGGGAGCTCATCAAACCTATAAGTTAATCGCGGTCAATAACCTGTTTTCATTATGTCTAATGCAATTAACCGCGAATCATTTAAAACTGTCATCAATAAGTACTCTTTGTCGTAAAATACATTATCCATAATGTCACACGCTCGGGTCCTACATAAATCGACAAACTCTTTATTTTTATCTCGATATGGTTCTGAGGCAGCATTGACTTACTAACACCATCAACTTTGGGTCTAGTACAAAATTCACGAAAAACATGTCCCAGTAGACACGTACAACACGGCATTTTTCAATGACAGCCATGTCAGCCATACGTCATAGCGCTGTCGTACGACCAAACTAAGACTGACTGCCGCTCGATTAGTGGTCATTTTTGCAAATTGATGGTCTTTTGTTTCGGACGTTTTCGAGCGCTAACCCGAAGTCCATGATATTGGTAAGTCAATGTGAGCCAGTGACATATCGGTGCCAGTGCCGGCCAGAGCAGACACTCCCAGATACTTGGCCTTCCATACGCATCAGAAATATTTGCGTAGCAAACAACGACGACTGGTTTACGATTACGTGCCGTTTCCGACCTCGTGTTACAAACACCCCATAAAAGTTTATTACGTTTAAGCTAAACCGCCATGAGGGTTTATCGTTTCGTGTATGTTGTTTTTAGGGTGCCGCACCTCAAAAGGAAAAACGAAACCCTTACAGGATCACTTTGTTGTCCGTCGGTCTGTGTGTTTGTCACGACTTTGGGACGCGTGGAGGCAGCATGCTGAAATTACAAATACTCAAGTCTGCAGTCCCTTGAAGCTGTGACAAAATCAAACTACTAAGTCAACGCAATTAAATAATACAGTCATTAAAAATATTGTTTGCATACAAATCGCCGAACTGTGATAACCTAAATGGTACTTTTAGTTGTCGTAGAAACTTAAATTTGGTATGAAAGTAGCTCTTATAGCACGACCACTCAGAAAAATCAGAACATCTAAAATTTTCATGTCTGTCTATGTCACAGACCAATTTAAAAATTATCCCACGCTGCGTACATTTCGCATAGGAGTAGGGCTCTGCTTACATTGGACAACATAAAACATTGGGGAAAAGTGGGGAAATCTTTGTACGGAACCCTCGATGCGTGAGTCCGACTCGCACTTTGCTGGTTTTTTGTAGCTATACCTACCTAGTTGTTGACGTATTTTTGCCGATATTTGTTGAGAGTTCGGCAGACGTCATTTGATCGTTTATGTTGACTGTTTCTGCTATTGTGTTTCGGTGTGCTATTGTGATTTATTTGTTCTAAGTATCCTTTTCTGAGAGCTGTCTTTTGTGTTTTTGGGAAACTTAATGGAAAAGTCAAAGCAACGCGTTTTTCGTAAAAGTAAAAGCTTTAGAAACAAAAGATTAAGAATATCTGATCTTTAATTTGAGTTTGTATTATGTAAGCACTTTTTAGATTAGAAGATTTAGAAGCGCAAAAATCCGTGCAAATCCATCTTTAAAAATGAGTGCTGCTTTTGAAATTTACTTATTTATATTTTTGGTATAAACAAATGAAGGTTAAGTAATATTGATTGTAAACTTTGTAAAACAGTATTTTGGTTCATAAAGTCAAGAAATACTTCAAAGAAATGCATTTTCAACGGATTCCTGAAATCATTAAAATATTCGAAGCATCCAGATCGCCTACTTTAAATTTTGCGTATAACTGTAAACCATTTGTTAATTCAGTGTCCATTCCGTGATTTGATTCGACAATCTCGGAAATCCCGGAAATTTGACGGAACTATTTGGCACCAATTTTGGCTTAACAACGGCCGAATTCCCGCCCTGTATATAAAATGAGCCTACAGTATCATCTGTCCCTTGAATTATGCCATAAATAACAAGGACTTTGGCATCGCGTTACAAAACGTTGGTCCGCAGACGCAGGATATTGCCAATTCTTGCGTTTGTTCAAAACTTGAACATTTTGGAGCAACTACACGCTATTTACCTACTGTGGGGTAACATTATCATCATTATTACTAGCCCGTTTTTTACGTCTCACTGCTGGGCACAGGCCTCTTATTAGAATGAGAGAGCTTGGGCTATAGTTCCCACGCGGTCCCAGTAGGTCTAGCACAACTCACAGTGCGACTTCTATCTCGCGCGAGAACAACTGCCCGTCCTTCTTGTCAGTCACAACGGGACGGGTAATTATAATCTCGCGCGACAAACAAAGTCGCGGCTAGTAGTGCGGATTGGGAAATTTCCACACAATATTGAATTCCTCCTCAGGAGTTTCCTCACCATCGATTTTTTGCTCTCTCTCTCTGTAATTATTTATTTAAGGACCTGACGACTACTGTGATTTTACTTGTGCGATGGCGATAATTGCACTCTGGATCGGATTTACAATTTCGGCTACACGATTGTGGATGACAGCATCAAGACTAAACAGTGGCATCAATAATGCTCGTATTGTGTGTTGGAAGAAGATCTAATGTTTTTATTTGTATAACAGTGAATTTTAAATGAATAGATGTATAATAATATAAATTATGCTGTTTTACTATATTCTTTCTTTCTTAAGTCTCTAAAAATAGCTAAATATCCATTAAAAAGAGATTCAATTGATCGTGTTCGCTGCGGAACCGTTTCACTACTACAAATGTCATATTGACATACCATACATCCGACAAAGAATTCAATATGAAATGTATTAAGAGAAGGTTCCACAGAATTGCGCGAACTGAATCGTTGTTGATCGTATGACTGTGGAACCGTATCACTGCAAATGTCACATTGACGTACCTTACATCTGCCAAAGAAATCATTGTTAATTTTGTTGTGAAAAGGTTCCTCGGGGGGGTACGCGATT
Source organism: Clepsis dumicolana (assembly GCA_963691665.1). Taxonomy (NCBI): domain Eukaryota; kingdom Metazoa; phylum Arthropoda; class Insecta; order Lepidoptera; family Tortricidae; genus Clepsis; species Clepsis dumicolana. The sequence continues at coordinate 3,863,104 of OY829518.1, forward strand.
CCATTTTCTCAAATTATCGTTATCCCGCGGGATTTATGCTGTTTTCCGGGATAAAAAGTAGCCTATGTTATTTCCGGATGTTCAAGCTATCTTTTTGTCAAGTTTCACCATGATCGATAGAGCGGTTTTTGCGTGAAGAGGTAACAAACAGACAGACAGAGAGTCAGAGAGACAGAGTTACTTTCGCATTTATAATATTTTTGTAATATTATATGTAATATGTATATATATATATATATATATAATATAATATATAGTTAGGATTAGTTAGGATAATACAAAAAGCAAAACCGTAGTTTTTATTCAAGAACCTAAAACCCAGCTCAATAAAGTGTAAATCAGAACGGAAAATACTTTACCGATTGAACTAAATCACCAACTAGTTTGAACTCCAGCAACTTATCTAAGATTTATCAAATTTCCTTCAACATAGTTTGCGGAGACGAGCTGTCGATAAGCGACGACCTGGTGAAGATCGCGGGACCGAGGTGGATGCGGAAAGCACAAGACCGGTCTGAGTGGAGAGCCTTGGGGGAGGCCTATGTCCAGCAGTGGACGTCTTTCGGCTGACATGATGATTATGATGATGACAGTTTGCTAAGCTTCCAGTCTGTCGAATCCTTCCTAAACATACGACAATCACTGACTTTGTATATAAACCTGGCCTATCAATTTTCTAGCACGGCCAGAGCAAAGTTTGGCGACACCGTTTACACTAGAAATCGATCATTGATGACTACTTTGCCTCAAGGTTTAGTATCTTTGCCGTTTACGTAAGTTTTGTTTTCCATTACGTTAGCTAAAGTGGTTGTTATGTTGTGATGTCATCTTGAAACGGGTGGTAGGACCTTGTGCGAGGTCCGTCCGGATCGCTACCACCATCTTACTCGCTAATCCTGCCGCTAAGCAGAAGTGCTTGCACTGTTGTGTTCCGGTGTGGAGAGTAAGACAGCCGGTGTAATTACGGGCACAAGAGGCATTTCATCTTTGCTCTCTAGTTTGGCAACGCATCTGCAAACCCCTGGGTTTGCGGGTGTCTATGGGCAGTGGTGATCGCTTACCATCAGGTGACCCACTTGCTCGTTTGCCTTCCTTGTAGTATAAAAAAAAAGCTTAAATTACTTACTTGGTCTAATGCGTTAAGTAGATATTTATGAAATGATTGCTGGGAAAGCTTGGACACACGTAGAGTGTTATTTACGTTACTTACAGTAAACTTTTCTGTAAGAGAGGCCCTGGTACGAATATTCGAATCCTGCGTAATGTAGCTTTATCGTATAGATATAGAGAAACTTCATACTAAATTTTATTTCCAAATACGCTCACGGCTTTGACCACGGCAACCACGGCAATGAGCACAAAGTATTTCTCATATGACATGGAACTTCTATATTAAAAGCTTTATTTAACATGCAATGTTCGTACATTGTCGGATGAACTTCAAATTCGACATATATACATTATTAATAAGTTAATAAGTCGGATGACAACACAAGTACCTAAAGTTGTCAAATAAACTTGTGTTAAAAAATCACTGAAAACTTTTTTACCGTACAATCTCACGATAGATATCGATATCGATGGCTGCGGGAATTGGGGAATTTGCTTTAGTTAGTAGAGCCGCGAACACAAGGTAGCTAACATCGCCTTATTCAGAACTTAATTAGTATCACGTGAACCTTGTTTAACATGTCTTGACAACGGCGTAATTACAAGCGTTCAATATGAGACAACATCCGAAATGAGGCTGCCTGTGTGCATGCTAGGACCCCAGTACACCAGGGCATTAGCATAACTATTTTGACACTCGTCATTGGATTGAAATGTCAGTTTTTGTACGACTGTGACAGCTAGCTGTTTCCGATACCAATTGTCAGCCCATACAAAATGAACGCGATTGTGATTACGAGCGAGTAAGATAATAAGGCTGCTGGTTATAGTTATAGTTAGCACAGAGCGCCTAGAAGACAGCCACGACCAAAATATAAGTACATTTCGTTATGTTATGTAGGATTCCAATATTCGTGCTCGGGGCAGAGGGAGACTTTTCACAAGCAATGCACACACCGTATTGGCAAGGCGTTTGAGAAAGGAATCAACGCTTCCCGCCATACACAAGTAATTAAAAAAAATATGCCGCCGAATTTAGACCCTCCTCTTTTTGAAGTCGGTAAAAAACCGGTTCAAAATGAAACAAATGCCGTTTAATTTAAATGCTCTTATTTATTAGGGTCAGTCCTGCAGCCCAAATCTGCATTTTGTTGGTATAAATTAAAGCTAGTATCGCTAATTACAATGAAAATAAGATTTGTAATATTTTTAAAAGAAACATGTCATCTTTAGTATCATTAATCACTAATACTTTATAACGATACACACGAGTTGACAATTTAAAACTGTTACAGCTACAACTAACTAGTGTTTATAGGTTATCGAGTGCTTAATAGTTGACCATTTCACCAACCTATATAAAAAAACAAAATTCAAATTGTAATAGGTGCTTTTTTTACTACAGTATATATTTTTATACAACTTGGTGAAATGGTCAACTATTAGGCACTCGTTAACCTATAAACTCTAGTTAGTCGTAGCTGTAACAGTTTTAAATTGAAATTCACATGCACTAACTGTCCTGCGTTTTTCACACTTCCAAATAGGTACAACGGTTTTTCTAGTAAAGGGGGGAGGAACTCTTGGTTCTAACAAAAATGAGCACTTTAAAAGTTAAACAGATCTCTGAATAAAAAATAATCAAAGAAATTGTGGTAGGTAAGTATCACTTTGCCGGCACGATTTATTTGTGTAGGAATGGCAAATTACAGCATTAAATTTGTAGCTAGGTACTCAATAATAAATGAAGTTGAAATTGGTCACTAAATAAAACTATTTTTTTAAACTTAGCATTATACATAAACGGACAAAAAAATATGCTTACTTCATTAGGTACATTGAAATAACTGAAATATTGCTTTAATTCTGAATCAACTTTTTGTTTAAATAAATTATAATTATAATATGACCATTGTTTTTGTGACACAACATAAAAAACAAGAAATACTGTGTAATAAATCACATTTGCTAGTGATATCGCCGTCCTACAATAACAATGACACATTTTCCAAACAAATGCTAATTAATTTAGTACAATACTCGTATTAATGCACTGGGAAAACAAAACTGACAAAGATCATGAATCATGACAGTCAACAACTGTCAATGTCGTTTCGCTGATGTAACTTAAATCAACAAAACCATTTAGCAAATTCTTATACGGTTTTTTTTTAAACCAAACTCCTCCGTGTTTTACAATGCTAGTTATTATAACATGCATATTCAATTTTAACGGCCAAACTTGCACACGTTTCGAAATAAAACGAATACAAAACTGGTACATAAAATTACAATATCACTCAAAAACTGCTATTTATTATATTTCGAATATAGAAAGTGGCACGACTCTCAATAACGTCTTGGTTTTATGTAAAAACCTTTACTAAGTTGAACATAACGTAACATCTAAAAATATTATTCTATGTAGTCTCACTGCATAAGGTAAACGTCCCAGTGTCTGGCACTGCCCCAGTACTTTACACCTTCAATCCTATTTTGGCAATTAAAGTGAAATGGCAGGGTGTCAATTACTGGAGTTTATTTGTCAAGCATTGGGACGTGAACCTTACAACACTCTTGTTAAACGAACGCTTTTCCTTCATGCTAATATTGCCTAATTATTAAGGTCAGATGTCTGATCTTAAATATGTCTGAAGGGTTTTTTTTTTCATTAAACAAGGTTATTCTTCGTTGCTCACTGCTATACCTAGTAATTCATTAGTATATTTTTTTTCTATGTACTTTTAACACTGCTCCAACCTAGTCGGCAGGAAAACACGTATCACCATACCTCGTAGTACCTCTTGGGCATTTTATATCACTGTCACTATCACTGCAACCACTTCCATTCTCACATTCACTTTGAACGTCACTATTGTTGTGATTTTCACCAAATCTCACGTCAATTAGTGATGCGTACTCAGCATTAGTTGGCCCTTCGAACACTATAGCGTCAGGATTAGGGAGATAAGGGTAAAAGTTTCTCGTCGGAGCACCCACGGTAAGGTTAATGAACCACAGCACAGTGAACAACAAAAATTTGTACATCTCTATAACACGTCCGTATTGAGAATGAATACGAGACCAAATGGCGACGGCCTTCGCTGTTGTTAGTTTTAGTTGTGAAGAAGCATTGATAACCAACGGTGGTAATTCCACAAATTAAATACAGACAGATGAGCAGCGAACATACCGGCACGTGTTGCGGAAATAATATAACTAATTGAATGTAGATATTGAGATAATTAGATCACAGTTAATTTCCGTCACATACACATTGGCATAAAAAATAACAAGAAAGTCGATATGCACACAATATATTAAGTATGTATAAGTCTAATTGATTAAAACCATTCGTACTCATTACTGATTGTTGTATACAAACCTGTAATCATAACATAATTGTAACTCAGTTTAAGTATTGATCATTAAAGTATTGATTGTCTAGGGTTACAGGCGTTGAAGTCAATCTTGGCGGGATCCGTTTTTCAATTAGCTGCCATGAGTCGCATCACTCCGGGAAGTATATTGCCCCATAATCTATATCAGGTTCATCGTATCTTGATTTATGTAACTCTTCATCACCATGGTCAATTTCATTAATGGCTGGTGGCGGTAGTTCTGCTGTGTTATGTGTAGATTGTACGTTGACATGCGATCTCTCATCTGCATTCGTTGGTCCGTCGAACAGTATTTCACTGGAACTAAGTAAAGGAAAATACCACTTCCCAGGTCTCTCCTCTATTCTGTTCCCCTCTCTAAGGCCAATGACCAAAAGGATTGTGAAGTAAAACAATAGCTTGAACATTGTGAAGCTTTTGTGACTACTTGTCTTCCCTCGGCAATGACAGGAAATCGACTGGCAATGAATTTGAGATGCACTAAATTTATACTTTCTGACAGACAGGAAAACATTGCGTTACATTACGTTATAAGTAGCTAATTGACGTTACTTGTTATCATAAATTAATTCCTTAATAATGAATCCACCATGTTTTAGTTAATTATTAAGATGGCACTACCTAAATACCTATGCATAATATACTTAGAGTACATTTAAAAATCAAATATAATTAGTGAAACTAAGTTACAGAATCGCCCTTAGTTGTACAAGCCGGTAAGTCCCGAGAACCGGTGTCATAAGTCTCGTTAAGTCTTTCTTTTATAATACATTATGGTTTACATCACGACTAACAAATTTATGAATAACTTATGATAGTGATTGACAGACACTTAATTGAAATTCCTGTTAATCGATGATCTCAGATGGTTATTATTACATGCATGATTTTTATTATGATTACCGTAAAAGTATTGTTGTACTATATAGGTATTAAATAAAAATAACTACCTAAAAAGCCGTGATAGCCTAGTGGTTTGACCTATCGCCTCTCAAGCAGAGGGTCGTGGGTTCAAACCCCGGCTCGCACCTCTGAGTTTTTCGGAATTTATGTGCGAAATTACATTTGTAATTTATCATGAGCTTTTCGGTGAACGAAAAACATCGTGAGGAAACCTGCACACTCCTGCGAAGCAATTCATGGTGTGTGTGAAGTTCCCAATCCGCACTGGGCCCGCGTGGGAACTATATAGCCCAAGCCCTCTCATTCTGAGAGGAGGCCTGTGCCCAGCAGTGGGACGTAAATAGGCTGATGATGATGATGATGATGATGATGATGATGATGATGATGATGAATGATAATATTATGCTGTTTTTTTCTTAGCTTGGTGGAGTGTACTTCTGTTGGGCAAATGCTTTCCCTTTTTCCGTCACAGACCTATCACTCTACTTGATATGCGTCCAAGATACATTGTCATAAAATGTTTACATAGTTCAGTTTTACCACAATTAAATCTAATGTACCGTACCTCCATAGGTAGGTATCCTAGTGGCCAAATTGTGCTTAGGCCTCGCCAGAGTCTTAGATACTAGTTCCTTCTTTTGTCTTAAACACTTTTACTTTAACATGACTGTGAATTACAAAAAGACATAATTTTAACAAAAACATCAGCACAGCGTAATGATGAGTCAATACGCTGATGATTATTTAGTATGTACTTAAGTGGTGACCTTTGACGAACGGCAGTAAGTACTCTACGTCATGAAGCTCATGACTAGATTTTATCAAAAACTTATATTAAAAATTTTAAAAACTCCCGACAAAAAATCCTAATATAAAGTAAAAAACGTAGAAAAACAAAGCCGATACTAAGAAAACTAAATAAAAAATAATGCCTAATGTATTTTGTTAGTATGGATTGGTATGGATGGAAGTATGGATTAGCCCTTTCAGTTCAATATACCTAGCAAAATTTTTATCTAAGTGTCGTCGGTGTCGGGGGATCGCTAAAGTCAACCACAGTTATTCTTTCTATAAAACAACATACTTTAGTTTGCTATTGACTTTAGCGATCCCCCGACACCGACGACGCTTAGATAAAAATTTTGCTAGGTATATTGAACTGAAAGGGCCAATCCATACTTCCATCCATACTAACAAAATACATTAGGCATTATTTTATAACTTTTTTTAGTTTTCTTTTTGTCGGCTTTATTTTGTCTAAGTTTTTTACTTTATATTTGGATTTTTTTTTGTCTGCTTTTGCGTCTGCTTTTTTTGTGGGGTGGTTTTAAAAAAATAAGTTTTTTTTATTTTCTGTTTTTTACATTCACTTCACAATATAATATTTGACTTAAACCAACGAAAAACCCAAGACATCAACGAGCTCCCGGATTGCGAATTTCCGAACTTAGCCATACTGAAGACATGAACGGGCTCTCACATCTGGGATCTGAACTTGAGACATTTAAAAGCTTAATATCTCAAAAACGGCCAAACCATCTCGATTAAACTAGCTTTCAATTAAAAAAAGCCGCGTCAAAATCCGTCCATCCGTTTACGAGCTACGATGCCACAGACAGATACACAGATACACAGATACACAGACACACAGATACACATGTTAAACTTATAACACCCCTCTTTTTCGTCGGGGGTTAAAATGTAAAAATGACCATCTTATACTGACACAATAGGTATTCCAGACATCCTCGCAAACAAGGTATTTTAACCCCCGACAAAAAAGAGGAGTGTTATAAGTTTGACATGTGTATCTGTGTATCTGTCTGTGGCATCATAGCTCCCAAACGGGTGGGGCCGATTTCGATGCGGTTTTTTTTGGTCGAAAGCTATTTTAATCGAGATGGTTCTTAGCTAAGTTTCGTTAAAATCGGTTCACCCGTTTTTGGAATATTGAACTTTGAAATGACGATGTCGGGGGTTTTTACAACTTTTCTAAGTTGGTTAGGTTATTAAAAATTAAAACGAGTAAATCGTCGGGTGACAAGCAAAAGTCAATAAATGCAAAAAATGTCTTAAGGAAATTCAACCATGTCCAAAGAGAAATAAGGTTGATTATCGACTTTAATTAGTGAACGTAGTTAGTGACTTTTGGTTGTCAAATGATCCCTAACTACATCGCTCCAACAGTTGTATGCCTTCGCTTGCCCAATAAGCGACAATGAAATGAGCGCGGAGGCAAAATTCAATTTGGTCAAACCAAGTGAATTGGCCTACGAGCCTCAAGCAAAACCCGCTAGTTTATAAAGGGAATGTTTTCCATGCCCTGACCCGTTAACAGTCAAAACAACCCTTGTTACGCCAAAGGGCCTATAGAGCCTAAAGGGTAATAAAGGTTAAAAATATCGACTTGGAAATTTCATTCCGCGCCGTTACCGTCCCTTCGCAGTCTCGTTTTCTCAAATGGCAAATGTAATAGATATTATTTAATGTGGATTCTAACAATTTTGTAATTAATTTGGGTCCGGCAAATAACGAAATATCTGCTGTGTAATATCCCTTAGGAAATAGTGGCGTCATAAAGCAAAGTAATTATTAAGGCATCTAAACCGACGTAATTATGCTTATGCCTCAACGCCGTCAAAGTTGGAGCTGGTGCGAAGGCCGTAAGCCCTAGAGCTGGGTTTACGATACATTATATTTAATTAATTATCTAGGTACCTAAAGGCCTAATAAAAGTGCGACTTCATATGAAATGGTTCCCTCTGTGATGTTTGTTAGTAGTGTTTGTCATATCGGTGCTCTCGTTATAGCTTGATAAAAGCTGTGGCTAAATGATTTGTTTGTTAAACGTGTAAAACTTGCACAAAACTGATTATTCAGCATTTTGTAAGTAAATACTATAATAAAGAACCGGTCAAGGGTTTTTTTATCTATCCCATTTAAATGGGACATGTCTGCCGGGTGCACTCAAAGGTGGGCGCACTCAGCCACACGGTAGGTACCGAACGACAGTCAGCGGCGGCGAGGCAGGATAGGGAGATGTGGAAGTCGAAAGGAGAAGTCTTTGCCCAGCAGTGGGACACAATTACAGACTAAATAAAAATAAAAATAAATCTATGTGGGTGTCGTTACATATTATGTCTTTCAAGGGTACAGTGTACGAAGTCCATTTCTCGAGTTAGGCATCCGTTTGCGAAATATTTAGCTTTAAACTGCTCATTATTGTTGGATGGAAAGTGTTGTCATCCCAACCGAACCAGCGAAACTATCACAGCTAAAGTAGGTAGATAGACTTTTGACGCTTAATGGTTGATCATTTGACCACCTTATAAAAAAAGATCCCAGATATTGTCATTTCAAAGTTAACTAGCTATCTCAAAAACGCCTATTTTAGTGAAACTTAACTAAGAACCATCTCTATTAAACTAGCTTTCGATTAAAAACAAACCGAAATCGAAATCAGTCTATCCGTTTAGGAGCTATGATGGCACAGACAGATACATTCATACACAGGTCTAACTTATGACACCCCTCTTTTTGGGTCGAGCGTTAAAAATACTTACATGCACATTAAAACAAAAGATCTTTGAATAAACTCGTGTAATACTTTTTTATGTTGTGAGGACGTTTTCCGTCTCAGTACGAACATTAATTAGCCATTGAAAACCTACGTCAACGCAGGCTCAAAGGGCTTAGCGTGTGACATGGGTTTTTCGCCCTCGTGAGTTAATAGATATTTATGTACCTAGGGCGTAAAATAAATGCGAAGGTAACTAGAGATTGCATTGAGTTTTACGAAAAAAAACATCCGTTTACTCTTCAAATGATTAATTGTAAGGTGGCTGTAATTTATTAATTTTGAATGGAGTGAGAAATTACTATTTAAAAAACGTTATTTAAAGTCGAACAGCACGATGTGATGTTATTAGTTTTCAGTACTAAATAACAACCGGTTTGACACGGTAATACAGAAACAGCCACTGCACAATAAGATCCTGAAACATAAGTAAGTATAGAGTTTACAAAACATCATGAATTGTAAAAGAGAGATTATGACTGGCCCTACTCACTCATAAACATGGGATCCAACAAATTCCGGATTCAAAGAAAAAAGTCATAATCGACCTTCCATTTTGAGGCTTAGCTTATCGACTTTTTGTTTTATGTGTTCAGCCGACTGTCCTTGGACAAAGCAGATTGTTAAACGAGCATCAAATTAACGTTCTGCCGGTTTTAATCTATAGCCCAAGCAATATTTATTGCCGAAGGGTTTTTTCCGGAAAGTTCGAGAACAGCCCAACTTTGATATAGCTGACCCCCATTCATAAATCACTGTAAGGCATCGCTTTCATAAAACCGGAACTTTTGACCTTTTTCAGATCTTTTATAATTCCTGTGTTTAACGAAAGTGCTGAAGTCACTGGCCTTTTCTTTTAGGCAAATTGTTTTAAGTTTGACTAGAATGAATACACGAACTTTCTTACAGTTTTGATGGAGGTGAGATTTGAATACATGGAAAAAGTTCAACGTATGCTAGCCGTAGTGTAGGGGTATGACACACGACACGGAATGTCGAGGATCCGGGTTCGATTCCCGGAGTTAGCATTTTCTGTTTTTTTTTTCTGTGTATTCATGTTTCAGTGAGTATTTAAATAGTATAATTATTAGGAACATTTCCAGACAAACAGGTAATTTGCCCTTCAAAGAAACGATTTAGTGAGATTCACATTTAACCATTCATTAGAAAAAAATGTGAACGTTTTCTAATTTACTGTAAGATAAATCAAACACAAGGAAGCCATCTTAGGACTCATTTATTTCTTTTTCTCGCTCTAACCTATGACATGAATTGTTTGCCTCTCTTACACACTATGTTTTAAAGTAAAGCCGGTTTCAACCTTACATGCCCTTTAAATTAACAAAAGAAAACATATTCTTTATAGGTTATGTATACTAAATTATCTACAAATGATTATTTTTCTTTTTTAATTTACAAACTATGTTATCTATATGCGCCTACAAACAAAACAGAGTTGTACTCATTTACATTTCTATTGTTACTGCAAACTGCTTTTAAATTAAAGAATAACAGCAGCAATTAATAACAAATACCTTACTTGCCCTTTGTACTAACTGTTATAAACAATGTTATTATATTTGAAATAAACTTTTTAATTTTACATCATCTTTAATTTGTTCCTTCCTTATTTTCAGTGCTATTAATATAACTACAAGCAGTCTGCCTTTTTTATTTGTATATCACAATCGCAATCATTTGCAACTACTAAACTACTAATTGATTACAGTGACATCTGTTGTCATTCTTGCATACTAAGTTTAACACTAAATAATCTAATTTACCTAGTTGCTTGTTTACAATTTTTTTTTTTTTACTGTGAACATAAAATAAACAATTAACAATGTACTGCATGCTATAGTACTTGTTTTCCTGTTTTTTTGTGAACTAAAAATGAATTATTAGTTACAGTGCATCTTTATTTGTACATATAATGTAAACTAATGCATTACTTAATCTTACATTAATGATTTTGAATAGATCATTTGGAACTATAATTTGCTATTTGAATAAAACTGATTTAATTCCTGGCATATTTATGCAAAAGTAAAGAGTAACATAAGTGTTACGTATAGAATATAGAAATTTAAATGATGTATATGTATAGGTAGGTACTGTTGTTACATTACATCTTTATATGTCAATGGTTTGTTCGTGATGCGCCCTCTGCTGGTTACAAACGGGACTGTGGACCCTCGTGATGCCGTCGTGCTGGGGACTTCGTCGGTGTTTGTGTTGGAGTTGTTGTCGTAGTCCAGGCTGCCATCATCACCGGGGTTGTCGTCATTATTGTCATCATCAAAACTTGTGTTGTCACTATTGTACTGAGCCGAAATATCTGAAATTAAATCTAGATCATGAGGGTTACCTACTGGTTTCAAATACTGAACATGTACTTTTTTCTTGATTGTAGGCTTGTTTATGTCTTCAATTTCATAACATACAGAACCTATTTTTCTTATAATTTTGTATGGGCCTTTGTATCTCGGTGTTAATTTAGTGTCAGTTGGTTTGTGCCATTCATACATAACATAGTCTCCATTCTTGAAATTATGTTGCACTCTTGTCAAATCAAATCTTTGTTTATTTATTATTTGTACCTTTTTCAGGTTGCTTTGTGCTGCTTTTCTAGCTTCTAATAATAAGTCTAACTGGTTATGTCTCTCTATGTCTTCAATAATAGTACCAAAATGAATCTCTTTTGGTGGGATTCTTGGTTCATATCCATGTAATAAATAAAAAGGTGAAAACCCTGTTGACTTTTGCTTTGATGTGTTGATTGCTAGTGTCACTTTCGGTAACAGCATATCCCAATCTTTTCCATTTCCTAGTGCAAATTTTGTCAATGTGGATACTATCGTAGCATTTGCCCTTTCGCATAAACCGTTACTGCTTGCTGTGTATGGAGTCGTGGGTAAATGCTCTATTCCATACTTGGCGAAAAAATTTTGTGTGGCCTGACTTGTGAAGCATGGTGCACTGTCCGATATATATGTTAGAGGTGGGCCGTATCTGTAAATAATATCATTTTCGATTGTGTGTATTACATCTTGGGCTGACAAGGAACATGTTGGCTTGGCGAATATATATCTTGTTGCGTGATCGATGTGAACAAAAATGTACGTGTTTCCTGACTCAGTTGGTGGTAATGCAACTATGTGATCTGCCGATACTACTTGCATGGGAGTTTCAGGTACCGGTCTTCCACTTAATAGTCCATAAGTTAACTTTGTACGTCTGTTTGTTTTCAAGCAAGTTAAACATGACTTTGTATATGCTTTTACATCTTTTCTCATAGACTTCCACCAGTATCTTGTTTTTAATTTTGTTAGTGTTGTATCACAATCTAAATGGCCATTGTCGTCATGTGCAATGACTAGCACTGATGTGCGTAAACTTTGTGGAACAACAATTTTTTCCTTTTTTTCAATCTCTTCTGCATTTATATGAAGTAATATTCCATCTGTAACTCTAAAGGAATTGTGTATTTGTTTCAAATGCTGGGTATTTGCTTCTTTCTGTAACTTTAATGTTATTTGTTGCACAAATGAATCCTTACTTTGTGCCAATTGTAATTTTTCTGAATTTGAACAAACTATCATCATACATAAATCCTTCAGTGGATATCTAGACAAGTGGTCTGCGATGACATTTTGTTTTCCTGGTCTATGTACTGGCACAAAATCAAAAGGTGCCAGTTCTATTACATAGCGTGCAAATTTTCTGTTTAATTTTGCTTTGTTAATGATATATGCTGTGGAGTAGCTGTCTGTTATTAATGTAAATTTTTTTCCTAGTAAATAAATTCTTAATTTACTCACGATGGCCCAGTAGACTGCTGTTACTTCTAGTTCGTTAATATGATAACGTGTTTCTGTGTCTTTTAGGCCTCTGCTTGCATACTCAATAACTTTTCTCTCACCATTTTGTATTTGCAACAGACAGGCCCCAATACCTGTGTAACTGCTGTCTGTTTCGACAATTGTTTCCGCATCTTGTTGGAAATTTGCTAGAACAGGAGATGTGGTAATTAATGTTTTCAATGCTAAGAACGAATCTTGCTGATCTCTTGATAATACCAATTTCTTCTTCATATTATTACCTTCATAATGTGCATGGTTTCCAGTATTTTTCTCTTCTTTTGGTTTACCTTTCTTCAACATATCTTGTAATGGTTTTGCAACACTGGCATAGTTTTTTATGTATTTTCTGAACGTTCCTGCAAAACCAAGAAAAGATCTGATTTCTGTCAATGTGTTTAACGTTTGATATTGTTCAACAGCAGCTGTACGCTTCGGATCTACTCTTTCTTCCTGATAACCTACAATTTTTCCAAATAATGGTATTTCGGTGTCTACAAATATGCATTTTTCCTTGTTTAATTTTAAGTTCTTTTCTCTTGTTAATTGAAAAACTTTTCTTAATAATTCAATGAATTCTTCTATTGAATTTGTACCTCCACAGATGTCATCAAAATATGCCCTTACTCCTTCACTATACAATTGGCCATATGTTGACTTGATTACCTTCGACATGATTGCTGGTCCTCCTACTAATCCAAACATTACCCTGGTAAACTCAACATGGTAGTCTTGAGTAATAATAGCTGTTTTGAAAACATCAGCTTCTCTGATACATATGTTATGATATGCATGAAAAATGTCCAGTTTGAATTTGTAACAAAATTGTGAGATATTTGTTACAATATCTTCCATTCTCTCAATTGGTTGTGCATCTAAAACTGTAATGGGGTTAATTGTTCTTGAATAATCCACCACTGGTCTATATGGTGTGGTTTCATGGAATGGTTGTTGAACTACAAACATTGGAGCTGCGTATGGAGAAGTTGATAATCTGCAAATTTTTTGTTCTAACCATTTTTCAATTGTTTCTTTTAAAAATATCCTTTCTGGCTCAGGTAACCGGTATGGTTTGCAACTGATTGGTTTTTCGGTCTTCAAATTTATTTCTAATTCAAAATCTGGAAACTTCCCAATATCATTAGAATCACTTTTAAAAATATCATTATATTCCTTAACAATTTCCATTACTTTCTCTTTTGAATCCTGCAAAATTATAGGGCGACTTTCCTTTATATTTACACAACAGGCTATTGAATTACTTTTCTTTGATATTGATGGGAACAATTCAGTATGAGTTGGTGTAATGATGCAAACTTTGCCATCGGGGTCAAAAATTATTCTGGCATATACTGCAAGTTGCCAATCCTTTCCGATTATCATTGGTACTGGTAAGTTATCACATATAGCAATCTGGGGCATAACATAGTCTATTTTACCAACCTGTATGCGTGCTGTGAACCATCCTATCGGGGTTATTAAATTTCCTGCAGCCTTAAAACTTCCTTTTTGCCATGGGTAAACTTGAGTGTCTTCTGGGAGGTGATTTTTGTCTATTATGCTTATTACTGATCCCGAATCTGGAAGCGCTTCAAGTTGCAGTGAATCATTTAGTGTAACTGGAATCAAAGTAACATTAGGTTCATTGCTTTGTATACAACTTACCTGTTGCTTGCCCTTAAAGTTCTGCATAACATTAGTGTCTTTATTACTTGTAGACTGCATATTATGCTCCATGTTAGACATTTTGCAATTATATGAAACATGTCCTTTTTGTCTGCACCTATAACATGTCTGATTTTCTTCCTTATCTGTCTCAGGATTAAATTTTGGTATGAAATTACTGTATCTTTTGTCGCTCAACCTAGATGTTGGTAACATACTTGGCTTGTCAGTATTAAATCTTTCTCTTGGAAATACTTTTCTTATGTTGTCCAATGCAGATGCATGATTCAGTAGTTCTTGAACTGTTTTACAGCAGTGCGTTGCTAGTGGAATTGCCCAACGCTGCTCTGTAATGCCTTCCAAAATTAATGACACCCTATCCATATCAGTTATTAATGTAGGCGACTTTTCAAACAAGGCATTTTTATTGTAAATATATTCAGTAATAGTTTCCGTAGACCTTAATACTCTTCTAGCTTGATATGAAATGAATTCAGCAAACGTCATTTTCATATTGAACCTATCTATCAATTTGTGCTTCCAATCATCCCAACTATCAATATATTTGCCAATCGCCTTATGCCAGTCATTTGCAGGCCCCCTCAACCTCATAGATGCATTCACAAGCATTAAATTGTTAGTCCAATTAGCCAAGCTTCCTATTCTTTCCACTTGACATACCCAATGACTTGCACTATCCATTTTATTTCCAGCAAACAGCGGTATGGCATTGCTTGTGTCACTTGTTGAAAACACCTGATAAGCTGGTTGACTTGCTAACATGTTTTGTGTACTAGCTATTTGCGACAAAATGGTAATTAAAGTAGCATTCTCAGAGTTTGATGGATTATGTATAACACTTGACGTACCTTGATGCAAACTATGTTCTGTACTTTCGGCAATATTTTGTTTATTTAGCTTAATTTTCAGTTGTTCAATTGTCTTCTGCATGTTTTGCATTTCTGAATCTTGAGACTGTCTTCTAAATCTTTCCTCTTTGAGTACTTCCATTGCTTCGATGTCGGCGGAACGCATAATGTTATCTTGTATAATGCGTTGTATAAGGTCATGCTTTATACCTGAAACTTGCAAGCACCTTATGCGTAATTCGTTTTTTAAGTCGACTGTGCTGAAATTGTCCAAATCCTTTTCGTTCAGTGAATCCATTTTGTTTTGTTCCAATTGTTCCTATTGCGGCGTGGCAATTGTCTGCCCTGCCGTGCGTAACCTAAAAAAATAAACGTGATCTGGGCAATAACGTTTGCCTCTTATTGCTACAACGTTAGCAAACACTTCGCTACATTCGCGAATAACTTTATTTTTATATCTTCACGCCTAAATCTATTTTAAATAGATTTTTTTACCTCAGCGCCATGTAAGATAAATCAAACACAAGGAAGCCATCTTAGGACTCATTTATTTCTTTTTCTCGCTCTAACCTATGACATGAATTGTTTGCCTCTCTTACACACTATGTTTTAAAGTAAAGCCGGTTTCAACCTTACATTACCGTATATTTTAGTTTATTGGGAACGTTCCCGGGAAATTTCTTGTGACTTTTTATCGTTGTCTTTGTAACCTAAAGTCTTTTAATTACGAGTATAAATAAACACAGTCCACACGATACCACAAATGAAAAAAAAACAATCGTTTTCCGATACCTGTAGCGTTAGGGATCTCATTTAATCCACTTGCGAGTTTGTTTTATTTCCATTTTAATTACCGTAAGAGATTGATCAGTAAAGTACTGCAATAAAGAAAAATATTAACATATGGGTTAATTGCTAACCTAAAGTTTTATCATCCATAAACAAAATACTTCCTTTAGAGCTTTTCGCAATTTCATACTAAACTCACTGGAATTCAATTTATATAAAGAATCCTCAAGTCGCTGTCACCTCTCGTTATCTGTCCGCAATATCATATTGAATTGTCTGCACTGTGCACCGACTTATATAGTATTGTATGTAGGGGTGGGAATCCTTTCTAGATAGAGTAAGTTTAAATCGAAGATGACATTGGGAGAAAGGCAAATCTCCACCCTTATGTGGCCATCATTATATTACATAAGAGTATCATTCTTGTCGATACAGTTCAATTCCTTCCAGTCCTCTCTTTACAATACGAGTTCCTTGACCTCTTGGTACGACACTTTACGTTACTGGTACGATTTTTTATTTGATCTAAATACTTTATCCTCAGCCTTCCCCTTCCTCTCTTGCCTTGTACATTTTTTTATTTTTATGCTTTTATGTGGCCAGCATTTCCAAATTTCACACAAAACGTGTTAGCTCGTCTTTTATCATCCGGATAACTATGGAATACTACCGCCTGGCCGTTTTCAAGTCTAAAGAAAATTTACGCTTATTAGGAAAGCTTAGGTACTCCATCGCAGATTGTGTCTTCGCTTACCATCAAGCCTGATTGTAGCCAAGCGGAAGCCCAGCTTATGCTCCATAAACCAGAATGACTATTAGTCTGGTTGGCAGGAAATTCGGAGACAAAGGCTGGACACATAATGCATGGTAACCAAAACAAAACAATTGTCGATGACAGTCGGTCTAAAATAAAAATACCGCTATGTTCACAAAATGCGTAACAAACTGAAAGCATCACCATGTGATAGTATAAACTATATCGAGTAAGACTAGTAAACACGATATGCTTTGAAAATAAAATTGTATACTGCACAAGGTAATTTTATATGTACATGTGTTTATGTTTGCAGTTCATTGGATGAGTTTATTCCGTAGTCTGACTGTGAGAAAGAAACTTCATGGTCAGACTACGTAATAAACTGAAAAACAAACAGTGAATTGAAACTTGCTCTGTGAGTTGTGAATCCCAGGTCTTTAGTCCGAAAGTGTAAAGCTGAGTGTTGGCAGTTGCCAACACGCCGAGTATTCCTAATACGAAAACGCAATTAATTCAATGCATTTGTATAGTCAGAGTCGCTTCGTGTTGGTTGCATTTTGAATTTGGACACGAGTAACACTACTGTTACTTCTTCCGTGTAGATAATCCCTTTTTGTGTTGTATTGAATTTATGTTAGTATCTCCTCATCCGTCTTGTGAGTAGCATAAATTCTGCCTTAAACACAGAATACACAATAGTCCAAGTAACTTAAACAAATGATTACTCTCGAGACATTGCACTTGAGTGAAGATTTTTTGAACTTGTCTTAGATAAATCTTCTGCCAAATAACTGTACTTACCTGTGTAATTAATATTTATACAAATGATTTTCCAGATAAGACGCATGCAACCAATACCTGTGCACAAAGCATGGGAGATTGTATCCAAATGTAACTCGTAAAAGCTTGCTTTGGAGGAACAGAAATTCGATCGCAGCCGCAGCGTGCAGGGTCATTGAGCCTCTGTTCAAGTGTTTTACTCACACCGTTTTAATTTCGCTTTTTGCAGAACAATCTCAATCAACAAAAAGGCTGAAATTGAATGCGGGGAAAGTTTGGTCGCACTAAACGGCTGGTCGTGTGATTTGGCTTTGTTTCAAAATTACACCACTGCTTTTTCTCTACTCAAACGTCGGGGTTTTAAGGCTTGGCAAGTTTGTAGGTTATTCTTTGCTTACCGTTTGAGAGACCATAATTACTTAGATGTCACGAACAGTTACCTTCTGTCGGCAAGAAGTTAAACTTTAATTTATTAAAGTTGTTGGTAATTTACATTATTTCGATAAGGAATATTATGTCGAGGTAAAAAAGCGTGTATTCTGCCTGAATTGTTTTAAGCGTAATTTTATTAACATGCCTAGAAGTAAGGTAAATAATTTACAAGCACGAAACGTAGCCATAAATGATTGGAAAAATACAAAAATAATTTCTGAAGTAGGCTATAGGTAAGTTATAAGCAATATTTTTCCGATATTCATTCGCCTCAAGAAAATTTTTACATACATCGTAGCATGAAAATTTTCAGCAAACAGACTCGATACCTATTTGTTGAAAAAGATCTTTTGAATCTCAAAAACTTACATACCGCCATGTTTCTTTTGATATGTATTTGGTAGACCGATAAGCAAAATATAAATGCGAGTGCCTATTCTCTGTAGGTATACAAAGTGCGTAATCGTATCTAGACTTAATACATTTTAGATCTGAGGCCCTATTGCGTAACTATTTTGACACTCGTCATCTGATTGAAATGTCAGTTTTTGTACGACTGAGCTGGCTATTTCCGATACCAATTGTCAGCCCAAACAAATGAACACGATGCTGATTGCGAGCGAGTTAGACAATAAGCATGCCGGTCATGCCGGTGTAAATAAATCAGTAGAAACATTGTCGATCCTCGAGAGCCTCTCGCGGCCTCATAATTATGGCAATAATATCGACCCACATCAGTGTTTTTTAGACGGTTTGTCAATGTGACCCAATTGGTCACATTGGTTCAACATTTACTCTGTGTCTGCGACTGTCACACAGCCATCCTGAGTTCCAAGAACTTGAGTAGATCATCCTTTCCCACCCCTCATTGTACCCATTCTCATAGTTAAAACGAAAAAAAAAACAGGGTTTCATAACTTTTAAGTATTTTTTTTTTTACTTACGTTGGAGACCTTGCTTCGCGCCAAATGTCATGATTCTTATTTTATGGGTACCCTAAAGCAATGGGCCTATGGCTGTGGCGTGTAGGTATGAGCTATGGGTATGGGTTTTAATTGACCCACTTGTAATTGACAGAACGACAGACGACGAATTTAAATGCGAATCCTAAAAACTTGTCTAATGAAATACTCGTTAATTTTCGGAAACAGAAGCCTTCTGAGTCAAATCGAATAATTCACGGTAAAATGGTGATTAAGTGAATAAAATTCGGGCTTCGGATTTTATTAGGGTTCAGTCTATCAGACGTGAGATAGCGTTCGACCGCCCGCTTTATGGGCTGGAAACAACGGACACTTCACAAATGGACTCCATACGCACGCGTAGTGGCGGCCCCTGGGCCCTGACTCTCGGTGTCATCGAGATGAATGTCTATCGTTAGATTGTAGAGAAAATTTAAGGTGTTTTGTGGAATCTCACAATCGAGAGAGATTTTGATAGCACTGAGAGTCGAGACGCAGGTTTCATGAAGGAGCAAAGTGAACCATTTGTAGTTCAACAGGCAGGTAAAAATCTAAATCAGAACCAAACTTTTATTCATTTAGGCGGTTATAGTAGTTTAATGCAACTGTAATTAATGAGGGTCTTTGAAATATGAGTGTGTTTTTGTGAAACGAGGCGAAACCGTTTCATAATAGGATCACACGAGTGTTAGAAGGCCTAATTATGTAGAGTTACATACATTACTTTATCTACACACATATTATAAGTACTCTAAGATGGGTTCAGAAGCCGAAGGCATAATAAACCTGTCACGTATTTGGCTGATTTTTTAAATCATAAATCATAGGGCTGACGTTATATATCGTTTTTTTTTTTTAATTGAGGCCTATATTTAGATTGTATTGGTTTTGGAAGACAAAAATCGACTGTCGTAATAATGGCCATTACCTTTGATTTCTGAACGCATAATAGAGAACTTACGATATGCGTGTAGATAAAATTTAGACTTCAATGGAACTGTTGTGAATTATTATTCCATAGGTCTAGTGAAAAAGTTTTTCCTCAGGTTAGGCAAAAAACAGTCTTATTTCAATGTCATAAGCACTTTGACATGTAAAAATATTTACCAATTCAACTATAGAGGTGTGATACACTTGATACTGCTTGATACTTGATTGCACAAAGGTGATTAAAATTTGTAGCCTCGTGCAAGTTTCGGACAATGCTAAAATTAAACAATTCATTTCAAGGTTGGCAGACCTGTCACGCCATGGTTCGTGTTGGCACACCTCGGTAAATAACCTGAGATACTTTCACCATTTTAAAATAAAATTAAATCTTTTATAAGTACTAAAAATTTGTCGCAGGAGTAAAAGTAAAAACTTTTTTAAAGTACCTGGGGGTCAATTTATTAATCTCACCGGTGACTAAAATTCTCATGCCCATGATAACAAATTACAAATGGGGCACCCACTCGTAAACGAGATCACTGAGTGAATTCTTGACCACTGGCAGTGACAGCAAACCTCAATCTATTCTGTTGACTCGCTTGTCTACGACAGGAACGTAAATTAGCTGCATGTTGGTAGACGGGTATGACATTCAAAAATAAGTGTTTTGGCAAATAGTGACATCAAATGTCATGGGTGAGAATTTAGTCACCAAGTGAAATTCCAAAATCGATCCCCAGCTCTCCATTTTTTCACGCGTGTCACTGCTACACGAATCAATACATGCCACACAGACCCAACTATCACCACCACCACTATACTAAACGCTGACGCGTTTCGGCACTCTCCACGAGGCCATTTACGAAGCACAACAACAACCGCTCAACATGCCACCACTTCCACTACTGACATATACCATATGGTATATGTCAGTAGTGGAAGTGGTGGCACAGATATAACTATTTGTCATTAGTGGTCGCGGGTGAGCAAAGTAATTGTTTTTTAATTCATAGATCTGTTGAAAAGCCAACAAACCTTAGCGCCACTTTTGGGATTTCATTTTTCGCTGACTGATTTAGACTTAAAGAAAGAAAGAAAGACATTTATTCAACGTACAAAATTAACAAGTATATTAAAGCAATTAAAGGAAGTGAACATAGACGTTGAACAGGATCCCTGGATGTTCGGAATAACAAAAGTAGCTTGGTTGGACCAGTTTTTTGCGTGGTGTGATTTCCGGCATTTAATGAGTACTGAATAAAACTCTAAAACAAATTATTAAAACTTCTATACCTTCTCCAATTTTTATATCAAATGTAAGTAAGTAAGTAAGTAAACACTTTGTGCAATATTGACCCAAAACGCTTGCAAGCTATCAATTGCAAGAAAACAAAGCAAAACCCTGCTGATTATTTAGATTTAGAAATTGTAACGAGGCATTAATTAAAGTAGGTATCTAATTATTTAATCTGAAATGGTCTATATGATGTAAAATAAGTCTAAAAACACATTCGTATTACTAAATTTATCTTGACCTCGACAAAGGTTAGTTTGGTCGATACAAATAATTACACTAGGTACTTGATCATCCTACTCTCTAGGCCAAGTACTCGTATCCCGGAGTTAACTCGAAGGTAACTCAAATTCCCCGGCCTCAATTGCGTATCGCGTAATAACCTGTTTTCGTCATATTTTCGTCACATGAAAATCGTCCTCGTTATTCAGTGACGCCATTTTTGAAGGAAATACAGATAATTTGATAATATAACGTAACGTTGTCCTGTTGATGTCAATTTAAGGAAGGAAAAAAGGGAAACGTCAAAATACTGCGTATTTTGTGAAAATATGTACATTTCTAAACAAACCACGAACATAACCAAACAAGCAACTGGGTATTCCTGTTTCATTATTAGTGTAACACATGTACAACCTACAAGTTAAAAGCATTAAAGAAAAGCATAACTGTTTTTGTAACCACTTCAAGATATTACCTACATTAGAATAAGTACTCGTAATAGTATACTGAAACTAAATATAACGGTGCAATATATTTATTCCGTTTGTAGAACTTCAAAAAAGGAGGAGGTCCTCATTCGCGAAGTATTTTTTTTAACAGTAACGACCACTAGCCGAATTAAATTGGATGCAATCGAACTACTAACACTATCGAGGGCGACCGCAAGGGCTCGAATCGCCGAAACCACCGCTCTGCGGTCGCTACACCTAAAACCTGTGACCCGTGTGAATTGAAACAATAAACTATACTGCGAATTAATCTATAATCAGGTATTAAGTACAATGATGATAAAAAAAACGCATTAAAAAGTAAAAACTCTTTGAAATCTCATTATCATCATCTTACCATACCATAAATAAACTAACAACAAATGCACCGCAGAAATGTATTATCGGGATAGAAGAAATGAGTTCATTATTTGTATGGGAACCGACCGTGTAACATTGTGCTTAAGTTTTTTGACGTCACGAATGTAAAACTTCTGTTGTGGTGTTTGAACAGTTTACTGTTGAACAACAAGGTCGTCATCCAGCATCCACTGCTGCACATAGGGCTCCCCTAACGAGCGCTATAGATAGCACCCTATCTTCAGCTTGCCGCATCCAGCATCTGCCTGCAGTCTTTCGCACATCGCCATCCCACCTGGCCGGAGAGCGTCCTACACTACGTTTGCCGCCGCGGTCTCCACTCAAGTACACGTTTACCCCAACGGTTGTCAGTTCTTTGTGAGATATGCCCGGCCCACTACCACTTCAGCTTGCTAATTCTTACAACAGCTTGCTAATTAAACAACAAGGTATTTTCTTTTTAAAGTCTAGCGCGTAAAGCGGTCGCGTGTTAGAACGCGTAATGAGGTTCTCAGTTCTTCTTTTCCTTCTTATCTTCTGTGGATATCTACAAAGAGAAAGAGGCGTCAAGCTTATACTCAACTCTTTATAAGCAGGGGAATAAAACTCTCGACTCAACTAGTCTTAAACAATATTATACGTCAACTAATACCTCAAAGGTATCAGTGGGCAGACAGTCACGAGTTGCCTGCGGTCCGCGACCGGGTTTAAAAAGTTAACTCTAGTTTATCCTCACGGAATGGAGCTACGTATTTGTAGGTTATGCTGTAGTTTTTGATATGTAACCTAAAGAGTATTAGCATTTTCGGGAAATGTAAATATTCGTTCTACAATTTTAAGCCATGATTTGTCTTCTTTTCTGTAGTTATTCTGTGTTATCTAGAATAATTACTAAATAAAATTCCGATCAAGAGTGTGTCGGGTACGCCCAGGACAGGGTTAAAATTCTTTTCTCTTTCTTTTCTACATTCTTCTGTCTACATTGTAAGGTTTTTTTTATACATTGTAGACATTCGTATAAGCTAGCAAAATGTTAAACTATTACTCGCTATTGTGTAAAGTCTAGCTTCGCTGTTATAAACAGTTTAGGTATTGAATCAGGTGTTAGGTACGTTGCGGAGGTCCATAAATTAAATCGAAAAATGATCTTGGCACAATCTCAACATTTTGAAAGATCTATCAAACGAAACCCCACACCATTAGTTAAAAAAATTACGTGTAGGGAAGGTACAGTTTTTATTTTTATTTTTCTAGTGTATCTGAACTATGCCGTGGACAAACAAATGCGGACGGACGGACATAGTAAAACCAGAGTAAAACCATAAGGGTTCCTTGTTGGCCACGGAACCGTAATAAAATTAAATAATAAATTTACTAGTACATGTTTTTTATAAATGACATGAGTCTAAATTAAATAAATAAATAAATAAATATCATGGGACAAATTGACACCAATTGACCTAGTCCCAAACTAGGCAAAGCCTGTACTATGGGTACTAGACAACGGATAAACATACTTATATAGATAAATACATACTTATATACATATTAAACTTCCAAGACCCGAGAACAAACATTCGTATTCATCATACAAACATCTGCCCCGACGAATTGCGAATTGGTTATTAAGTAGTTTTTAACTAGCACTAACATATTAGGACGTCGAGTGACTATTCAGTTCTTAAGTGTTCACCTATTTACCTACTATAAAGTCTAGTACAGCATACCCCAGCAAGTAACAGCAAAAGTATTACATACATCAAATAGGTACAGCTCTTTCCTCAACAACTGACTCTAATTACACAATTATCCCAAATAGGGTTGTAATTGCAAAGGACGGTAAGTTTATTGTTTATTCTGAAGCAAGGGATGTTAAATAAAAGACGTCTTACTTTACTTTTAATTAAAGCTGCCAGCTGTTCCGGGAACCCTTTAATTTACATCCTTAATAAGCTCGCTGTATAAATATATGGTGGTTCAAAAAAGTACTTAAAACGTGTAAAGATTTTTGTGAGAAGAAAACCTTAAGAACATTCTGTGAACTTAAAAAAATCGATCACGATCGAGTCATAGTTATTTTAAATTTGAAGTTCTCCTTTCAGTACCTATTGCAAAAAAACTTTATTATTTGCAAAATAGTTGGGCAAGCATAATCATCTAAAACCATGTAAAATTTCAATTCTATATCATTAGCAGCTGAGTTGTGAACCCCTCTTTTTGTGTCGGGGGTAAAAAATAATTGGTTCCCAAGATACAGATTCTAACGAAATTATAAAAGAACCCAATAAAACCAGCTGAGCCGAAAAAATGCAAGTGTTTGCTCAAGCACTACCTATTTTTCCCCTTCGATTTGCTAACCTATGTTTCTCTGTCTTCGTTACGGGATTTACCAAGTATTGTGGCCAACCACAGCTACCTTTGTTCAAAGTCGCATCATTTTCATTGTTCATTTCATTCGAAAATCTATTGTATGACCCCGTTAGCAACAAATGATCTGAACAAAACCATGACTCACTTATAGAGTACAATTAGGACGGCTGAGTAATGAACAGTAGTGATGATAACATGATAGAATGAACCAATGAATGAGTCAATCCGATCACACTAACATCCGAGTCACCAACGCGACATAAAGTGCCAGGTTGGCAATGACTATCTTCTATACCTACTAAACAGTACCGTGACTGACTGACTGACAGGCGACGCACAGCCTAAACCACTGGACCTAGAGACTTGAAATTTGGTGAACATGTACCTTGAGGATCCCAAAGGTGCGCTAAGAATGGATTTTTCGAAACTCCCACGGAATATGAAACTAGCCCATTTTAAAATATTTCAACCCGCGGGGCATAAGCTAGTTCGGTATCGCTGACTTGATAAGTTTTAGTTTTAGCGTCCTTTATATTGGCTATGAAATGTAGATCGAATTGTCACCAGGACAAGAAGACCAAGATATTATCATGCTATCGACAGCATATATTTAGCTAGGTAGTTGTTTGAACTATCCAGTGCAATAGCAGCCTACGTGTACGGTGCTTAAAGTCCAAGTTGGCATTTGACAGTAGACGACGTGACGTAGAGATGACAACCTTTGTATGCTACAAAGGAAGTCGCACCCATTGAAAACTCTGTAGTTGAACAAAATTAATTCACTGCAACAGAAAGACAGCCAAGTGTCAGCCAAATAGTGATACCACATTTATTTATTTTTTACTTTTTTATGGCTATGACGATAGATTGAGACAGTGTCATGTCGATTTGGTTACAAAAAAATATCAATTTACTGAAAATCAAATAATAGTTGCTACTCCTACAAAAAATAGATGTTAGTTTAAAGACACACAACTACGGAATTAGTAACATAGACCACCACTAGACATATATGAGAATTTACTATGAAAGGGAATCCCAGTTAAGGATGCACATAGACTAATTGGTTAGAAGCTAGAACCTACCATGCGAAATAAACTACAATTTTAAATTGTTTTCAATTTATTTTAATAGTGTTTGACTCAGTTCACGTACAGAATGATAATGATCAATGAATGAACATATTTTAAGAATATCATTCATTATTAGCTAACAATTCTCAAAAGATACACAAAAAAGCTTTCCGACCAACCGCTTTTGAAATGGATGTTGCGGTACTTAAGTATAATTATTTTACACGCAATTTCACTAAAACCGAAACACCTAGCTTATCAATTTCCCTGTAATTTTTTTGCCGCAAGTGCCTAAAAATTAAGAAGCTGTTATCTCCCCCTAACACTCTGGCTGTGATGGATCGGCCTCATAAGTTACAACGGAGTCATCCACAGTATAGTGTCGCTTATTAAGCTTACGATAAAATAGGTAGTAAAAAATGATGTCTTAATAAATCAAAGGCCATCGTTCATTCATGAGACGTAGAGATGTGACGTGAACGCAATCTTTTTTTCACACCATGCATACTATGAAACTCGACAAGTACTCGAGTCAGCTTGACAGTATCCGTCACAACTGCTCACTGTGACTGTACCCACCAATAATAAACGAATTAACGTGGAGATTTGCGGGTAATAGGACCTTGTGCGAGGTCCGTCCGGATCGCTACCACCATCTTACTCGTTAATCTGCCGCTAAGCAGCAGTGCTTGCACTGTTGTGTTCCGATGTGGAGAGTAAGACAGCCGGTGTAATTACGGGCACAAGAGGCATTTCATCTTAGCCCTCTAGGTTGGCAACGCATCTGCAAACCCTCCGGAGTTGCGGGTGTCTAAGGGCAATGGTGATCACTTACCATCAGGTGACCCACTTGCTCGCTTGCCTTCCTCGTTGTATAAAAAAAATAAAAAATGACGCCGCTATTGTCAGTGTCAAAGGTTTCAATCAATCCTGACGTAGACAATCATCGCAATATCGCAATGTATGCATAAAGCTTTGTGCACATTTGACCACCGTACCGTAACACTATTACGTGTAAGGTCTTTGCAGCACACGTACATTAATTGCCTCTGCTGGATGATTCAGCTGTTGTGGATTATAAGGCGATGGTATTGTTCCATTCATTGCAGGTGTCCTTTAAAACAGCATGACCGTTACGCACCAGTTAGAGTATACATTTTGGAATTTACTCAACTTTAACTCTTTATGTTAAGAAATCTTCATGAGGACATCTAAAATATCTGAAATACTTTCGATTCATTATCTGACATAGTCGATAGACTCCCAAAATTGAAGTTGATACCAGATATGATATCAACTTTAAATAATTTTGGGTGTTCCGCTTACGTCTTTAGGTACGCCACGTACAGCTATAATTTATGTGATATTGTATCCAAAATTAACGTTTACTATACTTACTCGTTATGATACAGGTGATAATGATATACGGTAAAGATCTGGCGGGAAAATTGAGCTCATCAAAGTGTATTCTCACCGCGTGTCTTCACGCAGTAAAAATGTTCCAACAAAGGCTTAAGATTATGGTGGTGAAAAATAAAGTACCTATTAGCGATAATTCACTTCGGGGCTATATATATAAATAGTTTAACACACGTTTGCGGGTGGTAGGACCTTGTGCAAGGTCCGTCCGGATCGCTACCACCATCTTACTCGCTAATCTTGCCGCTAAGCAGCAGTGTTTGCACTGTTGTGTTCCGGTGTGGAGTGTAAGACAGCCGGTGTAATTACGGGCACAAGAGGCATTTCATCTTAGCTCTCTAGGTTGGCAACGCATCCGCAAACCTTCCGGGGTTGCGAGTGTCTATGGGCAGTGGTGATCAATTACCATCAGGTGACCCACTTGCTTGTTAGCCTTCCTCGTCGTATAATAAAAAAAATAAAAAAACCTAGCTCAAAAAAAATTGCATTTTTTGGCCGACTATAGAAGGATCAGGTAAACAATGTAAGGACTTAGGACATTCAAATAGTCAAGTTAAGCCTGTATTAGTGAGTAACTTGTGTAACTCAGGTTGGCGCAAGTTGGCTGTGATTGGTACCATGCCTTGTCAAACGGCAAGTAGAGTTCCAGGAAGTTCTGAGACTACGCTTGCCGTGGCCTATATAGTCGCTCCATACGAGTATGACATTCAGAGAACTCCAGGTCACCACCCGACCATAATAATGAAAACGATCATGACCTTAGCCCAAATATAATTCCAACCGTCGCAAATCAAATAAACGATTACTTCAGACACGGGCTTATACACAAATATCATATCTTCATTACTGGGTCGCTTTTTCGATCAAGAAAACCTATTACTGTTTTCCTGTACGTCCCCTAGGGCGTTCATGTCAAATCTAATAAAAAATAAGTCTATATTATTACCTAGCTTTATAAACATAGACAGTTATGTTTAGGTTAATCAGAAATGAGTGGGTGACTGGGTGGTGACGGTACTTATAAGTTACAGGCCGCTATTTTACCAACCTTACATTACATATGTCAGTTTACTTACTCACGATAAGAAGTTGATATTTAAATTCCGCACTCAGAGAGGTTTTATGGTCTGGTCAGCTGATAATTTGGACGCCCTTTATCGGTATCAGCAAATGCCTCTCGTCTAGAATTCGACAGCTCCCGCTATGGCAAAATTGGAATCCATGGCAGTAGCCATAATGGCAAATAGGTCTTGAAAAAAATGTTATTCCACAGGTCAGGCAAAAAACAATCTTATGTCAATGTCATAAACACTTTGACATGGAAAAACATTTCTCAACTTAACTATACCAGTTAAATGTCTCAGATATGTCGTACTTAGCAAGCTTTCCAGTTTTTTGCTAGGGTGAAAGTGTAACTTACTTCCGAAGAAGTTTTTAAAGATTTAGAAAATCCTGTAAAGTCCTGCAAAGTCCTGTGATCTCAAACTTTAAAGTTAAACTTTTAGTAGGTTATCTTGACAGGACAAGCAGAAGTTGAAGCCATGATCGTTTTTGGGACGTCGGTCGCAGTTGAAGTAGGTTTTGGTCGCCGTTGGCTCATGGCGAGTGGCCAGACGGTTTATATTCTTCGCTATCATTTCAAGCCATAAAGACGGAAATTTGCTTCCCTCGTCTCACGCAAACCACCATAATCTGTGAACTATAAAGAAATATTGATCAAACTTTTGTTTATTGCGCGAAGATTGCCTCTGTAAACTTTTCGGGCACCCCTTATGAATAATTTAATGTTGTGAACATAAAAACACGCTCAATCTCAAAAGTAGGACTCCGTAGAATAATGTTTTAAAGATTTAGGTAATTTACGAAAAAGCCGTGATACCAGTGATGGTTTGACCTATGGCCTCTCAAGCAGAGGGTCGTGGATTCGAGCCCTGGCTCGCACCTGCGAGTTTTTCTGAATTTATATGCAAAAATTATATTTGTGATTTATCATGGGCTTTTCGGTGAAGGAAAACATCGTAAAGAAATCTGCACACTCCTGTGAAGTACTTCAGTGGTGAAGTTCTCAATCTGCACTGGGCCCGCGTGGGAACTCTAGCCCAAGCTCTCTCCTTGTGAGAGGAGCCCTGTGCCCAGCAATGGGACGCAAATAGTCTGATCATGATGATGATGAGATTTAATTTACTATGTCAGGTATTTACACGTGCGAAGTCGATAGGTTTTATGGAACATCCCCTTTACCCGCTACTATCGTAGCCTGTGGTCAAATAGTACCTTATGCAACTGTTACATAGTGAGGGTCCTTAAATCACGAGTGTACGAAATTGGGATAATTTCATTTCATCCAGTGACATCGCCCGTTATTCCAACTATGTGTTAAACGCATTCCTATCAGAACTGCCTAATATAACCCATTTGATATCGAACTCAAACCGAGGAACGGCCAACAGATTCAACCGAAACTTTAATCAATAGACAATCCTCATCAGCATCTAACTACACACTACACAGTGTTCAACACTATTCAAATTAGATACAATTATGAGCGATGTTTCAAACTGAAACAATGAAACTCACTTTTTGCGTACAATATGTATACAAGCCCATCGAACCTCGTAACTCTAAGTGTATGAAGTTTAATTTAATTATCCTTGTAGGCGGTGGTAACCGACATTTCGCGATTAAACTATCCCCTTTTGTTTATGGTAGTCTATTGTTGTGAGTGGCATTTGTTCGAAACTATTGTGGGAATGCGGTTTGAATTGAATTGGTTTATTAATCGGCGTCAGGCACGAGTTCATTTGGGAGGTGTTTCATGCACACGTTTGCACACGTGAAACGGGTCCATATTTTCTCCCATACCTACAATTGAAAGTCATAATTCTTAATGTAATGTTTGGCATAATTTTACACTAGTCATATAACTCTTTTTTTTCTCTAAAACTCGCAATTGATCAGAAAACATTCAAAATAAACCTAACCTCTCCTGACTAGAGCAGTACTTTAGCTTTCACGGCACTTTACCACCAGAATCAGTTTAAAATGCACGCTCTCAAAATGCCTATTCGCCCTACTGGGCGTCAGCCCTACTGGGCTAGCACGACTGGCTGCGACTTTGGTTGTCGCGCGAGATTATATTACCCGTCCCGTTGCATTCTGAGTGACAGAAACAGACGGGCAGTTGGTCGCTGTGAGTTGTGCTAGACCTACCGAACCCTGCTATTAACGAAACAATTCAAAACTTTTCAACGCATTTCCATTCGTTGCAAACACGGCAAGCTATTTCGATTATCCCTCACACCACAGACACTTGGCAAATAAAGTTCGACTCTCATAAATACGAGAGCCTGCCTCGCCGTCGAGGGTACGAAAGTTTGGGGCTAAAATTCCTCGGTTTCAATTTAATTTTTGCGCGTCTGGCGCGGCAGCGCATTCACGGGCCGACGACTCAGCGATGGTCGTGGTCGCTCACTCATACGAACCGCCAATAGGTATTGAATAAATGTTCCTACTGCTTTGCAAGTAATACTTAGAAACTAAGAAACTATCGCCTGTTTTGTAGTAGACATGAAATTGTTTAAGATTGATAGAGCGGTTTACAGGGCGTTTACTACTTCTCGGTAATTTTCTCACTTTTATAATTCGTCAGGTTTTATAATTAAACTTTGAGGCAACTCAGACTTCAACTGGGTCACGGCAGATAATGATTCGTGGTAAGCTTGAGAAGGATGCTTGCGGCTGGGCCGAGCAGAATTCGCTCCGCTTCATGGTGAAAGGCAAGGAAAAGCGTAAAATAATGATTATAAATAATGATTAGACCATTTATATTTCCAATAATTTTATTGCTGTCGGGTTTGAAGCCTTGGGTCCATGGGGTCCCGGCGCTTACAAGCTTGTTTTAGAGTTGCAAAAGCGCTAGTCGATGCAACTTTTCATGTGACCTAAGGGCTGGCAGTTTTCTCTCTCAAAGAATCAGCATCGCTATTCAGCGAGACAACCCTGCCAGCCTTTTGGGCACCATGCCACGGGGACCTTATTTACATGCAATTTAATTTTAAGTTTTAGTTTATTTAGTTTTAGCTTAGATTTAACGTCATAGTAAAATGCTTTTATTATGTAAATAAATATAGTTTTTCCAACTTATATGCAATTTTTGAAAGCTCTATAACGTATTCAACTGACGTTTCTGTGTGCATCATTTAGTCATAAAAAAGTGGGGTTTTTTTCGACAACACGCGTAACAATCATTATCTTTGCAAAGAGATCCAAACTGTCGGCCCACCGCAAGGCATTGTTGAATGCGAACTTCAGTTCTGCGGCCTTTGTTCGAGGTCGTAATCAACGTCGTCTAATTAACTCAACGCAAACGTATTCAAGAAATGAAAACTGATTTAAAACTTAGAATCTTAGGTTATTTGAATTAAATACCTCCACCTGTAGTTTTTAAGATGCTCAGTGTACATGTTTATTAACAGACTTCAAAAAAAGAAGGAGGCTTTCAATTCGTCGGAATATTTATAAACATTGATAAATAGGTACCTAATAATAATATGATATTTTATTGAAATAAAGCAAAATTTCAGATATTGTAAAGCGTATAGCCAAACTAAAATGGTAATTTCCTTCAATTATCTATTTTCAGTATCTAATAAAATCATTATCAAAAACTATTCAAAATTTAAATTTGACAGCATAAATAGTTATTATAATAACCAGCTGTGACGGAGAAACAGACGGATAGAAATATGGACTCGCATCACAAGGGTCTCTTTTTACCATTTCGGCTCGAAACCGCAATAAACTAAGAAATCCTGTTTTAAAAATCATTTATTCCATTAGTAATAGGCATGATTTCATAGGATTTAAATTCTAATAGCCTTCCCAGAAAAATCGTAATCTTCATCTTTTATTTTTGCCGGTGGTAACACCCTGAGCGAGGTCCGTCCGTATCGCTATCACCATCTGACACGCTAATCCCGCCGCTAAGCTGTTGTGTTCCGGTTTGAGGATTATCACAGGCGAGGAAATTACGGGTACAAGAAAATTTATCTTAGCCCTCTAGGATGGAAACGTATCTGCAGTGGTGATCAATTACCATCAAGTTACCCGTTTGCCTTTGCCTTTCTCGTCGTATAAAATAATCCTATATTGATTTTTCAGATCATTGAACCAAAACTTTATCGTAACTCTCTGAGGTTATATTTTCAGGTGTGTGTGGTGAAAACTCAGTCAGAAAAGTTTCATGGAATAAAATGAGCTAATAAATATTACAACAGCTAATAAAGTAACGTCCACAGACAGGTTTCAAAAACACAATTTTATCTCGGATGTAATATTAATTTCAGATTTTATTCACGTCTCTGAAAGTAAAATTGTTCTTTTGAAGTGAAGATTTAATTAGTTTTGTAGGTAACTTAGAATGCGGTTGATAAAGAAACACGTGACCAAAATGCTGGCCTATTTTTGGCTCAAAGGTTTAACATTGTCATTCAACATGGCCGCCAGCATTTTAGGAACGTTGCACACTGGTAGCGGTTTGTTTTAAGATAGGTAGGTATGTTTTAAATTATATTATGTAGAATCTTTAGTTTTAAATAGTTTAGTTAGTTTTAGTTTTTTCCTAGATTTAAGTTTTATGTATTTCCTAGAATAACTTACATTGTACTTGATACATTTATGTGAATAGGTATGCTGAGGTTTCACTTAGAACATCATTCGGATATTATTGAAATGTAGAGTGTTAAAAACTTCTCACGGAGGCAGTCGCATAATTAGTATCGAAGTTCTTTATTATTATGATTTCCTGGCGATCGATTGAAGACCAATAGGCAGAAAATATGTATAGTTAAAGTGAGAAAAAGTTTTCCCCTGTCAAAATGCTTATGACATTGTCATAACACTGATTTTTGCCTGACCCGCGGGAAAGGTTTTTCTACTGTCATACTGTACAGTTTATGAGCATTTAGAATAGGATTCGGGTTTCAGAAATACTTCGGCTGTCAATCAACGCTCACGGAATGTAATAAGTATTTTATGGTGTTCCTGCGTTAATTTCTTCCAATCCTGCGCTTAGTTTCACTACGTAGTTGTAGAACAAGATACATTAGTTTTATAATCAGTAGTCTTGTAATTACTTTTAGAACTGTCTTACAGGAACCAGTACGAGTACATTGTGAGTGCAAACAGATATTCTATGACTATATGACCCATCGTTTCTCAAGCAGAGGATTGTATGCTCAAACCCGTCTGAGAGAAACTGAATAAAATTAATGTGCAAAATTGAATCTCACATTGCCCTGAGCTTTTTGGTGGAAGGACAACGTCGAAATGCTCATATTTGAAAAGAAACTCAATGATGTGTGATTACTTGATGAGTCCTTAATTCGTACTGGGCCCATGTGGACTCCCCGTCTCGTTACGATGTGTGATGTAGCCTAGGGAGTCAATTTTATCATACGTATAGATCGTGGGTTAGCAGGTTATTATGTATTAGTGAGGATTTGCCTTAATAAACTACGATTGCCAAAGCGTTATAATAACTTTCTGGAACCATGACGTAACAACAGATTATAATTTGTATCCTCAACAGTCCACATCAGTATCTTAAAGTTTTTAAAAGTAACAAATACCTATTTATGTTATTCAGATGGCAAGTAACGAAACGCTGTCGTGGCTACTGACAATTATCTCCTTTTAACGGCCTTGTCGTCATTTTCATGCCGGTTCCTCAAATCTGAAGCAATTTTCGTGCAAAAATGTATTTAGAGTGCGCATTTTAGGAGCAATTTAAGAGTAATGACTAATGACTTAGGAATTTAAATTATTCGCTTGTTCGCAATAAAAGAACTGTTAGGTACCAAGTTGTTTGAGTCACTTGAGCACGTTTTTAGACTTTGCTGTCGAGTAGTTTATGTAATGCTTCAACAAGCTAAAATAAGTGTGATACCAACTATTCGCGGATGCCTATCTTACAAACAAAAAAATATAATAGCGCCACACCGACTCATTATAGTACCATAGCTGCAATGAAAATGTTACCCCGGTGTGTGCAGCTGGGTGTACAATAATAATTGTACATTGAATAAAATGTGTGAGAATTGAAGGTGTATTATTTCTCTTACCTACTGTGACGTCACAAGAGAAACTTAGTGATGGAAAACCTGGCGTTCTTTGGTCTCCGAGGCCAAGATCTACCTCGGAACATTAAGCCAGTGCAGTAAATAAGTAAGTTGGTTCCAGTTCCAGTGAACTATTTCGTAAAATGTATCCCTTACTTCAAGACTTTACCTTGAGTAAGGAGCAGGTAGGCATCTTACCCCATTATTCATAAACCTATTTTAACTAAAACGCCGTTAGAGCTCGTTTGACCTTTTTTGTCACATTAACATTTGCGTTAGTAAGAATAAGACAGAACCTATTTTAACTAATAGAGACTTGAGTGACGTTTATGAATGATGCCATTAATCAAAACAAAACAAAACAAATCTTTACGGTGCGGTGGATAACTTCTACTTAGGTACTTTACTTTTCGCAAATCCTGTCTCGAACGTAAACTGTGTTGTTTGCGTTTGAGTAAAGGAAATTGTGGAAACGTAAAGACTTGCCACTCTGCTTGGAGAAAATCTTGAAGAAAAAACTCATCTGTAAGAACGCTACGAAAAAAATACATTATGAAGTATTTTTACGAGTTGTCGAAAACAAGATCGTTCATTTTAGAGTATCGTTGTCGTAGAGATCGTTGATTGCTCCCGATAGATTTGGTCTTAAAACGAATAAACCATTCTCAAATGTCACTAAAAGCCTTAAACAATTCTGACGTTAAGTAAGTTAAATTAATCTTAATAGACTTGAAAAGGACATCTTACAAATAACTTAAAAATACAATCGTACTTATTTAAACTTTCGCGATTTTCACACATTTTTAGGATGCCGTACCTCAAAAGGAAAAAATGGAACCCTTATAGGATCACTTTGTTGTCCGTCTGTCTGTCTATCTGCCTGTCTGTCTGTCTGTCTGTCTGTCAATACCGTTTTTCTCTGGAACGCGTGGAGGTAGGATGCTGAAATTAATATCAAATACTCAAACCTGCGGTCCCTTGAAGCTGTGAAAAAATCATGTATCTATGTCAACGCAATCAAAAGATACAGTCATAAAAAAAGTCGTTTTCATACAAATTGCCGTATTTTGAAAATCTAAAGGGCACTTCCAGTTGTCCTAGAAACTTGAAATTTGGTATGAAGGTAGCTCTTATAGCACAACCACTCCGAAAATTCTCAAAATCTTAAAAAAATATGTCTGTCTGTAGATTTCGCAGACCAATATAAGTTGACCCCACACTACGTACATTTTGCTTAACAGCAGAGATCTGCTAACACTGGACTTCGTAAAACACTGGAGAAAAGCGTTAAAATCTTTCTACGGAACCCTCGTGCGCGAGTCCGACTCGCACTTGTCCGGTTTTTTATGTTAATCACGGAACTTAATCACGTAAAAAACAATTGTACTCGTAACGAAGCGCCAGTTTACAACAACAGTCCTTAAAATAAAGCTAGCACTCTGAGTAAATTCCTTCGGCTATCGCCAACAGCCGAGCCATTATAGCACCCTTACTGTTTAACGACATCACCTGACACCCTGTTAAAGCCCAAATGCCAACGACTCCAAAAGAAGCCTCAGTCACAAACAAATCGCCACCACCTGGCAATCCACAGCCCTCACAAACGTGCTTAACAATGACTCTAGCAATTTATAGAACTAAATATTTCCATGGGTTTGATTTCGATCATTTAAATAACGACAGACCGTTAAACGCCTAAGTTAACAGGTAAGTTTGGAAAGTGACCGGCAATCAGTAACTTCTATCATCACAGGTTTATTTGGCATAGTTGGGCGCCATTGTCTTGCAAAGTCCTTAATGGTTTAACTTAGTAATGACCAATTTATCTTTAGCTTCCCTAAATACAGTTCTAGGCAGTCGGGTAGGTATACTAGCAAAAAATTTAAGCGCCTTGACTAAAGCCTAGCACTATATTTAGGGGATCTAACGATAAATTCAGGGTGCCTACCATTTATCTAGACAACTGAAAGATGAAAGATGCTGATTGTAACCAGACATTTACAACGGAGTCACATACACGATATATCAGTGAAACGACCTCTACAATCCTGCATAATGACTATATTAAGTCTACAATAAAAAGCCTTCCATTACAAACGCGTATACTTACCACGCTTAACGTTATCTCCTTGGTGTTCTGTGACTCTCTTTCTGGTTGGACAAGCTTTAAAAGATGACGCGTTCTATGCTCTGACCTTTACAATATGGGTCATTTGCGTAGACCTCAAATGGTATTCCGTCAAGTCCCTGGTAACAAACACTACATGGATGACATCTTAAAGATTTTGCAGTAGGGTTACGTAGATATACGTAGGTGTTACTAATAGAAGCAGCTCACTTGCTACTGTTTCATCTTGGTCGGTAAACACAGCCTGAAACGTTCCTAAACCAAATTGAGTAAAAATAGCCAAACATATTCAGCCATTACACACCTGTAATCTTCCATTAAAAGTCCTTTGAACGCATACCTACCTCAAGACAAGGAACATGCCAGAACGTGTGAAGCGGCGGTAGAATAATAATATATCGGAGCCGTGGCCAGTCAGGCAATAAATGGGCTGGTGGGTGCTTCTGCTTTATCCTGTATTCTTTAGGCGGTGTTCGTTTTATTTAAAGACGTACATTCGTGGTGCGATTCGGCGTGTCATCAATCGTGTAGGTGCAAGTGTTTCCCTATACAGGGTGTGTTTTAATAAACCGTTTAGAACTCAGCCAAGAGTTGAGCAAGTCTAAGTGAGCACCCCTGTGAGATTAAAAAAAAAAAAAAAACATTCTCCCGTACATTAATCAGGTATCGCTCTTGCAAGGCAGCGTAAGCCTATTGACTCCGTATTATACAGACGAGGATAATTATGTCTTTGGTTAATGTACCTACCTATTGCATGTCAATATGACATTTGAGTTATACAATATGAGTTTTTGTCCGAGATCCGAGATGCTGATGTGTTCGCTGATGGGTGGGGAACACTTCAAAGTAAATTTATGTTGTTTTTGGCATGTATCTAATGAGTTAGGCGTTTTGGTTTTTTTTTAACTGTAAGTCTAATTTGTAA
Organism: Clepsis dumicolana; assembly: GCA_963691665.1. Lineage (NCBI taxonomy): Eukaryota > Metazoa > Arthropoda > Insecta > Lepidoptera > Tortricidae > Clepsis > Clepsis dumicolana. The sequence goes on from OY829518.1 coordinate 3,900,536, forward strand.
TTTTACTGAAATAAATAAATAAATAAATAAATAAATTTGTACGGAAAACGTGTCTTCGACTGAACAAAAATTTATATTGTTACTCAAATGACATAATTGACATAAACACCAGCTCGAGACTGACTTCAGTTGATTTTAGTAGTCGCGTAGCTAAAGCCAAAAGAAGATATTTGCATAAGTATCTAAAAATGGAGCGAAACAGGAAAGATTTCTGTAATGGAGTTTTAAATCTGACCAAATACAAACTTAAATATTTAAATGCGCTAGTAACAGCTGCGGTGGCTGGCAACAGACACCAATAAAGGCTGGGTCTTCACATACTATTGCAGCAAAGCTAGTATAAGCTTATCAATAGTCTAGTATGAGCCATCGTAATACTTAATGTTAGTTCTTAGGTTGTGCTTATCTTGAAAATGCTTTGACAAAATTTCTTCCCTATAGGAACTTCCAAATTCTTAGATACTTATTGTTTTTGTTTTTTTTTTTCGGTCCATATCTTTGGACATATCTTTTTCAAATTACGATTGCAAAATTATCAAGAAATGTCGTTGATTTTTCTAAGCGTTTTTTGTATTATGTATGCCTAGAACAATCCTAAAATTGATAATTCCCAAGCGTGCTCAGATAAAAGCTTAACTACTCGTATGGTGCCTATAAACCTCATGTCGTTGTGTGTTTCACAATAAAGTCGTATATAAATCGTAATAGCCGCTATTGCAGCGTGAATGGCCGGCTACAATCCCGTTTGCAATTTCCGATACCGTGTACGTATGGAATATAAAGAGACCATCACACATCAATGGCAATATTACTAATAAGTTCTATAGAAGAGAAAAAAACCCTGCTCTTATGACTTGCTGATTAATTGATCAAGCCTTTTATTGGCCTTAGGTATATTAATACCGTGACAGCCCCACAATGCTTTCAGGTAATTTGTTTGAAGTGATAAAAAAAGATTGATTCGACTGTATTTTCAATCCCCGACGCAAAACAGAGGGGTGCTATAAGTTTGACACGTATATTTGTGTCCTCTTAAAATAAAGGACTTATTGAGACGCAGTTTTTTTTATTGAAATCGGTTCAACCGTTCTGCTTAAGGAAATTGAGTTCGTAGATGGCCTATTGTGTTAATTCAATTGAATTCAATTCAAATAATTTATTGTAGACCGGGGTCCATAGATTGTTAGTAGTACATAAGTCTTATTATATAAGCTAAGCAGAGGTCTAAATGTCATACGAAATTAATGGTACTGAGACCTCTTTATATGTTGGTGTAGTAGTGTCTGTTGTAGCTAGTTACACTAAACTAGCTACAACAGCCTTATTATTTTAAAATGAACGCGACATGGTACACGCATTGGCAGTCTCTCGGGTTTATCGTCCTCGATCGCTGGTCAGTTCTGTGTAAAAAAAGCTCTATGATCAGTGAACGCGTCATCGGGTACACTTTGAAATATCTAACATTCATATTAACATAGTAAAATAAAATATCATATGTTTTCGACACAAGGCTACGACGCACAAATAACAAACTGACGAATGAAGTACTGACAGAATATGCCTTAATTATGGCCCTGCTTCAGCATGAAATTGAGAACAACAGCCTGAAAATCAGCTTCCTCTGCAAGATAACTAGTGCAAACATACAGAAGTTTAGTGTCGCAATGTTGTAACTGCACATTATAATGTAAAGAGTACAGTTTATCCTGTTTTCATATAGTAAACGTCATAGTGACATCGATTGTTTGTTAAGGAAAATAGTTATGACTTTTACTGTGAGACCGTTCTATTGTGGGTCAGAGGCCGGAGTACGAATATTTGAAACCTGCGTCACGTAAAATCGATAGTAAACGTTATCGAGTTTGTATGACGTTTGGAACAGCACCCGCCAGTGAGGGTATTTGGAACTAAAATTTAGTATGAGGTATCTCGATCTCGATACAATAACCGTAACGTTACGCAAAAAAATATATAATTGAGGTAACAAAAAAAATACAGTGTTAACAATGTGGTTGGTACTTCTTTTTAAGTATTAGAATACCTGTGCTAAGAGGTACCTTTCTTCTAAGAGAGGTAATTATAATTTGTACTGATTAATAATAAAGGTACATTTCTCTTTTAAAAAACTGAGATAACAGCATGCATGTAATCAATTTCATCATCAAGCAAGGTAGCATAAATATTAATAAACGACAAGAACAAAAACTCTTACACTTAACAAACCAAAAGATTTAAATATGTGTTAATATATGTGCCTGGATACTAATGGATTAATTACAAGTGAACCGCAGTTACGCAAGTTACGTTCGTCCATTTCCTTAACCGCAACGTTAATTATGTATATAAATTGATACGTAGAACATTAAACCAACCTGAGAAGTCATACGCACTCAATTCTATATAAATAGTTTAAGCGTAGTCATTCAGCTTGTATATCAATCCACCTGGCTGCAAAACTTTCGAGTAGTCGGCATGTTCCTATACCCTCATAAAGCGTTCGTAAAATGCTGAGTGCGTTGTAAACGGGACGGGACTCTCCATTTCAGCTAAGATGAAAACAAATCCATGTCGTGTTTTTTCGTCAATGTTGAGAACAATGTACCTACGTAAGTAATAGTTTGGAAAAAGTTTCTAACTAGCCCAGAGGGTCGAGCACGACTTTACGAATGCTGCGTAACGTAAAGTCGAATAGTAAACGTTGTCGAGTTTGTATGACGTTTGGAACAGCTCCCTCCCGTGAGCGTATCTGGAACTAAAATTTAGTATGAGGTGTCTCGATCTCGATACGATAACCGTAACGTTACGCAGCTTTCGTAAAGTCGTGCTCGACCCTCAGTAGTAACCCAAACACAAGCCTCATTCAACTTGGCCCATGAGAAATGCTTGTACTTAATGGAATAAGCCTGAATAAACAAAAAAAAAAAAAAAGCTGATAAACAAAAGGTCAATTTAAGTCGGTGTTAGACTAAATGGAATTGTTTTTGAATAAACTGTATTCCGATACATGGCTAATGGGAACGAGTGGAGTGGCGCAACCACTATGTATTCTGCAATATTATTTATACTCGCGCACGCAGTTGTCAATCTACGTCCAAAACACGCGAGCAGAAAGTCATTTAGCCGCCCAAGGGAGATACCTACAATCGGGATTTAGAATGAACGTGTCAAAAAATACACAATGGCGTAATTTATTCTAAAATCCCCTGAGGGACTTCGACGGCCCGCTGAGGTCCCCTGGTACCTTTGGATCCGTTCACAACTTGTCCTTTACCGGATTTTGTTGTCTCATAAGGCTCAAACTTGCAAAAGAAAAAAAAAGATATTTATTTGTCCTCATGTCATGATTCTGTTGCGGTCTTGTGTCTTTTGCGAAAGTTCGCCCCATCTTGCAGATGTCAACATTCTGGAACGACCAGCTAAAGCTTTCTAGTTCTAACTCACTTTGTGCCAAAGATAACAACTTGCCCTATTTGTAATTGTGCCAAGATATAACTTCGACGTTCAACACTCTTTATAGCAGCATCAAGTAATATTTAGGTACGACTGTATTGCTATCGTTCGCAGATCAAGGCTTCACGAGAGCTATAAGCTGTAAGCAAGCTTTGTCCTTTTCTAAATACTTCAGTGACTTTCAGCTTTCCTCCATAAATCCAGATTTTGGCTGGGAACATTTTTCCAGGACACTTAATAAATAAGTGTATGAAATCTCTGTTTACATACAAAAGTCACTGAAGCATAAACAAATAAACTCGAAGGTAAACGCGCTATTGTCGACCCTAAAAGTTTGAGACATCATTTGCGGCCAAAGCATTTTCGAATGGGGTTCAGTCATAAATTTATCAATTTAGAACAGCATTAACATGTAAAGTGATACATTTCATCAATCTCGGGGCCGGGATAGGGAGTGTAATCCGAATTTATCTTGAAACAACACCAATTCAGCTCAACCGGGCCCGTGGGATCGCCAAATCAGTTGGAAAGTTCCAAACTCCTAAATGATAAGATCCAAAATTTCTATTAAATCGTCAACCTATAAGAGTAGGGTAGGCCCGCCGAGAGATATTACCGAGTTGTCTGCCCTGTTTATTTTTATTTTATCGTATGTCTAAATCTCATGTGAGTGGCAGAAGTCCAAACATATATGATTTATTTCTGAGATATTTTCAACTACCATTAGTCATATTTTGTAATAAAGAGTTGGAATTTCAATTTTAGCTTCTTTACGGGGCAGGTTCCTATCCTAGATACTTGTTTCCTAATGAGGTATTATTTTAATCACAGACCTCTACATTCGAAATTGTGTTGAATCACATTGTATTAAAAGTTGATTATGATTAAAAAAATAATGAATTAAAGTAATTGAGCTGGAAGCTTCCAAATTGATTGATTTAACGGCAACAATGTAAACTGACAAATCAGTCATCAAAACCGGGCTATCATCCTTTGTATCCGTAAAATAACGTTTTATTGAAATTTACATTTAAATTTCGATTCTCTGTAAGCTGGTTGCAAAGTGACAAATAATGGCGCCATTTTGTTTCAAAGATAACGCATACAATTTAGATGAAATGAGGAAATCAGCAAATCGGTTTGATTTGTTGACAATTAGTCAGCGCTGGGGAATAATTAAGCATTGAATAATTTAGTTGGTCGTTTTAATTGAAAATAATTTTGGTTTGGATAGGTATTTAGTTTCAGTACCTAGGTAATAAATGAAATTGGTCTGGATTATTAGAAATAACAATAGACACACCGTTTATATAAAAAGAAATCTTTTTATTGTTTTTCACTCAATTTATTCCGTTTTTTAAATAACATGTTTTTTTCTTTTTATGGAAACGCATGCCGCATTCCGGCACACACATAGCTGTAGGCAACAAAGGTTTTGCACAAAATATTGTAAAAATTTCAATACATGTTTTGATAACATTCTCATGGAAGCAAATACATTTAAATACATAAATATCCATGCCATTTAAAGTTACTGTCATTGACGTTACTCAAACAATATTAACATTTCAGTCATGTTTCATTTGCAATCGTTGGGGAACTCGAGACCCGAACAGGCGAACAACGCTAGACGCACCCTGTTGAAGGGGTCTTCCATGTTGAAGGAACATTGATATCGATATTAATAGCGAAGTCAACACCAATGCTAATTAATGTTGTTATGTTTTCATCGGCACAAGAAATATTACTGAATGGCGATGACTGTTCATTTCAAACATCTAGAAGTAACTGCAGCAGATTGCCGATGTTTATTCACTGTGTTTGCAAACTCTTCGCACTGACCAGCTTTATGGAACCTAGGCTAGCTTTAGGGCCCTGTTTCACTAATTTACAAATGCCAGTTACAATGACAATTCGATTTACATTTAATTTTCACTGCCAATATGAAGCTCACTTAAACAAGAACACTTTAAGACAGCAACTGACACCGAATTGTCATTGTAATTCAATGATGTGTTTGAAGTTCCCAATCGGCACTGGGCCGCGTGGGAACTATAGCCCAAGCCTTCTCATTCTGAGACGTAAGCCAGCAGTGGGACGTAAAAAAGGCTGGTGATAATGGTTAAGTCATTACCTCTCATTCTGAGAGGAGGCCTGTGGCCAGCAGAGGGACGTAAAAGAGGCTGGTGATAATGGTGATGTCATTGTAAACTGACATTTGTAGGCTTGGTGAAATAAATCAGGTACCTAGGCCAGTTAACAACAAATTACAGTTCGAACTATTCTTAATCTCATTCTTGTTCTTAGGCTCATTCTTACGATTACGATCACAAAGTACCTATTCTGCGGAAACGAGGACTTGAAACGTGATGCATACTAGTAAAACACTGGCGGATGATTTCAAAGAATATGGAGAGGTACTTAGGTATTAGAATTATTGATGTTCAAGTCAAGACACCAATAATTTAATATTGAAATATACAATACAATACAGGAACTCTTTACTGAACACAACAGAACAAACAAAACAGAAAAAGGTACAAAGAAAATACTGGTATTTTCAACCTGTATTTTATGGTATGGTATTTTTGCCTGGGCAACCATAATGAAATAAAGGTAAGTACAAACTAAGCAATTGGTATTATTAAGAAATTTTTAGGTAACATATTTATAGGTAAAGAACTAACGAAGTAAAATTGAAAATATCGATGCGTTGCATCTCAATATCGACATTTAGATGTATCGATAAGTATTTATTATTCGTCCCTACCCCGTTGTTTTACGTGGCGTGGCCAAGGGTACACGATAGAGAACCCACGTCAGTTGTTAAATTTATCGCAAAGCAGATAAATGGATAATAATGTGTTTTTATGTTTATTTCATCCTTCTCGTAGACAAGTATCTTTCTAATGACCACTGGACACCCAATTCAATTTAATATTTTATTTAATGTAATGCTGGAATATGAGCGTAAACTTAATAGCCAAGGGAAGATAAAGAGCATCGGGACAAATTGACACCAATTGACCTAGTCCCAAACTAGGCAAAGCCTGTACTATGGGTACCAGACAACAGATAAACATACTTACATAGATAAATACATACTTATATACATATTAAACGTATAAGACCCGAGGACAAACAAACATCTGCCCTGACTGGGTATCGAACCCAGGACCTCAAGCTTCATAGTCAGGGTTTCTAACTACTAGGCTATCTGGTCGTCAAGAATTATTTTTATGGGGGTACAGTACAGATCATTTGTAACAATTCGCATTGACTATTTAGAATTAATAAGAGTTCAAGTTGTTGCAAATAACTACTATGCTATAAACCCATATAAAGAATCACATTAGTCACCCCACTAGGTATGTGTGAAAAGCTACACAATAGCGTAATTTATTCAAAAATTCTTAGACTGCATATTCTTCTCGGTAGTGATTTTAGTTGCCGTATCGCATTTGTTATTCTAGCATTCGGTCTAGCAGTCATAAGGTGATTTCGACTCCTGCAATTTCTTTTATTTTATTTATTCTCCTTAATAAATTTTCATCTTATATTTGCATTCAGCGGCGCGGATTTAGGGTCCGAGCCGCGCGACACAGGTCCTACCTCGATCGTAACTCGCGCGGTACTGAGCGCCGACAGTGGGAGCCCGTCCACGAGCGGGATCGCGGTTTTCATTGTTTTTAAATTATTATTTTTGATTATTTCTAATAAAAAAAAACTGATCGACGGTGGTCATCGAAAATAGAATTACGCAATTTTTGATACTATTTCCTTGCTAGTAGCAGGTTTAAAAAAAATAGTTTCGATATATTATAACGTGTAATTAGAGGTGTGTTGGCGATTTTTTTCTATCGAGCGAAAAATGCTAAATCATGTTTTGAATCGACGCAGGGCCTGCAGAAAGTTCTCAAGATTACTGTCAATTTTTTTCATATTTTTTGGAAGTCGTGTTGTTATAGAAGAGGTGCCTCAAAATGTTTCAAAAACTCTGTTCGATACACCCACGGCGCCTTAACTAGATATGTACCAAATCTTCTGGGTGAGCGCAGTATTCTTAAAAAGCGGTCAAGATCCCGTTGGACACGCCCAGAAGGTCAACTAATTACTCGTTGACCTGTAACCTAAACTTAGCTGTGATACTTTTCCTTTTAAATTAACTATATGCACTACTTCTCTGATATGATTCACATTTCCAAGTACAACAGTTTCGCTGGTAGCGGGGGGGGGGACACGTGACTCTAATGAAATGAGCACTTTGAATACAATACAATACAATAACTCTTTTATTGAACACCACATAACAAGCAAAACAGAAAAAGCCACAAAGAAAATACAAAGTAGCAATGGGCGGCCTAATATTGCAATATTTCGCAAACGGATCCCCAAATCGATAAATGAGCTTCGCACACCCTCAACGTTTTTGGAAGACCCATCTAACGACACATGGAATAGATAAATCACCCCCCATATTACGTGTAGGGGAGGTAGTTAGTTTCCGTCATATTTCGTTGCTCATCTCAAATATTAGGCCAATTCACTGAACTGCTGGATAATACGACTTTTATTGTTTTACTCTAAATGAGATTTAGGATCATTGCATCGAAGTCTGGGCAATTTGCAACGGGGTTTTATTTTGTGCTTTAGTGCAGACATCATTAAGGAAAGTGCTGCCATTTCGTCGGAGCACCGCCATCTTAAGTTTAGGTACAGTCACCACCAGTATTATTATTCTCTATTGCTGCTTTGCTCGCAGCTTCAAGCGCTTGTGTCACTTTTCCGTACTAAAAGACAACCTATTTGACACTTCAACGGTGCACCGGCCACGAATAACCTAAGATAATAACACTCCAGATAAGGATTTCACTCAACATCGTCTAAACGTTCTAAAAAAAGAAAGGTAGAGGCTAAGTTTCGTACTCGTTAATTTCAATTTAAGTTAACAGATTTTACACTATGGTGCCTCTCCGCTATGAAGTCAGAAGTCCTGACACATTGCACAGCTATGAAAGGAGAATGAGAGAGAAATAGACTTGTTTATTGTACACGCAACAAGCAAATCTAGCAATTTTCTCCTATGGCTAACATTGTCAATAATCAGAAATCGTATAGCTGAAGAATGTAATGTATCAGGATTGACTTCATAGCCGCAGGGCACTTTATAGTACCAAACGTTATAGAGATTCGTGATGATCAGTATTTTTAGGGTACATTTGTAATTTATCATAAGCTTTTCAGAAATCAGAATTTTACCTTTTTATTAACCGACTTCAAAAAAGGAGGAGGTTCTACGTTCCACTGTATGTATTATTATATATTTTTTATGTATGTTCATCGATTACTCCGTCAATTGTAGACCGATTTTAAAAATTTTTTTTTTTTCGAAAGGGTATACTCCTGAGGTGTTTCCATTGTCACCAAGTCATGATCTGATGATGAAATCCTAGGGAAATCGAGGGCAACCCTCAAATTTTACAGGCACGTGCTATGTGTTTCATATGTTTTCTAAGGTTATTTAAGTATTTGCGTCTGGTAGTCATCACCTCATGATGATGAGCTGATGATGAAAGGTACAACTCCTTAGCGGTTAGGAGTTGGAGGATAATTCTGAAAATGTTAAATCATTATTCGAAAGGGTATACTCCTGAGGTGGTCCCACTGTCACCAAATCATGATCTGTAATGGGATCTCAGGGAAATAGAGGGCAACCCTCAAATTTTATAGGCACGTATCCATGTCTTTCATATATTTTTCAAAGGCTATTCAAGTATTTGCGTCCGGTAGTCATCATCTCATGTTGATGAGCTGATGATGGAAGGTACAACTCCTTAACGGTTAGGAGTTGGAGGATAATTCTGAAAATGTTAAATCAACGTAAAATTGTGTAATAAAAATGTTTTAACAAAAAAGTAAAACCGCCTTCAAAAAAAAAGTCCTTAGAAAAAAAACGTAAAATAATCCTCTAAAATAATGATAAATAAATAAAATAAAATGCGTTTATTTCGGACAACAGAAACTAAAGCCTAAAGTTTTATGGCCTAGCACTAAGCAGCAGAAATATGAAGTCGGTGCGGTGCGAGCGGAATATTCTTTGAATGAAGCAGCGACTTCATATTTCTGCTGCTTAGTGCTAGGCCATAAAACTTTAGGCTTTAGTTTCTGTTGTCCGAAATAAACGCATTTTATTTTATTTATTTATCATTATTTTAGAGGATTACTTTACGTTTTTTTTACTGAAGGCAAAAAGCTGAATAAGGCAAACGGCACATTCATTTTTACGACAAAAATCTTCAATTCAATTGAGCACGCCATAAATATTCCAATGATTCAGCGAAAACTTGTCGAAGTTTCCTCTCTGACTCGCAATGCTTTCTTTTACTAACCACTCAAAATCATATATCACGGCGGGACAATGAATGGGCTCTCATAGTTCACGTGTGATTCAATATCCAATTTCTAAAATGGTGGTCGTACTCGACACAAATCATACTGGTTTTATATTTTAAAGGGTAAATTTAGTGTCTGCAAAGCTCGAGGGTCTGTCTTGTGCAAAGATTAAATTTTAAAATTATAGCACTGCGGAGAGCTCTCCGCACGTGGAAGGTGCAGTTGCGTCAGTTCTCATTGTAAATTCTCTGTGGGATGCATTTCCAATCTTTTTAAGAAGGTATCTTATGCTATTGAACCGCTACTTCGGTTGAAAGTAATGGTAATACTCATATGGCATCCTAATGGTTATTGAATCATCCGTTTGAGGAGGTCCGTCCATGTCATGCATACCCAATGCATTCTCCACTGAACAGCGTCAGCCCAGCGGTGCCTCGGTTCCAGCTTTTGGTCGGCCCAGATATTCTCATGATGCCCTCTACCCAGATGCCCAGATGGTTTCGATCTTCACCCATCCTCTGCAAGACACAGGTTCGCTGTAGGTGTGATTATGCTCACTCCAAAACTTACATGCCATAATATGCCACAGACGATACTACATCATTATGTCTTGGGCTCTGTTCAGTTGTTTCCACTGTTGGCAACCTACAGCGTCACACGAAGTTAATTCTAGAAAACTCCTAGCAACATAAAATGCTTCCAGTAAATTCAGAGGTTCCAATTGGCTTTCTTTTGAGGCGGGAAAAGAAGATACACGTGTAAAATAGTGAGTTGGCAACATCAGACAGCCGAAAAATTATTTTCTGATGTACCTATCAATGATTCAACTGTTACGTGAGGATTTAGGAATAGGATTACTTCCGGCGTTAACTGTCAATATATAAAAGTTGTGAGAATATCCTGAAATAAATCTTCGCAGATCTGGAACGAAATATTTCTCGTTCAAGATTCGTTCGGATTCTAGGGCTTGTGTGCATGCATAATCACCCACTTGGCAACACCTAAGTGACACGAAATGTTATTTAACTACATCATTGTGATACTGTGAAAAGAATGAGACTTATTTTAGCTAAAGGAGGCTTACGGTAATCACAAGCTGTTCTAACGATATTATAATTATAATTATTCAGTTGTCCACACTTTCAGTTTTTTGAGTTCTTTAGTCGGTCAACAATGCGCTTAAACTAGGTAGTTAAATAAATATTACAACGCAATATACATATACGCCATGGAACCCTTTTAAGTTTCGTATCACAGTCTATAAGCCTCGATGATATAGGTATGTAATTAATTTTACATGTATGTATTTGAGAAGTTTTAAATCCTCGACAACATTTCTCTCATCCACAACCGCATTTCACCCTCTTAATCGAAAACCCGATCCCTTTTCGATGAAGTAATATTTCACGCAACTGCCTAAAAACTACTGAACTGATTTTAATAACACTTCCCATGATCTATGGCTACAACGCTATGGGCTCAGTTGGGCGCGCATCAGGTGGCCAATATGTTTATCGAAACTTTAGAAGTTATGAACAACAAAAAATATTTAACCCAAAATATGTGAAGAAAACGGCTAAAAAGAAATACTTATTTTTAAGCTACGGAAACTAAGTTTATAGAATTTATTAAAAATATTATAAAGTTTACGTGTTCCTGGTTTGTTTATTTTTTTATCAGACGATATCCTAGACCCCAAAACTTACCTTTTAACCGCGTTTATTTATTTGTTCGTTCGTTGTAATTCCTTCACTGATTGTACCCTTGCCATTTTGATTAATATCTACTAACCTCCACACTCGCAATAAATCACCTAAATCCAGTCTATTCTAGGAATTTCGAAATTTGGTTTCAACATAAAATTCCAGGTTAGTTTATATCGATATTATGTTTATTGATTAAGCATCCATAATTTAATTGTTCGTTGTAATAAGTTAAATAAATGTCGAATTCTTAATTAATGCATATGCATGACTTAAGTAAATCCTTAAAAATAAACCAATTAAGTACCTTATTAAAAAATAACTCTACCTACAATCAAAAAAACTCGTAGCAGGTCTGTACTCGTAGCAGATTTTTTTTTCGAGAAAGCAAAATAAATACGACATGGATTCAACGGTGATCGATATTTGTGGTATTAGCGTGATTCGATTGCCGTCTTATTCCCTGAAAACCTATGCTTACTTATTGTTAGAGTTACTTAATATGACAAAGGGAAGTTAATAGGTTCTCGGGCACTCCCTTAAGGACAAAGATACTTATTGGATTTCCTGCGGCGATAGTTGATTTTGCTCGTACGTCCAAAACTATTACTGCTCCATTCCTTCACAAACATTTGGGATGGGTCTCTTCCATTGAGTAGATTCTACTCGGCGGTCGTCGCTCTGTAACTGAAGCTTTGTTACACCAGGTGAAATATACATGCTACTTGTTTTTACTGTTAGCGTAGGTACGATTGTTTTTTGTTTTTACTAAACAGTATACGCACGTTGACATGCCCGATTCTCTTTTTTACACGACTGCACAAAGAAAAAAGAGTGTATTATTTTGACCAAAAGTGAGCGTGGAACTGGCGGGCGTCACATGGTCCCCGGTACAAAAAAACCGGCCAAGTGCGAGTCGGACTCGCGCACGATGGGTTCCGTACCATTATCTATAAAAAACGGAAAAAATACATGTCTGTTGTATGGGAGCCCCACTTAAATGTTTATTTTATTCTGTTTTTAGTATTTGTTGTTACAGCGACAACAGAAATACATCATCTGTGAAAATTTCAACTGTCTGACTATCACGGTTCATGAGATACAGCCTGGTGACAGACGGACAGACAGACAGACGGACGGTCAGCGGAGTCTTAGTAATAGGGTCCCGTTTTTTATCCTTTGGGTACGGAACCCTGAAAAAACTTGGCGTCCGCTTACATCCCGCAATGTCGGACCGCGCGTTTCATTTGCACTTCCCGCTAAAAAGCATGCGCGAAATGTGTCCAAGCGAAAACAAAAGAAGTCGAGTTTTACCCAAATATGATTTACTGTATTCACAAGTAGATTTATCGCCACGGATGAAAAGGATTATAGTAATACTAGCTGTTGCCCGCGACTTCGTCCGCATAGATTTCGGTTATCCCTATCCCGCGGGAACTATACAGTTTTCCCATATAAAAAGTAGCCTATGTTATTCCTCAATATACAAACTATCTTCTTACCAAATTTCATCTAGATTGGTTTCAGCAGTTTTCCCGTGAAGAGGTAATAAACAGACAGACAGAGAGATAGAGAGACAGAGTTACTTTCGCATTTATAATATTACTTAGGATTTCAAGTAAATACACGGCAAACCTCCAAGGGCATACAATATGCCATAGATTATGGGCCAAAATAAATGCTTCAGAAGTTGCGAAGATGCTTGAAGGGAATAAAGTGGCAATAACTGTTTTTGCTGAAGCTTGATTCAGTTAATGTTATAACAAACGGGCCGCAGGATTACGGAGCTAGATCACGATAACATGCGAGGAAATATTATGCCGTAGACGGAATACCTTATATGTTTTCGCGGGATAAATAAAAGTCAATCGTGTGAGCAAAATGAGATAATATTTACTGACATGCTTGGTAATAAAACTATGTTTGGACTTGATCTGACGTTTGTAGATAAGTAATTAACGGAAAGCAAAAATGAAAAGCGAAGTGACTTAAATTTTTAACTGTAATGCATTTTTGAGGCTTGCAACAAAATAAGGAACAACAAAAGTTTATTTAGTATAGACAAAATTAAATGGTAATTATAGATTAGATTACATTATAATTAGGGCGTTTTACGAAAATAATTCTGTAAATAAAACCTTCCACTACTCATTGTATACTTCAAATGTTAATGTTATGTTTAAATGTAGACTATCGTAGGTACGCAAGTTTCTCTCAATTCCGTATCTCCGGGTATACACATCAATAAAATTGATCATTAAGTTTTGGGCAGGTTTACTATCGAACCTGACCTGAACCAACTGAATCGTGACCTACTGTGGAACCTTTTCATAGAAAATGTCATGGCGACATCCCATTGCCTGACAAGAAAAATCGTTATGACATTTATTGTGAGAACGTTCTACGGGGGGTCAGGAATCAAATAGTTTGACTGTACATTTAATTTTATGAATGTACTTCATAATTCTTTCATCGTCCGCCTCACTATCAGGACCGTGTTTTATAAAGCTACAGATTACAATTTACAAGCGGAAGTCTCATTCTGTCACCTTTTGTTAGAAAGAGACTTCCGCTTGTAAATTACAACTTGTAGCTTTATAAAACACGACCCAGCCTACAATTGTACGGCAGCCATCTTTAGCATAAACTGATAAACTTTAAATTGAAAGTAAGACGGTGAAACGGTGAAGTTAGAGCTCGAGCTGATTCTATTGAACTTAAGCAAATTGAGTTTTAAATTATTAAACGAATCTTTCTCGACGGATAAAAGTTAAGTCTGAACTATGCTTAGTTTTAATGCACTTAGTCTAAAAGTTAATGTGACTTTGCTGACTAATTTTAGAAATTGGACGCAATTAAAACCAATTCAAGTGTATTCGATCATTTTACCAACAAACATTAGACAACTGATTCGTATCGCAAAATGATCATTTCACAACCCGCTTTTTCTGGAACTGTAAATATTTTAGGATGTATTTCAGGACCATGTTGTAGAAGACATTAGACATAATGAAAACGGTATATTGACCGCGATTACCTTATAGGTTTGATGAGCTCCCGATATTTCGATGCAGTTGCATGCATCATGATCACGGGCAAACTGATGAAACGAGGTTAGATACTAATGTTGCGCAGACCGGGCTCTGTCTACCCTCATTTTTGCGCGCCTACTACGCGCACTACTATCGGTCGCGTTCTCACGTAATACTCGATTTAAGCACACAACACTTACGGTGTCACTACGCGTACCCGAAACTGATTCAACAAGTCTTGCATAACGAAATCACCGGATTCCAGATATTTGACAATTTAAAAACATTCGCACGGTTAAAATTTTTGTTTTTCTTAATTTCAACCACTTCTCTCAGTCTTGGTATATAATGGCGTTCTGTCGAAATGATCTTAGGGCGGTCAATATCCCGTTTTTATTATGTCTAACGCAATTAACTGCGAGTCATTTAAAACTGTCATCTTGTAGAATCCTATAGGTTAGGTTTGTTTCTGGCACACGACGCATGGCCGCTGTCTTTCCTTGTTCGCTGAAATGACAAATGGTTTGGTAGGATGAGCTTCCGGCCTAGCTTGAGGTTTATTTTGTTTATCCCTTTTTGACCTAAACAATGTTTCCAAAACATTCGCGCGAGATTTTTTAAGAACTTTTTTAAATCATCCAATGAGGGTAGCTCTGATAAATCATTGCGGTACTCTTCCCATTTTACACTGGTAGCTTGGTCTAATTTAGTTGTAAGCAGATGTATGATGATCGTGTCCCACTGATCGGCAGGTTGGACGAGCGTCTTTAACGCTCGCAAGTTTTTTGTGACATGGTCGCTGAGGTATCTCAACGCCTTGTCTGACTCACGCTGTAAAAGTTCGATGTTAAATAAGGAGTTAAGATGATTAAGTAATCAGCTGACGGTTATTATTATACCTCTCGCACAGAAGATCCCATGCTTCTGAGTAGTTATGATCTGAAACTTCTAAGTTAGAAATGGCGCGCGCCGCCTCGCCTTCAAGGTAGGAACAGAGATAATGGAATTTATGAATTGGTTGAATTCTCGTATTTTTATGTATGAGAGATTCATAAGTGTCGTGGAATTCCAACCATTTAGAAAAGGTTCCATCAAATTTGTGTATTTGAATTTACGGCAATTTAAAACCTAAACCATCGCGACACCGATGGCCATCCGAGCAAGAGGAGTCTTTATCGGAGTCATGAAAATTGTCTTTAGATTTAAGCGTGTCAATGAAGTCTTGGGCTGTGGCGACGCAATGATGAAGACTTGTTTCAATGGCGTCCCTTTCCGTTAATTCGTTCGCGAGGTCGCCTTTATTCAGGACTTCTATGCGAGTTTGTATGATCTCAAATTTATCATTAAGTTCCAAAAAATTATTTTAACTTTAGTGTTAACTCATTGACTTGAATCGAAGTTAATGTTTGCCCTTCGATGCTATTTAAATAGTTGCTAAATTTCGTGACTTGCCCTTTGATTGAGCTCCGTTTAACCTTGAGGTCAGACAGTGACTCATCTGCAGGCAGAACAAAGAGCGGTGCTATTTTGCATTGTCCCTGTGAAGGTGCAAGTAGCCTCGAATCGGAATGTGGCATATTTATAGATTGCAATTAGCGCGGTTACAAAAATAAAATCAATGAGTCAACAAACAATGCACACTGCAAGTAAAATAAATTATCGTTAAGTTATAATCGTAATGGCAAAAAAAACTTTAGGTACAAATTGCGAACGGCTTACGCTCCTTGTTATTGTATTGAGGAATGCAGCCGGCTTCAGCGGCCGGCGGCAGGTAGGTGTGGACGGCACAGACAGCGGGCCGCGGGATAGCCTGCTTCGGTTCCCGGGTTTGACCCTCGTGCGAAATTCTCACGGAAATGCGTATGAAGAAAATATTTGCAATGCGAACGTAAGCAAGCAGTGAAAGTGGGGAAAATTAATTTGCAACTAAATTTATTGTTAAAATAAATGACAATGATGCAGGGAAAATCACAATAAATTCCAGTATTACTTAATAGAAAGCGGCTTTAGACCAGGCAGGCAAAAAAGAAGTATGTATGCAGCTAATTATTTTCAAAAGAGGGTAGGAAGGTACTTGCGCAAAATGAATAAAATGGTCAGGTAAATGGTGCAAAAATGTAGGAAGATGCGCAATAAAATGTATGATGCTGTAAAAAACACAAGATTAAGATGTAGCTACCTTTCTAGAAGCGCTGTTACGAAGTGCACGTAAGCAGGCTACGTAAGAAGCAAGGTAGCGTTTATGTGGGTAGGTATAAGAAGGTAGGTAGAATATGGAGTGCTAAGCTGGTATGCCTCGAGTGCAAGTGATTTAGCCGGCTGCTTTACTCTCCACACCGAAACACAGCAGTGCAAGCACTGCTGCTTAGCGGCGGGATTAGCGAGCAAGGTGGTGGTAGCGATCCGGACGGGCCCGGCACAAAGTCCTACCACCCGCAAAGATGATGCAATGATGATGAAGAAAGATGAAATAGTACCAGCTTGATTGCAATAAGATGATCGGTTACGTAATGATGATGCAATTTAAAACAAGAAGGTAAGATGGTCGAAAAAAAGAAGGTAGGATGAACAAGACCAGAGTTCACACTCGTTTATAAGAAGTGCTATCGCCTTTATATGCTCAAATTAAGGGGGAATAAAGAAAGGAATCGGTGGGTAAGCTCACGGCACTCTCCTTGGTAGGATGTCGAAGCAGGCGTCGCGGTGTCACTCTCCGTCCGGCGATGACCATGACTTGTTCGCCGCCCGGCAGCAAAGCTCTCGGCGGCTCGCACTCCAAACGCTCGTCGGGGTCTTGAAGGCGGCGATGGCGCGATGACCTTGCTTCACAGCAACGAATTAGCGCTTGTCTCTCTTCGTTCGAGAATCTTCTCTGCGGCTAACGGTGTACGTCACGGCGCGATGTTCGGCTTAAAGTTATGATGGCTCGTGCCCACCCGGGGGCGCGAAATTATGTACGAGCGTACATAAGTTTATAAGGGAATTAAAATGAGCTGCGACAACTTTGACTTGTAAAGCTTATAATAATTAAATAAAGGTACAAGTAAATCAATTTGGAATAAAATGCGTGTGATCGCTCTGGCGGTCGATGGTGAATGTGTTCGGCGCTTGTCGGCGCGGGGCAGCCTCCTTCCCCGCGGCCGCCTAATGACGTAGTTGCTTGCGCGGGCGCAAACAGTCATTAATATCAAGCTATTTACACGTCGCAACATATTCATTTCGAATATCGAGCAAAAATTACGACGATTTGAATCTTTCTCAAATTTCAAGCTGAAACGTAAATATATGGAAAGACCAGAAAATAAATTCTCGAACTGGGATTCGAACCCAGGACCTCCTTCCATACCGTGGCATCGCGCTACCAACTGCGCCATCCTAGTAATTCTTGGTAGCAGCGAAAAACTCCTATACGTACGTTTCAGTTTATTTCAAATTACATAGCAACAGTTTGGTTTGACATCTAGGATTACGCGTGTATAGTGTAATGGTCTCTATTTATAAATGTCACTCAAGCCTCCATTAGCTAAAATAGGTTTTGTCTTCTTCTTATTAACGGAAATGTCAATGTGACAAAAAAGGACGAACGAACTTTAACGGCATTTTAGTTAAAATAGATTTATGAATAACAGGATTATGTACAGGATTATTACATAACTGGCTTATGCCCCGCGGCTTTGCCCTCGTGAAATATTTCAAAACGGGCTAGTTCCTTTTCTATTTCGGAAAATCTCTTCTTAGTGCACCTCTAGGATACTCAAGGTACATGTTCGCCAATTTTCAAGTCTCTAGATCCAGCGGTTAAGGCTGTGCGTTGTCTGTCAGTCAGTTACGGTACTGTTTTTTAGGTATAAAGGTAGATAGAAGAAGATTATTATAACGTAATTAATTAACTTTTAAACTTCAAGAGAATAGCGTTGTCTTTAAACGCGTGCCGCCGAGCCGTAGCTACATAACTTAGGGTCATTTATTACGGACTTGAATAGTTTTATAAAGAAGCTATTGTTTTAAACTTTTATTTTTTTTACTCCGGCGAGATGAGACAAGTATTTAAAATTAAGGTTATATTAGATTGTTCTGCGGAACAGCAAAATCAGGGACTGCTGAAATTTTAAGCTAAAAGACGGCTTTCTTTGCATGCATCATCATGTCAGCCGAAAGACGTCCACTGCTGGACATAGGCCTCCCCCAAGGCTCTCTACTCAGACCGGTCTTGTGCTTTCTGCATACACCATATACTAATCGAATTTTATTTCTCGCAAAAATATCTCATAATCATCATCAGCCCACAGCAGTCCACTGCTGGACATAGGCCTCTTCCGTGGCGCGCCACAACACTCTGTCTTCGTTCCCTCGCATCCATCCGCCGCCAAAATATCTGCCGTAAAAATATTCTTCTCTCCTATAATGTCAGATATAAAGAGCTGAATACCTATAAGTTCAAAGACATTTCATCCATCAACAGACAATAAAATTTACTTTAATTCATCGAATATAGTGCTCACTCGTGTGCTCTTAATAATCTAGGTTTTATTGCTCCATTTTAGCAGTAATAATGTGTACAAGTAACCTATATAAGAGAATTTAATCGTAATGACAGAAATTTGTACAATAAATGTATCGGACGATATAGGTACGATGAATATGGATCGGAGTCTTTGTAGTTTCACCCACTCTGATTGATGAGTATGATTATACGGAACCTTGTCAATGTGATCACAATGATCGCTTGTGATTGCTCACAGAAACTTTGATTGGCAGTGTTGGGATGACAACATTCTATAGTTGATCAACAATTGATGTTGGCTAACGTACGCTTTACGGTGTTCCAGTCTCAATTAACAAGGTGACGAGATACTGATATTTTTACGCTTACCTAAAGTTTGTCCTGGGCAGTATGGACAAAAATGGGGCAGCGAGCGGTGCGATGAGCATGAAATGAGGTAGATTTTTAAGAAATTTAAAAAAGTAAGAAAACCAGGTTATTGTTCATTATAAAATTTGATATTTTCTGATAATGAACGCAGCAGTAGCATGGTTACAAGCGGAAAAATAGGAGAGACTTTAGATTTTTTTTCTCTATTTACCTTTGTTTGATGATGATGTTGACCTTTTTTTAAAATGGATTTCGAGGAAATCTGAGTTACTTGTCATGTCTAGCAGATTATGATTATGATGCCTACTTCCATTTTTTCTTAAAAAAAATTGTAACTTAATAATGTATAAAATCTTACATAACGAATCATTTGACAATAAAATTACAGAGCTGGAGCCTTGACTAAAATTGTATTTGCTTTGATATCTTAAGTACCTTTTGAAAAGCCTAAGTACAGCTAACGATTCCAGTGCCGAGTTCCGTTTAAGTACGCTCAGTCGTAATTACCTACCTTTTACCTTCTATAAATAATTTTATTTTACTAAAGCAAATAACGCTTTTTGCATAAAAAACGGCGTTTAATAGTCTCCTTTATTCCTGGAGATCTATAAACAATATAACGAGCTAAATTCCTTATTCAAAGTAGTAATTAAATGTACTTTTATCAGGTCGATGAGTGCCTTAGTACCTGAATTCATTATTTCGCTCAAGCTTTAAGGTTTTAAGCCTAATTCAAGAGTAAAAGTTTACGTTAACGTATTTGTTGTTTGATTACTTAGCCAAGTGCTTAAAGTTTCATATGAGATTTATTTGTGAGAGAATTATTGAAGCCTAATAATGTTCGAGTTCTTACTCACACGTCATGCACGCACATGCACAAATACTAGGCAAGGAGTCGCAAGTAGAGTCTACATTTTCATTTCAAAATTCTAATATCTCAAAAATTATTTTGCTAAAACTTAGCTAAGAATCATCTCGATTAAACTAACTTACGATTAAAGAAAGCCGCGTCCAAATCAGTTTCTTCGTTTAGCAGCTGCAATACCAATTATACAAACAAATGCACACATCAAACTTATAACAACCCTATTTTGAAATTGAGGGGTTTACAATGATTAGCAGACGATGTTGTAACATTAAGCTTAGGTTTTTTAGCGATGGTTTTTAAAAAATACTGGTTTCTAGTGTCAATAATACATACTCTCTAAGCTAAGCTGTGAACAGAGAGACAGACGGATATGACGAAATTATAAGGGTTCCGTTTTCGCCATTTTGGCTAAGGAACCACAAAAAACATAACCATTCAAAATCTCTACCGATGTTTTATTAAAACAGACCGCAGTACGATAACTTCCATTAAACAAATAACTTAAATGCTGAGACTGATTTCCAACTGTTTATTTCAAGTGGTCTATTTCTATTCTCTTGTCGTACACTAATTTCCCAAGCGATGTCACTTTCCTTAGTTCCTCTCAAAGGCATTTTAGAGTAGAGAGAATCACAAAGAATTTAATTTAGAACGTAGTTTCAGCAAACTTTTCTCCAACTAAAGAACTAGTCCACTCCATGCCAATAGGATTTTATAGAACGCTTTGAAAATTCTATCGTACCTAGAAAGGTAGAAATTTGTTCGCACAATAAGGGACGATCCCACTAATTCTCAGCATAGCCCGACATGTTTCGCGCCGCTACTCTCCCATCTGCCGTGCTCTACATGTACTCAACATGCTCGACTTCGAGCAATTTGATAGTGATGTTGATGTGTTTTTTTTTATACACTATAGGCTTGCGTTTGACCAAATCACGCCTGATGGTTAAGCGAAGATGTGGTCTACGATGGAGCACGCTTGCCTAGCAAATGCCTATTCACCCTAGACTTGAAAACGGCCAAATTATAGTGTTCAGGGAACACAGACGCAGGTAGGGAATTCCACTCCTTAGCCGTACGGATGTATGGACGGTGATTGAGAAAGAGGGTATGTGTTTATGTGAGAGACTATGTACGTTATTTAGTTGAAAGTACTTAGATACATTTGTGAAGGGGAGGCAAATGATAACCAGGTCTGACGATTAAAGACTGTTTATTATAAGAACGCTTAAAGCTATTTATAGTACATGATGGGAGAGAATGTGTGTGTGGCGTGACACACACTACACCTCCCCCCTTGAAAAAAGAAAAAAAAATTACACAAAATCAATTTTTTTTTCTTACTCTAAATTACTGAAATTACCTTGAACAAAACTAACTTTTTTTTTTTTTAATCCATCGATTACCGTATTAAATGTCATCCAAAAAGTAACAAAATAATTATCATCATTCTAAAACTAATATCTTACTTCTAAATTGGCACGCTTTGCTGACGAGATAATAATAATTATATTATTCTGCCATGGTCATATCAAAAACCCAGATTATCCAAATAGTAAAAGAATATATAAAAAATAATAATTTCATCTTGCTCGCTCTAAATTTACTTTTAACATTTGTCTATATCTCTCAATTCTCTATCCATACAATATTACGTTGCAATTATATACTGTTCAAATCTGTTCTTGTAATTAAATTCTTATGTCGTCATTTTTGTACTTTACTTCCTTTTCACCCGTTTCATAACTTTCCATTCTATTCTTTCATTATTACTCATTTCGTAATATTTTATCTTCTTATTAATTAGTGAGCTACCTTGGCATCACTTTGTCAAGGTCCACAGCACTTTTCATTATATACGTGTCTGGCCAGACTTTAACATATATATTTTTTATTTGTTCAGGATACAAGGATTATTTATTTACTTTCGTGCGCGCAAATTCATAATACTCATATAGACTTCATATATTCAGGCAGTTCATTTAACACTTCTTTACTTCAATAATCATACCATGTGTCCAAGAATCGTCACGTGTGGTAGCTCGACCGAAACATGATCCAATGTCAAGGATTTCGTGCCTGCCTTGTATCCTGGTGGACCTCGTAATATACCTACTTTCTATCCTATACCATTTCAAAAACAAAACACATTCAAATTTCTAACAAAAATACTCATTCGTTCCTTCCACTATTCCTTTCCTTCTATAATAAGTACCAAATCTACGTATTTAACCCCAATTCTTTATTCACTTCTCAATGACACTAACCATTAAAACCATCAATTAAAATCTATAGCAATATACTGAAAAAATCGTAACAAAAATATCAAAATAAAAACAATTTTATAACTTCATAATTTTTGGCTCTAATCTCTTCTAACACCTGGATATCTATCTATTGTCGTTGCATTAATAATTTGAAATGGAAGCTAGATGATCAGTCTAGCAACAATATCAAATTATTTTCAATCATCATTTTTATCCGTCTGCAGCAGAATAAAAAAACGACCTTGAGCTACCTACCTAGTAAAAAAAATCAAAATCTTCATTCAATAATAATATTATCAATCTTAAAACTCCGTGTAAAACTTTCCGTAAAACTCTGTAAAATATGTAAATACCATAAAACACTAAATTCAAACTCCCGATAATTCATGTAAAGTTGACAACTATTTTATAACTCAATAATGTAAATGTCTTTCAAAGAGCGCACAGTACACATCTTACCATGTGAAATTTGACCTGTAATAACAGCCCGCTTCATTCCAATCTATATTTGCTGATCTGTATGAGAGTCATCCAACTTAGCGGTGTGAATCTAAGCAATGTTTTGCTATCTATTTTTATACTGGACATATAACTTTTGTAAAGTTTTAGTTTCAAAATTTAAAAAACGTTCACGAAATTTAGTAACTTGCTTTTTTTTTAAACTGAGATCTCGTCAACAAGCGGCACCAGCTTATTATTAAAATATCCACAATATTCATTTGCAGCAATACACAATGCAATTTAATATATAAAAAAAAAACTAACTCTACATGAACCCATTCAAAATTTGGATATAATAAAAAAAACAATTAGACATACCTGATACGCAATCTATTTGGAAGAATAATAATACGAAATTTACCGAACTGTTGTATAACGCTTTGTAAAATGTCTTGTTAATTGATTTAACTTCTCTTCCTTCGTGCTGGCTCCTCGTCTAGGACACCAACTACTCCCTGCTGCACACCGTTCTCTTCTCACAACCTTGACCTTCCAACTCCAACCACTCCCAGCAGCTTTCTTCCATATTAATATAAAATTTATTTTATTTCTTATTTCTTCCATTTCTATCTTCATAATAATATGTTCATTTCTATTCCTTTTTATACTCTTCATTCTTGACGTAATTTATTTTTCACCATTCTTCATTCTTACTCTCATTTTCCCGTAGCATTTTTTTTCCTTCTCTTCAATTTCTTCATTTGTTTTATGGCGTTCTTCAATTATATCTGTTTCAAACTGTCTTCTTCTTGCAGCAATTACTCTTCTTAATCTTCTTAAAGTTAATTATCTTAATTTCTTATTATTTTTACTGTATAATTCTTACTTTTCTTACTTATTCTGATTCTTCTATCTTCTTTATTCCAATGTTTATAATTTTCTCTAATTTATTGCATTCTCCATTTTTTTTCTTCGCTCTTCCGTCTTCTTTTACTTTAATTTTTCTCTAATTTATGTTCTTCGTATACCTATTTTATGTTACGTTACATAATTAAGTTTATACTTTAATTTTATTTATTGTTAAAATGTCTGTATTTTTTTCCCGCACACTGTCCATAAAATCACTTTAAAAAACAATGTCCACAATTCCACTTAGTTTTTTTTCACTGATTTAAAGTATCTTTATAAGAAATTTAATTTCAACTATAACTGGTGGCGCAGCGCGCCGCCAGCACCGCACGAGGCAGCAGCGCTGGCAGGGTCGCCATGTGAAGGGGAGGCAAATGATAACCAGGTCTGACGATTAAAGACTGTTTATTATAAGAACGCTTAAAGCTATTTATAGTACATGATGGGAGAGAATGTGTGTGTGGCGTGACACACACTACACATTTATGAACTTTGCTTGTGTTCCTAATTTTTTTTTATGCTGTGTTTTTATATTCTGTGTTTACTTTACCAAATTGTTACGCCTTAGGTTAGTAACCTGTTATGTAACTCTTTTTGATTTTTCATTTTAATAAACTTTTTTTTTTAATGTTTCGGACTAATCCGTAGTGATTCCTAATATGGGAGCACACGCTTCGCTGGTAGCGAAACGCAATCACGCACTGCTTGGCTTAGGGCCGATTTTCCGGTTCCCAGATAAGCTCTTATCCTACAGATAGTGTAAGGGTATCTATGGAATAAGAGCGTATCTGAGGTTTGAAAAATCAGCTCTCAATCACACAGCCAAGTGCAAAATTCGAACTTCGTATTGTGCCGTCCCGCTCAAGCTAATACTATTTAATACGAGTGTGAGCGGGACAACACGGTACGAACTTCGATTTTCGAACTAGTAGTCCCGCTGTTCTGGTGGGGGCTCTGCCTAAAACGTTTTCTTCAGTTATCTGGCAACCGTAAACAAACCTGAAATCCGAGAGCAATCCATTAAGTAGGAACGGCTACCATTACCGCAAGAGCTCCCGATGTTTCATACACCGTGTGTTTTGAAGTAATCAAGAGCAGCGTGCTACGGTGCATCTGGGGTGAGGGGTGTCGAGCTTTAGAAGAATCGTTTCAAACTTCGATCATAAAATAAATCAGACAAATTGTCGTTCATTATCATATTCATTAGCGAATAAATTATCATTCATTCATTCATTCATTCGTTTATTATTACCTACGTAGATAACGGGTCACGGTCACAAATAATAACCTAAACAACTTAGAAAAGCTGAAAACCCCCCGAGATTGTCATTTCAAAGTTCAGTATTTCAAAAACGGATGAACCTATTTTAATGAAACTTAGCTAAGAACCATCTCGATTAAACTAGCTTTTGCTAGTTCCTGCTCGATTTAACTAGCTAGTTTGGGAGCTGTGATGCCACAGACAGATACACAGACACACGGATACACAGGTCAAACTTATAACACCCCTCTTTTTCGTCGGGGGTTAAAAACGAAATAAAAATGTGGCACCGCGCCGCGTTGTTTGATTTACGGTCACGATAACGTGCAATTTTGCGTGCAATAAATAGCACTCTGCAAGTGAGTCATTATTTCCCGGGTCGTTTTCGGTATATCCCGGAATTCGAACCCGGTACCTTGATAACCCCTGTCCTGTGCTTAACCTACACGAAGCCATGCGTTGGTTAATGTCATTTTTTTTAACCCCCGACGAAACAGAGGGGCGTTATAAGTTTGACCTGTGTATCTGTGTATAGGTATAGTGCAAAAAGATTTTCCACAGATCAGACAAAAATCCATCCTATGTCAAAGCCATAAACACTTTGACATGTAAAAACATTTCGGACTTCAAGTATATCTGTCTGTGGCATCATATCTCCGAAACAGATGGACCGATTTCGATGTGGTTTTTTTAACCGAAAGCTAGTTTGATGAAAATCGGTTAACTCGTTTTTGAAATGTTGAACTTTGAAATGGCAATGTCGGGGGTTTTTCAACTTTTTTAAGTTGGTTAGGTTATTCTATTCCTTCTTGAATCGACTACATTCTAATTACTTAGCACAACTAATGGCCTATCGCCTACTGTCTACTGGCTGTAATTATTTTTGTAATCCCCTTGTTGAACTGTTTTGTGGTGTTTAATAAAGAATATTTATATTGTATTGTAACTTAATGGGTGCAACTGGGAATATGACAGTCGCCTGCCTAGTGGTATGTAGCAGTAGCAGGGTGTCTTTGGCTTAGCGGCATTTCTGGGTAAAGTAAAATTTTAAATTTACGCCGTAGCGCTTTTCATTGCAGGAAGCAGTGTGCCACGCATACACGCGAAGTAAGGAATCAGCATCACTGGACCCTCGTATAGACTAGTAAGGGGAGACATGTACCCAACAGCCCTTTTATTTCTGAATGTTTATTATAATACTAGCTGTTGCCCGCGACTTCGTCCTCGTGGAATTTGTTTATTGCTACAACATCGCGTAAACTAAGTATTAGAGCTCTATAAGGAACCTAAGTAACAAAATATGTCCATTATCTCAGGCATGATGACGTTCGAATCTTTTTACTATGGGGAGCCATTCCTGAGCCTAGAGCCCCCTCTTTACTTGCTGATGCAACATAGTAGTTCTTGTCTTAGAGAAAAAAGTTGTAGTGGCGTAGATTTCTTGGCGGGGGGCTGTGCCCCCACCCGAGACTCCCTTCCTTCTTGTCTTACTGCAGCGTAGTGGTTCGCTACATACCAATGTCGTGGAGGAAAGAGATGTGTTGTATGATTTTACACGAAAAATGTCTACTGCAAAGTCTTCAACACATGTTTACAAATAAGATATCTGACTAGCCTTTAACG
This sequence comes from Clepsis dumicolana, assembly GCA_963691665.1. Classification (NCBI taxonomy): domain Eukaryota; kingdom Metazoa; phylum Arthropoda; class Insecta; order Lepidoptera; family Tortricidae; genus Clepsis; species Clepsis dumicolana. The sequence continues at coordinate 3,927,356 of OY829518.1, forward strand.
TGTAAAGTCCGGGTTTGGTCGCTTGATCTTAGTATAAACGGCAACCCTATTGAGGTTATAAATACGTGTGCTGTCCAGGGAGACTTATTGTTTCACATTTAATCCGCCACGTCGGGTGGAATACCCTAGTTGTACTACCAGTTATATTAGATACCCTAAGACAAGTCACACTGTCCCTGTCTTACGGGACTTACTGGATAGGGATGGCACGTCTAATCTCGCACTGTTTATTAGTGTGAGAGAAAAACTAGCTAAAGCAACAATGCAGGTGTGGTCTTGCCGCCGATTTTTAGCTCAAAATAAATTGCCAGCTCTTTGCTAGATCACATGCCAAGCTGCGATTAAAGCTTCCATTTAGCCGATAGTTTAGTTTTCCTTATTCTGTTTTTGGAAAAACACTTAGTTCTAATCTGCTACTTCAGATGAGTTCTTTGTTCGAAAAGTTTCACAGCACGTTTGAACCAATAGGCCAAGCACAAGTTTTCGAATCCTGCGTAACGTAATCGAGTAATAAGTAACGTTATCGAGAAATTTGTATGACGTTTGGAACAGCGCCCGAATGTGAGCGTATTTAGAGCTAAAATTTAGTATAAGGTTTCTCGATTTCGATACGACAGCGTTACGCGGGATTCGAAAACTCGTGCTCGGCCTACAAGTATTTATGAAAAGTATAGGTAGTTCTCTCTCAAAGACGAAGATCGGAAGTAGGAAACTTTAAACTGCCAACAACAAGCATACATAGGTACTTAATATTCTAAATTTCCCGACCACGGACTCACTGTATCTCTCGGTCGCCTTCAACCACTAGAATAGAGAAGCTTTCTATTAAATCTAGAGAAATATTTCTATAGTAGATTATTCCATCAATACATCAAGATGGCATGGCGCGTGACACGGCGCGCCCTCGAAGAATAACTTATTTTATATTCATTGTTTACTTTGGCAAAAACAGTGGTTGTTCCTTTGAGGGCTCCCAGTAGCCAAGCGATTTTCGTTCGACGACTTTAGATTGTCTGAATGAAGATTTGTATCCGTTGTTTCGGCAACAATACTTTGTCGGAGTTCCAAATTGAAAACATTCTTTTTCATTGAAATAAAGTAGAAAGGGGTTGGCACAATGACTAGGTTTTACAGAGGAGCAAATTGATATAACTTGAAGTAGGTACACGCCTACCAAAGTTGCATTTCATCTATGATTAATCACTAGGTATAGGTGCCCCGCCGCTATGAATTCAATCCGCAGCGCTATGAATTCAACACACATTGCACAGATATGAAGTTTTTGATTATTGACAATGTCAACCTTAGGAGAAAAATACCAGACTTGCTTGTTGCAAGTGACATTTTTCTCCTTAGGTTGACATTGTCAATAATCAGAAACTTCATAGCTATGAATGTAATGTGTCAGGATTGACTTCAAAGCGGCGGGGCACTATAGTTGGAAAACATCCCACTACGAAGTACAGGACTTCCCTCAAAATTAAAGAATCGATCACACGATATTATAATAAGTATTGACAGAGGCAACAGGCGACCCTCGCGCGGGCAGCTTTCCCGCGCAAAGAATTGCTATTGCAATTCAGCGTGGGAATGCCTGCGTGATGGGCACCCTGCCGAGAGGTCCAAGTTTGGTAGGTAATATTTATTTTTTTAAGTTAGTTTTAGTTTAAATGTATTTTTTATTTACTTTGTAGGTATTGTTAGTCCATTATACATTTGTTTTAAATAAATAGTATAAGTATTAGTTCATTTTCCTAATTATGACAATCCCTAGTTAGGACCGACTTACCTAATTGTATTTGTTCATATTGATCAAGCCGAAAATTCAAAAAAAGCCGTGATGACTTAGTAAAAAGCCGTGATAGCCTAGTGGTTTGACCTATGGCTTCTCAAGAAGAGTGTCATTGGTTCAAACCCCGGCGCGCACCTCTGAGTTTTTCGGAATTTATGTGCAGTATTACATTTGTAATTTATCATGACCTTTTTGCTGAAGGAAAACATCGTGAGGAAACCAGCACACCCCTGCGAAGCAATACATTCTGAGAGGAGGCCTGTGTCCAGCAATAGGACGTAAAAAAAATGCTGGTGATGATGATGATGATGACGAAATTGATCAAGTCCTATAAAGATCTCACCTTGACTTCTGTACAGCCTCACCCTGTGCTCTCTCGAATTATTCCAGGAAAAATACTCTTATTTACGTCTGGTTAGTTGCTAAATTCTGAAACAAAAGACATTCAGAGTTAATAAATCTGTCATGGCCTATGATGCATTACTTGCCGTAAAAATAGTTTATTGACATTGTTATGCCGAGATACACCGACCTAAGTTAGACTGCACTAACCAGGCCAAACACCACCACCAACTTTACAATTGACACTTTTCAATGACAATTTGGTGTCAACTGCCGACTTGAAGAGCTTTTGTTTTAGCGCGCTTCATCAAAGAAATGTAGTTCGAATTGTCATATAAAACTGACAGTTGTTAAGATGGTGAAATAGGAGCCTGGGTTTATCATGACGTGTTTGTATCGTGAACTAAAAACAATTAATTTGATCACCCCCGATCACATGTGTAAGATAAAACTACGTCTGTGCGACAAATGTAAGTTTCGTTGCAACACCTTCATCTCCACTGCTACACGAATCAACACATGTCACACAGACCCAAGTGTCACCAACACCAGTACACTATACGCTGACAACACTGATTGTGCTACTGTGACAAGGTGATAAGCTACATTTAATGCTGACTGTATCTAGTTCTCTTTTTTCTAGGACTCCAACAGTAACAAACACTTTGTGCTTACCTATTTTATTCAGTGTGAAAAATCAGTCTGAGCAAGGCTTTGCTGCGGTAGGTATCTGCAAAGTAGCAAATACAAATTGCAAAACTAGAAATCCCCATGAAAATTCAGTCGCTTACTAAGCAAAAAAATACTCTAACCTAAATAAAAGAGCCACAAACACCTGCGTCAAATTCAAATACTCAGCGATTCACGAAACACTGTAATCAGGTCGGGAGGGATATATTTATTGACAGGTACGTAAAATATTCCCCTAAAATACAGCGGAATATCTACTAAAATGCTCTCGAGATAAGTATGGGAGATCGCCCAAAAACGTGATAAGCTTACTGAGCATATTTATAGTGTCACAAATATGGCACAGGGCGCTTGTGTCCCACAAATTGGCCACGGGATGAGTGTTATTGGACACATTCTGTGCAAAATAAAGCTTTGAATTGGATATTAGAAAGGCCTTAAGCAATCGAATGATAATGGTTGCAGCTATTCTCCACCTGCTTCTTACAGTATTTTGTAAAATTTTACATTACATTTTAAGGCAGTGGTATATGTAATAATATACTCACAGGCACAATTAATTGCCCACTCCATTATAATTTATTGTAAAAGTATTTTTTATTTAAATAACAATTTTTACATTAATCAAGGTAAAAATGGTGGGCGATTAATTTCGCCTGTGAGTATTATTAAGTAGTCACGTTCTTGATATTCGAGGTAAAACAATGTTGATTGAGACTAAAATTTTGTCAAATTGGTTGGCGGAACTTGGTTATGGTTATAAGTTACCATAACGACGTACTTACCCACAATTACTACTAAGGAATCAATGCTTTAATTTACTAGAAGTGATCTTTATTTAGTGACGCAGACAGTTTCCTTAAAATATTTCGTATATCTTACAAGAAACATTTGTTAACACACAATAATTTCATCCACTCACAATCCCACTTACCATAATTTATCGTTGGTGCATCTTCTTAATTTCTTGATAGGTATTAAAAACCAGAAATAACCAATTCTGATACTTACGGATATCGTAAGCTTTTAACAGACCGTGCAAACCGTTCCGCCGGTCCATTTGTTTACGGGGAGTATGGTGGTTCCAATTGTTGAGAAGGACCAACCAATATCCTGCAAGAGCCCTGCTATTTTTACGATGCCCAACCAAAAATGCAATGATGCGATTACGTGTAGCCGTGAGTTACCTGAAACTTCTGTTATAAACGAATGATAAATGAGAAATCATCCAGTGGTAACTGAATACGAGGCAATTTTTTGAAAGATGGATTTAGTAGGTCATCACCAGCCATTTCTAGTCAATATTTTAGTTTGTTAGATAAAATAATGTACCTACCGACCTACCCAAAAACTACGGATGTTAGAAAGGATAACTATCTAGATACTAGATTTGTGCTGCTTGCCTATGATGTAGGTAGGTAAGTGTATAAATACTTACAACTTGAGTACGTATGACCATTAATACAGGCTTCAACGCGCATCATTAATCTTCAAAAGCGAACACATTCTGGTGAATTTGATATAAAATTCTTAGAATTCGTCTCTACGTGTTTGTTTCTGTTGCTTGAAATATTGGCAAATAATTTTATCAATCAATATAAAACAAAACCCTTTAATGTTCTGTCATGATAGGTACTCTTTGAGTTTTCTTGACAAACTGAACTACAAGTCGGCATTACCAACAATTAGTGCCAAAATAATTCGCTACAAGATAATTAACTTGCAAATCCTCGCCTTAGGCATCGGCGCATTTTTCAGAGATCTTCATTACACGGAAAATTGCTTTGTTAGGTCGGCACTCGAGCGCGGTTCAGAAGTTCAAGACACGGTGGACCGACCTAATGCTCTTATGCACGTTTATAAGAAAAATGTTAGTTAAACTTCACATCGTGTCTTTTTGAAGGTTTATACCTGAGGCAAGGAAACTTGGTTCGTTAAAAATATTTAGACGAATACACAAGAATGAATACGGAGATAGTCGTTTGCTATGTTGCAATTTTATTGTAGTTTATTACACCGTTAAGGAAAATACAAAGTTTACCAGTTTTAATTAACATGAATTAATAAGGAAGCTCTAGTAACATAATTAAATTCATTCATTCATTCATTCTCGAGTTAAATTAAATTCAACCTTAGATCCATGGGGTCCCGGCGCTTACAAGCTTATTTTAGAGTTGCAAAAGAGACTTGTGACCAAAGGGCTGGCAGTTTTCTCTCTTCAAGATTCAGCATCGCTATTCAGCGAGGAAACGTTGCCAGCCTTTTGAGCACCATGCCACGCACGGGGGCCTTATTTAGATTTAATTTAGTTTTTAATTAGTTTTAGCTTGGATTTAATGTCATTGTGTACATTTTGTACGAAGACAAGAGCGAGGAATATTCCAGTGAGGAACATTCTAGACATTTTAAAAACTAAAACCTATGACAAATTTCAGAGCATTATAATAGTTCTCAAATATTCACTTAAAGCGAAAAGTTGTTAAAAAACCTCGTAATTATATCTGAAGACCTATCTTATTCCGTTGTTTGTTTTCAAAACAATACTGCATTTTTAACATAAAACTCCTAATACTATTGTGTGTTCTGTGATACCAACCAATTTGCATTCATATAGATTTTTGAAAATTCGTCGGCCAAAACCAAGAATTGAACCAGACTTAGACTTTTTTATGACATGGGTTGGAAAGGTTATTGAATACCGATCATTTATCACAAAAATATGAAATACATACACCTTTACATTAAATAACGGCCATCAAAACTCATGTATTTTGTAGGTAAGTTGCGTTTAATCGTTTCGTTAATAGTGATAGTCACGCCATCATGAAATTTAAAAAAAAACATGCTTTTTAAATGTAGTAATCTATTAATAATGGCTATTTCCTATATGACTGTATTTAAGTTAGCTGACCTTCATGTAGAGTTAGATGTTTACAATCCACATAAGCAAATTGGCCATAAAAGCCTTAAATTTAAGTCATCTCATAATGAGGCTAACCGTTAAAAAATGCCGCCATAAATTCGCCGTAGGCCGTGGACCTATTAATTTAATTTTTATTTGACGGTAAAAAACGTGGGATAAATTTCAGGGATAAATGAAACAAATTAGGGGGGATGTTAATACCCCGGAGTATTGCGAGTTCTCGCTGGTCCGCGAAACCCGCAAGCAGTTAACAAGGGTCTGGAATTATACGTCCAAGTTTACAAAACCAAGGAAATGTCCCGTACTGTGGGGGAATTCAAACTGCACGTGTGACTTGTAAATACTGGAAGCTCGAACAGGCTAACAGACTCGACCGTGGCCTTCACGTTGAGAAACGAGATGGAAAACCAGTTAGTTGGTTTCTTAAATTGGAAAATGAAAATACAGCTTATTTTTTATTAAAATTACTGTGCAGTAGCAATAAGCTAGTACTTTATAGCTGAACAAAACAAAAGACTGCAGTCAGATACCGATTTATTTTTAAGTTATACCGTGACGATTATGACAGAATAGCAATGGTTATTTTCTGCATTTTCTGGCGTTTAGCGGCTCCCATTGCCATTACAAAGCAGGCACGTTACCTACAAAAAACACATAATATAAACAGGTGGTCTTATTTCCACCGTTGGCAAGTAGCGAAAGCTTAGAAGTTGTAAAGGCATTTCCTTTTCCACACAAAATATCATCTATGAACACGACTAAACCCCTAAACCTCCGACTAAAGAATCAATTCAAAGGATTTCCAGCTTATCGGGATCCAACTACGTGGCCGCAACGCGAACAGACTTTCGTTAGTTAGAGGTAAAACCCTTCGAGTTATTTGTTAATGTCTTTACGTTTTTGGCCTGTTGGCAAACGTTTTTCCTGTTTTAGGGCTTGTTGGCATTTGTGTAAAAGGATGCTGCTGATGCGTACGTGGGTGTTATTCTCTAACTGCGGTTGTCGAAGTGTTAAATTTTTGACACTATTATGACAGTTAATTTGACGCTACAACGCTGAAACGGCCGTGAAAGGGATTATTACTGGAGAGCGATAAACGTTTGTGCGATGTATCGTTTATGCAATACACAATTAAGCTATGTACGATTGTGCGACATGTAATTTGTGCGATGCATCGTTTATGCGATATACGATTATACAATGTACGATTGTGCGACATGTCATTTGTGCGTTGCATCGTTTATCCGATACACGATTATGTGATGTACGATTGTGCGACACTTCATTTGTGCGATGTATCGTTTATGCGATACACGATTATGCGATGTACGATTGTGCGACACGTCATTTGTGTGATGTATCGTTTATGCGATACACGATTATGCGAAGTACGATTGTGCAACACGTCATTTGTGCGATGTATCGTTTATGCGGTACACGATTATGCGATGTACGATTGTGCGACACGTCATTTGTGCGATGTAGCTTATGTTATTCCTCAATATTCAAACTATCTTCTTACCAAATTTCATCTAGATTGGTGCAGCGGTTTTCCCGTGAAAAGGTAACAAACAGACAGACAGAGGGACAGAAAGACAGAGTTACTTTCGCATTTATAATATTAGTTAGGATTAGTGCTTTTATTCCTTTAACAGTACAATAATATAATAATATACAGTACTGTAGCATAATACCCAGACGCCTTGTAAATGTTTTTCAAAAAAAATTCATACCTATTCCCAGAAGTTCGAATAAACGTCCGCTTATGAACGCTTCGTTCCCTTGATCTGTTAAGACTTCCGATAAGAATTGAACCACGTCTGTCCCTCGTTACAAGGCCGACGTGTTTTTCTCGCCACAATAACATTCCCTCACCAAAAAAACAGAAGATTCTAATAATAACATCCTTAAACAATTCTTTTATTCAGGCAAACCCGGTTTCCTTGTATTCTTGCCGGTTGTCATACATGTTTTACGAAATCAGTAGAAGTTAGAACATACATACAATATGGGTTGTACGAGTAAGGGATGCTTTTTGCATTCTCGATTATCGTGGTTTAAGCACTTGGACACAGGAATTTCATTTAAGTATAGATGTTACACGGACAAAGGAGCCCGCATCTTTCTAGCTCTTTGTTGGAGCAGTCAGTTTTTGTCAGATCAGGCTTTAATGAAACTAGGTTTTGTTATAAAGTTGGTATATCTCAGACCATGTAGGCGCGTGCAGTGCTGCAGTTTCATAAAAGGCTTACGTCTCATATATACTACTGTAGTCTTTGGGCTTACGCTCGCGGCCTTCAGCGGATTACTTATAATCGTATAGTAGACATGGCCGTACTAATGTGACATTTTGGGCAGTGTACAGTCCATTTTTAACCCCCGACGAAAAAGACAAGTGTTATAGGTTTGACCTGTGTATCTGTGCATCTGTGTATGGGTGAATTTGTGTATCTTGGCATCATAGCTCCCAAACTGATGGACCGATTCCGATACGGTTTTTTTAATCGAAAGCTAGTCCAATCGACACGTTTGTTAGCTTAGTTTTTTAAAATGTTCAGCCATTTTAGAGATATTGAACTTTGGAATGACAACCTCGGGGTTATTCAATTTTCTAATGTGGTTAAGTTATGCTCTTTGTTAAACTAACCACGCAAAACAATTATTTCCGCCACTTTCTTGCCGTTCCGTCTAATCTGCGTTAATTCTTTCATTAAATTAAGAAAGTAACTAAAATGGATGTTGCTTTTACCGTAATATTGCTTTTGCAATTAGGCCTCACAAGTTCAAGTTTCATTCAACTACGCAAAAGCAGGTATTATTTTTGTCAGTAACTTAAAAATAACTTTTTAGCTGAGTAAATTAGCGAAGTCTTGACTTTAAAAAGTTTACTTCCACCACCAAGATCCGAACTGCTAAGAAATGGAATTCTCTCCCATGGTCTGAATTTCCGGACAGATACAACCTAAGGCTTCACAAGGCTAGAAGAGCGAATAGGCTGTGACTGAACCAGTGAGTATCAAACACTAACTTTTAAATGAAGGTTTACCACGAAAGAAAATCCTGTTTCTCCATAATAGCTCCTTTGTGAGAGAAAGAAACATAACCGTTACATTAAAAAGGTACTACAATCTGCTAAGGAACCGCCGCAAGCAAACTTGTTTACATTTACTTAGGAATGAAGCTTTCTGAAAAAATCGAATAATTGCAGTGGGAATTTAGATCATGTAAAATTTAAATTTATTAGATACTAACTTTCGCCCGCGGCTTCGCTCCCGTGGTAGAACTCTCTATCAAGTGGGTTTTTCGCAAAATTACTCTTTAGCCCATTAAGTAATCTCAGTTTATAATCGAAACTACTTATAAAAATAACGTTTTAATCGTACAAACTTTCACCTCCGTTTTCACCTCCTTAAGGATAAAACACGTATTTCACCGTTTTTGAAAATTTTCATCTATTTCTCTTGAAAGTTATATTAACCAATTTTTCTGATCGTAACTTAAAAGAAACGAATTCCCATACAAACCTTCATCCCCTTGTTCACCCTCTTGGGGGTAGAATTTCGCAAAATTTCAGCTTTCTAGGTCCAAGGCCAGCCCATTCATGGTCCAGGGCAGGGTCATTCACTCAGGACTTTCCTTTTTATACATACATACTTTTACTGTTATACTTTTTTTTCCATTTTGTACAATCCCAGATATGTATGATATTTTCTCCACAAAAACCGCAAAACTCTAAGACATGTAGGTAATATGAAATACCCGTTTCTCACAGATACCTTCTCTATTTTCCGAATAAGAGTTTATCTCTGGAGACTAAAAAATAAGCGCTATGAATTTGACGTGCTGTGGGTAATAGAAATTCATCAAAGCTTGATTTTCTTTGCTTCCCAAGTCGAAGCAAAGTTGTTTAAGCATTTTAGATACAAAAAATACTTCCCTTGTTCGAATGAACAAATAAAATATCTTATCTCAAAACAAAAACACAATAGAATCAGCAATCAATACAAGCTTGCTTTTATTTTCATAAAAAAAATGTAGCGACGACCGTCTTCCGATTCTCTTTTAGTATTCACAATAATAATACATTTGCGTGGCGAACCATTCTTATGAATACCTAACGAACGCAATAAAGGGTTCGACTTAATCGTGGCTTTATGCTTAAGTAAGTAAGTAGGTAAATACTTTATTGTACTAAAAAAAAACAGGATACAAACACAATTGACAATTTTTTTTTAAGGTTGGTGCTCCTGAGATACTTTTTAACATTCATTGAGGAAGAGTCATCGATGTCCTAAAAACAATTGGTTCACTAAGTAATTACTTTGCTCACCCGCTACCACAAGTGAAAAATAGATATATCTGTGCGGCAAATGTATGTTTCGATGCAAAACCTCCGCCTCTGCTGCTACACAAATCAACACATGCCACACAGACCCAACTATCACCACCACGAGGCCATTGACGAAGCATTTTGTGCCGAAACGCGTCAGCGTTTAGTTTAGTTGTGATGGTGATAGTTGGGTCTGTGTGGCTTGTGTTGATTCGTATAGCAGTGGAGGCGGAGTTTTTGCATGGAAATATACATTTGCCGCACAGATATAACTATTTTTCACTTGTAGTCGCGGGTGAGCAAAGTAATTGTTTTT